>CALSBZ010045914.1:11760-19260 GCA_943591055.1 Gobionotothen gibberifrons
TTATCTGATAAAGGTTTCCCTCAAGAAATCCAAACACTTTTGTGGCATCTCCCTCAATCTTTGTCAATTTTCTGCATTTCTCTTTTCCCAATTAATTTTTAGCTAAAAGTCACAGTTCCCCTGATTTGATTTAAGGTTATTCTGATCACCTGTTGGCTCCTAATGAGGAATTGGGAGCAGCTTGGTGCATTTCCCCTCTTGGCCAATCAGAGTGTGAATATGTCCTCTCTTTGGGGTTTAAGAGAGCTATCTGCGTCCAGGGGTGTTTCTCAATCGCGAGGATGCTGGCTTGGTAGTCGCGTACTTCTAAGTCACTTCCTTCAGAAACGAAGCAAGTATACTTCCAAGCCACGGCTTCGGAAAACAAAGAAGAATGGAACAGGCTAACAAGTGTGCCACTCTCTCTAACGGTTTCAACATAAACTGAAAATAAATACCTCACGATGTCTATCTAATTATGAACTTGCTTTACTTTCACGGAACACATTTTTCGTGATAACAAATGTAACAAAGTCACATATTTACCAACACATGTTCTACGCCACTACATACTTACATTTAAATGTGTGCTGCGTCGGTTCAGCCTTTCTCCGCAAGGGTTTTTGAAATTGGTCCGTGCGCAAAGCATTGTGGGCATTTTAAGGACGCGAAGTCTACCCATGTGCAGCCTCGAAATTGCCCCCAAACCAAGGACGCGGCCTCGGTGGAATTCCAAGTATGCTGGACATTGGAACAATCCTTTGGCGGCACTCGATGACGTAGCATCCTTGAAATATTGCCAAAATCCTCGCTATTGAGAAACGGCCCAGGGCTTTCAGATCCTTCTCCACTGATTACAAACTTCATTTAAAGTGGACCTATCATGCTATATTTGAAACATATATTGTAGGGCCATACCTATACAAAACGTTTTTTTTCAAAATACCAAACAGACCATGCATTTTAGCCATGCCTCATTTTGCTCTATTTGCTCTATTCCAGCCCTGTTTTTGCAAGGGCTGATTCTGTGAGATGTCTTATTCGCTGCTTTTGTGGCAGACTACAGCGCCACCTACAGGCCTGGCATGTGTACTACAGCGTCTCCAGTGCTTTCGAGCGGCAATGGGCATGGCCGTGGCCCAACCCCACATTCCCCTGATAGGCGGAGCTCCTTGTTTCTGACGTCAGAGATATTTCAAATCTGGATCAGTCTGTATCCGCTCCGTTCCTGCCCCGTTTTTAGAGATTTGGGTATGGAGGAAAAGAGAGAGGGTTGTGTTTTCTGACACTTGGAGAGTTCCCTGACACACCGGGGACACATATTCATGTATAAAAGACGTACAAAAGTGCATTTTGCATGATAGGTCACCTTTAATTTGAGCAGATATTGCCTCCAAGAAACTCTGGTCTTTGGCCCTTTTTTGAGACTTCTTTGTCGTGTTAAACTTTTCTGATAAAGGGACGTGTTGAGCATCCTGTAACCTAGCTGGAAGGATTATTAAAGAACATCTTTCAACTTGGTCAACTGTGTCAGGGCAGATTTCAATAATGTTTGTGTGAGAGTTTATGCTTGCCTAAACATTACCTAAAGCCCATATGACTTTGATCAAAACCTCTTTCATGCACATTTCCTTATTATTGAAGAGGCATATTTACTATTAGAGAAAGGTTTATTCATAATTGAAGAGGGTTTTCATAAAAGGCACTTGTGAGATTTGTTTGTGAAGTAAATACAGTTTTTATTTCTCAGCTGAGAACTGGAAAATCAGTACAACCAGACAGTAATTCATTGGATTTCCAAAACAGCCCAAAGTCAAATAGCATAAATATCAAACTGAGCTAACCTTTCGCTGTGAACCATCGTCTCTCTGTTTGCTGAACTTCATCTGGGCAAGTATTGATTGACAGTCCTCCCTGTGCTCATTTGATGTCATGCTTGCTCTACTGTAAGCAACGATACTTATCTGGATAAAGCCCATCTTCAAAGTTTATGACATTGGCCAACCATGCCAAAACTAAACCATAAGCTGACATTCAAGCACATAAAATAGAAACGTGGAAATAAAAGCAAGGGGCTATTTCAATTAGTTTGAAAGCTATTTGCTCTTTGATTGTCCTTAGTCCTCTGTGTTCAAGTACTTGTTCCTGCACAAATATTCTCATTTCGATCCAGTTCATCTGCAGCTAAATTACATACCCTATATCAGGGGTGTCAAACTCAATTTCAACTCTGGCCACATTAGCATCATGGTTGCACTCAAAGGCCCAGTTTTATATATAAGACTATACAAGAATAATTATATAAATATTTAATATATATAAAATTGGATTATTATCGGATAGGGTAATAACTTCATAATTAACTACGTCTGAAAGCAGAAGTCTAGGGCAAACAATTGCAAGTCTCTTCAGTGCGCATGTCACAAAATGATTTAAAAAGAAAAGCCAAATTCTGGAAAAACAAAAACAAATAAGTGACATTTTGAAAAAGAAGTAACATTTTGAAAAAAAAGTCAAATTCCGAGAAAAAAAGTTTAATTTGAGATGCATTGTGGGACATGTAGTTTATGGGCAATTCTGTAAAGTAGCATGTAACCGTATAATAAACATATTATATTCTTTGCAAGCTCTTGCATTGCAAAGATCTTGCGGATTTGGCCCCCGGGCCTTGAGTTTGACACCCCTGCCCTATATTATAATCCACTACATTTTGGTACAAGAAGAGATGGGTAAATGCCCATTGTGGTTATCATTAAATGATTATGTTGTCTATTATCTAGGTGAACTAATCCACTGGCTGGGCTACATTTTAAATTATTATTTGTATCCTCATCTCAATGTTAGTATATTTTTGTATGTATGTTGCTTTTTATGTTTATTGACACTACTCACATCTCCAGATAGGTTTACTGTTCAAATTGTGAAATACAAGCGCATGCATGTGTTTAAGTGATACATTACCAATTGAATTTGCTATTATTTAGAACTTATTGTCAATAACTTAAGTCAATTAAGGGTCTGTTAAATTGGTCTGTGTCCAATCTATCTGTATGTTTTGTAAATGATATATCAATAAACTTCGGCCATTTAACACATTTTGTCGCCGAATATATTGTTCACAGGTCATTTACCGTCAGTCTCCCACATTAACATACTGAGGAGTAGCTTTAACATAAACTCACCGTTTACCACAGGGAGCAGGAATGCATGCGTGACGTCAACGTGAAGCTCATTGAACTGAACTTCACACGAGCCAGAAAACGACTGATGTATTACACGGCAGATTGGCTTTTGTGTCAAGCATTCATCTACTGTGAAATACCTAATTGTCTGGAAAAATTGAAAAAAATGAAAAGGGTGACTCATGATCACCCTTTAACTTCTTCCAGGTATCATTAAATCATGTCGTCACAGAGAAAACCCTGACTGTCGAGGTGATCTGTAGGGATGGGAATTTGAAAGCAAATGTATATTCGAATATTCGACCACCAAAAAAACGGTTAACCGAAATGTACATATCCAATGAAAAAAAACAATGTGGGAAAAATGTTGACACAAAACAAAAAAACAAGTTTGAACAGTTGACAGCCTACAGCTTTCATGCTTAAAACATAACTTGGTTTTTAAATGAAAGAGGGATCATACACGAACAACATAACGGGTTAGGGTAACGTAACCCTATTACAACAGAGATCAACAACCTATAACAGGGCCTATGCACAGAATGCAGCTATTCAACACTCATTCTTTTTTAAGAATATGTGTTACGGTTTGTGAAGCAGGCAGGACCCAAATGCAGATCAAAGTGAAAAACCTCCTTTATTTCAAGGCTAAGCGATTTAAACAAAGACAAAGCAGAACACTCACCGCAGACCAAGTCAAAACACAAGACGAACCGACACAGAACACAGGGAAAGACAAGACTAAATACACAGAGGGGTAATCACAAACCAGAAACAGCTGAGAAGGGGAGGAGAAACACAAGGACCACAGGTGAACCTAATCAGACAATTAACACACCAGGGAGACTAACGAACAGGGAGGAAACACACAGAAAGAAGGACCAGACCATATACAAGGTGGAAACACAAGACAGGGAGACAGCAAAAACCCAATCCAAGACATAGAAATGTGACAAAATACCATAATCGTGACAATATGAGCATGTCTACTCAGGGGTGAGGCGGGTGCAGAGACGATTCACAATCAGGCCAGCTGTAGAGAAGACCCTCTCAGCTGGAATTTGGGCATAAGATGAGGTTTGAGTCTGCGTGATCCGCGTGTGGGGAGGGGCAGCAGCCATATCATTAGCTAGAACTAGCTAATTTGGATTTGGACATAAACGCGAGTGAAGTATAACCGGACGCGAGAGAGAGATCACCTGCAGCTCTGCCCGCTGTGAGGCAGAACACGCCTTTAGACCTAACACACTTAGCTATGGCACTGTCGTATACATTGAATTATTCCATTTGATCATATGCAATCAACTTAGGCACCCCACCCAAAAAAAAAAAAATTACAATACAAATATTCATAACTCATTTTCTCATATTCGAAACCTGAATAATTTTGAATATTCGATTAATCGTTCCCATCCCTAGTGATTTGTGATATCACGGTCCTGTTTTTCTGCTATTTTCGAGTAATAACTTGAGGATATTAAACAATAAGACAATGCTCTCATCTCCAAAAGTGACCACACACATTAGTTTTATTTCCAAAACTGCAGTGCTAGATGAGCAGATGCAATTAATGCCTAAATGTTTGCCGGAGAGCCAAAGCAATGATTGGATGTCTCCGTTCTGTAGTCTTGGCATCATCAGATGTTTCTGCATTGACACTGACACGGGATGACAAATGAACAAATGGTTCTGGTGCATTAGGTATCTACAAAAGTCAAACATCTTTACCTAAATGTATTTTCCTGAGAAGAGAAGCATTCTTAGTCCATTTATATTATAATGAGATGCATTGTTATGTAACCATAGCTCATGTTAAATCTATATTTATGTCTACGGATTTTACTGCTGTGTAATGCTTCGAGCACTGGGCTTCTGTAAAGATCCTGTTGCTCGACACGTCACACAGCAGCAGTAAAATCCATCAAATGGGAGTTATTTGGTTTGCAGATCTATCAGTTGTTGATATAACAGACTAACATACACATTGAACACAAAGTGGTGTCCATGCAACCCAACAACATATGGATGGACATTATGAAGATGAATGGTTTACTGTGCCGTTAACTAGTATGGGCACATATAGGCCATCACAGCCTTAGTACTTCGCAGCTGTTATCTTGCAAATAGATATCCTGTAAGTTACAATTAATACAAGTTTAATAGTTCACTGCATTTCGCCATGCTTTGCATTATGACGCACATATGGTCTTTAAATAGCAAATGTAAGTACAGAAATATGCAAACTGAGACACAGCATGTGAGTCTTCAAGAGATAAATCCTCTCTTAGAAAAAGTCAGGTTTTACAGATCCAGTACTGAAAGGGATTTTTTTAAAGGAGGCGTGTGACGCAGTGGGCTGTGCGTAGGGGTTAAGGCTCTGACACACCAGGCCGAAATCGGCCGTTTTCGTTAGTCGGACGACGAAGCGTGCCCTGTCGCCCCAAACTCAATTTGGTGTGTCCCGCACCGTCGGCCGTGACACGCCTTATTTGGCCTTTCATGTACTCCCAGTCGGACAAAGAAATCGCTCTGATTGGCTGTTCAGCTAGCGAATCAGTGCATGAGAAGCGAAACGGTTGCTTGAGAATGTCTTCCACAAGCAGCACTCCAATGGCTGATAGCTCCAGTACCGCACGAAACATGTTTTCGATGGACGAGAGTGAAAATGGAACGCACACGCTATTTGTTGTTTGTTTATATCACGCAGTCTGCTCTTCTTCTCTGTCTTCCGGTTGTTCCGAATACACACTACCGCCGCCTGCTGGTAAGGACAGTTATTGACACTCACGCATGCGCAGTTCGTACGTGCTCGGCTGAAGTCTTTGCGGTGTGTTCCAGTGCGACACATGGCCAAGATGCAGGAGAACACGGCAACGCAACAGTCGGCGTCAGCGAGTTCTCTGGTGACAGCTTGGTGTGTCAGGGCCTTTAGGATCAGGGGGTCACAGGTTCAAACCCCACTGCAGTCAGCATGTCGTTGTGTCCCTGAGACACTTCACCCCAAAGTGCTCCTGTGGGGATTGCCCACAGTGTTGAGTATGTAAGTCGCTTTGGATAAAAGTGTCTAACAAGTAACATGTAATATAATGATTTCCCTGCAGCTGATATTCGGATATTGTGTATTTTCCCGGAGTTAACTTTATATCTGAAAATGTGTACTACCGTAAATGAAAGTATTGTTTTAGTCTTTCACCTGCCTGTGTGTGAAGCTGACCGTTGAGCGGCCCAGACCAAGCAGAGGCAGAACGTCCAAAAATATAACCCGGTGTAGGCATTTATTAAAACTTGAGCACAGGACACAGCCTCAATCTTACTGTTCCTGTGCACACAGTCACCAGCCACCACAAGGATCTCACACACTCCCAGCCCAACAAGAAAACAGCACCTAAATACACACACAGACTAACAAGGCACAGGTGAGGGGGGAGGAGACAACACAGGGCACCAGGTGCACACAACCAGCAGCCACAGACATGGGGAAGTTAACTTTACACAATTAACAATTAATGCAACTTAACGTCATGATTTTCACACCCTCAACATATTATTTGCACCCCGATTATTCTCAACCGCTGTCATCCTTACATCAGCATAAATACTCTCTGCGCTCTCGCAAACTCCCCTATCTTTTCAGGCGGAGCCGAGGACCCGACCAGCACCTGCCAGACGACATTCCAATCAATACGGTTTAATCAGTTAATAAATACTACCTCAATAATTAGTATAAATTATATAAAATGTGCAAATATGCAATGTTTAACTGTACTGTGCAAATCACGCTAATAAAGTGCAAACTGTTCATTAAAGTGCGGAGTGACATTTGTCCTGTGCAAACCCACATGTGCCATATTACGATACGATACGATATTACTTTATTTGTCAGATCAAGTCTGAAATTTGACTTGCGTCACAGCAGCTCCATGTCCAACATCAACAGACAAATATCCAGACAAAAATACATGAAACACAAACATTTAACATAACAGCACAATCAATGAGAGAAAAACATGCTCATAGTGCATTCAGCGTGCATCTGATCTGGGATTTAGCTCTGTATTTACTGTGAGGATTGACTGATGCACAAAGGAGTGCTTCAGTCTGACTTTATTGAATCGTGGGACCCTGTATCTCCGATTAGATGGTAGCAGTTCATATTCACTGTTCAGAACATGGTTTGGGTCAGAGATGATGTTGTTGGACAGCCTCACTATATTACCCGGCCCGAAGCCGTCAGTCCATAGTGACGAAGTTACCTTCGTCACACTGTGCATTAACTGATGAACACTCTGCTCACATTCTGCTGCATTGTGCTTTGTATATCTTTTTTACCATGATAATT
>CALSBZ010045914.1:21760-29461 GCA_943591055.1 Gobionotothen gibberifrons
GTAAGTCTAACGAAATTGTACAGTACTTGAGTAAATGTACTTAAAGGCGGGGTAGGTCATTTTGGAGAAACCAGCTCGAGTGCGCTAGAATTTGAAAATACACAGCCGGGAAAAATCTGCCACTTCCTTACAGAGCCCCTCCTCCAACACACACGAACGCGCACATGGCCAATGAGGGCACGTGATAAGTTTGTGCACAGATGGAAGGCTGACAGGCAGGTAGGCCATCCAGTTACTTTAGCCGGGCCGGCTCAGATGATTGGTCGTGCTTTTTACAGCGCCACGGCTTCCACAGATGATATTTTTTAATGTATTTATTGTCAAAGCACTTCAGATATTCATTGCTATCGGGATAGGATTAAGAGCATTCCATGGAATATAACAAAAAGTGTATCTCGAGCCGGTTTCTCAAACTTACCTACCCCACCTTAAAGTACAATTTCAGATAGTGTATGATTCTGATTCAATTTGCTGCCAGAACTGCCTTACTTAGTTACTTTAAACCACTGCACAAAACCATGAATGGGTGGAGGAATGGGAGCAGTCACACTCTCTTTTACTCCCTAAAACACCTCCGCCTTGGACTCATCGCACAGTGACTCAGGCTGCTCTCCATTTGAAAAATTAAACTGGGGGGCCGCTTGGCAGAGTTAAATGAGGCCCCCAGGAAAAAAGAAAAAAACCCATGCTGAGCTCAGCACAACTCCTACAATCTCAATCACAAAGGAGGAGGTTGGCGCTGATGTAATGGCCGCCGTCGTGCTGCCGCTGCCTTGGCAGAGGAGGAGAGCTCGTCAGCAGAGCTTCACTAATTCATCCCCCCCCCCCCTCCTCCTGGATCAAGGGTACATCAGATATCATTAACAGAGGAAATAAAAGCTTAAAACTAGACACAGCGATGAGGCTATCGATGGGCCTTTCTCTGACTACAGAGGAGCGACTGAATCCCTTGAGAAATTTAAAAAAGTGTCTGTGTTCCAATTTGGAAAACAGGAGACTTTGTTAATCCGTAGAAAAAGGACATAATGAAGACTGAGGGTCCCGGTGCATCTGGAAGACATGATTTATCACAGGATTAATGGTGAAGCTCACCTGTCTGCTTCTATCCACCTGTAGCTGTTCCACTATTTAATAATATGGAGCTGTGAGAGGATAACAGCTCCTCGCTTTCACAATTTGGATTCAAATGTGATTTAAAAAGCATTCAGCTTATTTTCCCTGAATGTTAAAGTACAAAATGTTCATCAGTTATAGGTACTGTAAGAATACAAAACAACACCTGATATAGATATGAATATGAAGTAGCATAACATGGAAATACTTAAGTACAGGTATCTGTAAATTGCCCTGAATTTAAATACTGTGACAAAGTACTTTCCTGTACTGGGAATCAGTATCATTCAGAGATGGAGTGCCGATTTTCGGGACTCGTGACTCGACTCGGACTCGCGCACTGATTGACGCGACTCAGACTTGGACTCGTGAATTCTCGCGCACGATGACTCGGACTCGGACTCGAACACAGATAATGATGACTTGGACTCGGACTCGACTCGGACACTCCTTGGGTGACTCGGACTTGGACTCGGACTCGAAGAGTGGTGACTCAAGAGTGACTTGGACTCGTGAATGGGTGACTTGACTACAACAATGGTACCCATTCATCTGATTGTGAACTATTATATGATTATTTTAAGCACACTGTTCACTTTAATGTAACAACAGTAACTTACATTTAAAAGCCTATCTTTATGATGCATTTCCTGTCTTTTACCCATCCCATGAGGGACTTTGAAAGTTTCTATTGTACTCAATGTAGGTGTACATCTTACCTTCATGTGAGAAAGACCGTTGAGCGGCCCAGACCAAGTAAGGAGGCAGAGGCAGAACGTCCAAAAATATAACCCGACGGGGCATTTATTAAATGATCACACACATATGATCACACACAATGACACAGCCACAATAACCTGCTCACGTGCCCAGCCTGCAGCCACCAGCAGCTCACACACACTGACCCCAGCACAACAAAAGACAGCACTTAAATACAGAGGAATCAAACACAGGTGAGGGAAAACAATTAGACACAGGTGAGGGGGGAGGAGACAACCCAGGGCCCCAGGTGCGCACAATCACCCGGCCCAAAGCCATCAGTCCATAGTGACGCAGTTCCCTGCGTCACACTTCATTTGATGTTTTCCTTACAGTATTGCACTTACATATTTAACTATTATATTTTTCATTTTAACTGAAAAAAGGACAAAGACTTGAAAGCACTTAAAGCCTTGATTCTTCTGTGTGTTTAAGTCATTTCAAGACATTTGTAAAACTCTTTCTTAAAGGACTGCAACCCATGCTGCCGGTTGAAATGTGTTAATCTTCATAAAGACATGAATACACATGAACAGAGATGCATCACTTTTAAGGCTGTACTCACATGTTTAGGTTCAGAAGCTTTTAAAATAAGATTCTTCTCAACGGTTTTGAACCTAAACCATTTGAATGAGATTGTTGTCATTTTAAATATTTGATGTATGTGTCTGGATTCTGTGGCACTTCCCCAAAAGACATGAATTAGGAAAACAACTTCTTACGTCTTAATTTAAATGGCATTTATAATGAATAGTTGGTTGAAAGTTCTGATGTTCAATATTGTAAATAGTGAGATTTTCCAGTTTCTTATATTTAAGAAATATTTATATTTTAGTTGGAATGCTCAATTTGTATGTGTACACATCACATGAACCTTGGTATGTAATATGAAGTCATTATTCAGTCCTAATGTATCTCAGTCCCTGCTGTGGTGAGAGTAGAGTGATAAACACCTATTTTCCTCAAAATTCGAATTTAATTTTTTTCATTTTAGACATGAATAACACATTTATATACAGTGTAATTCAAATATTTCACTGCTTCTGTGATCCTAAGACTTTGGTAAACAAATCTAAAACACCAAAACAATTCGATCACATGAGTACATTTGTGTTTTCACAAGAGTTTTGAAGATTTTCCGAAAATCGGATGTCAACTTTTAAGCTTTTGAGCTACTTATCTCATCAAACAGTGCTCTAAGGTTAGTCATTTGCATATATAGCAATACCAGAGATTGTCCTGAACATTTTGATATGTAACACATGGGTGCCATGTTAGAAGAAATACATTTAAAAGGTGATTTAAGAAAACATCTAAAAATCGAGAAAATACCCTTAGACTCCAGAGGGTTAAGCTGCTGCTTCATAAATAATAAAAAGGCTGCAGACTGTGACGCGTGAAACCTGAGTAAGATTACTTTTCTAGCAAAGCTCATGGTAAATAAGGAGCTCCAACAAGCCGTTTAGGACAGAGAGTGAATACACATACTATACAGAGATGCTGTATGAGAAACCAATGTGAGTTTGGAACAATTGCACAATATACATTTATGTTAGTATACCTCAACAATGGAATTATGATCAGTAGAAATGGCCATGACATGGGACCTTTAAAACCTCCACAGTCCAGTCTGTTGTCTGTGGAGGAGAGACAGATCTTCAACTCCAGTTTAAAGGTCATGTGTTTCCTCTTCTAGCTTTGAGAAAAGCTCAGTGGATGAGACACTTATTGACTGAAGTGCTCCGAATCACAGAAATATCAAATGTGAATTATTAAAATGGACGGCATTTACTTTTTGTATTATAGAAGCAAACGGCACATGAAATGCTGCTTTTGTTTTACGGCCGCTTTGGAGCTTTTACAAATGTTATCTCGATTGTTTATTGATTTATCAATCTGAATGTTCAATTATTCAATTGTTTGTTTCAATGACAAATAAGGAGGACATTATCTACAAAATGTCAATTGGAATGACGAAATAAAGTTCAACCTGTTGTTGTAATCACCAAAAAGAAAGAGTAGGTTTCAAGCTGAATTCACAACATAAACTCTCAAATGTAACTGAGCTTAAATAACACTCAGTTAGTGCCCATGGACCTGCATTACTTCTGTGTACATCGTCCATTACTTTTATCGAAAAGCATAAAGCAAAGTCGAGAATTGCATTATCTTAAGCGTACTTCTCCATCGTACATATTGGCAGACATGGAAAGACATTAACAAACGAGCCTAAAACATCTTCCTTTGTTGTCAGTGGGATATCTTTAAGTCTCTGTATGTGTTTCTGCACCAGAAATGTGTGCTCCTCGTCAACATGCTCGTCAAGCCCACAACTAAAAAAGCCCAGTGTTATTTATCTAATTTATTGCTGCCTCCTAGTGGTCATACACAAACACTGCACCTGTTCAGTTAATACAGGAAATCAAGAAATAAGCTAAAATGAACAGATTCCGGAAGAAAATGACTTTAAATTGCACTTTAGGTCCTGTTCCTGAGTAATTGTTGTATCTTTGAAAATAAGACATCTTCCACAAATAAAAATACAAACAAATTAACTCGCAAAAAGATTTTGCATTACATTAATTCCAAAAAAATCTAACAATTTTGTGATGCTATTTCTACATTTTGAACGAGCTTTAATTAATTCAGTTTTTTGTTTTTAAATGGGGATATTTGTAGCCCACTTAACTCAATCGATCACTGATTTCCAATCGGTGCTCTACTGTTTTCTCTGACGTCGCGTCAGGAAAATAAATCAAATCCGGATCACAGCACAGGCGGAGGAGAAGACACACTTTAAAGCAAAGATGGTAAGTGCGAATTCAACCTATAGCACTTACATCGATGTAACACTTTGTAAAGGATGCATAGTATATATATCTTCCTGTGTGTTCCGGTAGTTTGGTTTATTTGGAAAGTAAACTGGTTTATTCACTCACACTAAGCTAACGTTAGCTAGCTTTAGTTATGCACTGTGAGTAAGCAAAACACGACAGTTAATGCTAAGCTAACGTTAGCTTCATTGATACCGGCTAAATGACGTTATGTTCAAAGAAACGGTACACGGCTAATATGTATTGCATCGTATAACATTAAACACAGCCTATAAGGGACCCGATGTGTTTGCAATTAGCGCGATTGTATCATAGGTGTTAAACAAAATGAGCTGCTTAGATAGTTTGAAGGCTAACGCTAAGTAGCCGTTAGCTGTAGGTTAGCATAAAAATGAAGTCTCATGCCTTTTACTTTCGTTTTCCTTCAGCTCTCTGGCCTTTAGATTCAAACTTATTTTGCGAAGTCAATAGATTTATTATAATTCTAGTCCCGATTCACTGTTGTAACTTAACTAACTTCCCTACTTGTTTGCGTTTAACCAGCTAGCTGTCCGCAGTACTGATTTAAAGTAGCATCGTTTCCCAGCGCTGTCACAGTGGCTCCTACATTATTTAAACACAATTCAAGGAACAACTTAGTTTGTCACAAAGGTTTTATCCCCCGGACAACACACATAAGCAGTCAGAAAACACACTAAATGATGTTCGGATCAATGCATATCTGCTATAATAAATTGCATCTGGCTAGCAGAAAACTCACTGCTCCATAGTTTGTCTTTTGTTAACTGGACTTATACATTTTACATGTATAATTCATTGGTATGCCTTGTATTGCACACTTAATGTAAATACTACTTTGATTGTGTTAGCTAGTAAGTTGGCCTTTCATTTTGTGTATTTGTCAGTCTACAGATTGTTATCTTTCACGTCCAACTTGTATACATTTTTATTTTATAGCCCCGTTTGATTTAATATATTGAGATATATTTTGTTTTTCTACTGTTTTTGTTTTTCAAATGATGTGCAATGCCTTGGTTTTAACAAGCTGCTGTAACGAAACATGTGGGATCAATTAACTAAATCTTATCTTATAATGCTTCTACCAAAATGTTTAGTAAAGGTTGTAAAATAAAAACTGTGGAACTTTTTTAAATCCCGGTGTTGTGTCAAATGATGCACCCCTGTCGTGAAATGCACCCCCCCAAAAAAAGATGCTTCTATTAATCCCACCCTCAAGCTCTTTGGAGGGTATAGTTGTATGACTAGTACCAATACATGGAGCAAGATTCATGTATGTGCGGTAATAGCAAGGGGTGCATATCGTGGTAACCAGGCTGTTAAAAAGCACCACCCAAAATAAAAATGTTTCTATTAATCCCACCGTCAAGCGCTTGATGTAAAAAATAAACAATACATTGTAAAGCACAAGTATACAGACAGGACGTCACAATTAAATAAAAACATATATTAAATAAAAAATAAGTGACGAATGAATGCAAAATCCAGGATTCGACAACCCAACCATCAAAAAGACAACATAGAAGAATAATAATAATAATAATAATAAATGGAATTTATAAAGCGCCTTTCAAGGGACCCAAGGTCGCTGTACATGAATAGCGGACTATATTTTCAAATGCGCGTTCCTGTGTCAAGGGGTACATTTCACGACGGGGGTGCATAATTTGACCCAACACCGGCACCATCTATCCAGATAAGCCTGTTAAGAACACCCCGAGTCACATCTTCCAGTAGTGGAGAAGGATATACTGCTGTGTGTGTGTATATGTATGCTATTTAGTTTAAAAAAAAACTTACCATAGTGCCTGTACACATACAAGGAATTTAATAATAATTTCAATTTCTATAGCGCCTTTCACGAAACCCAAGAAAGTAATAATAATCATACAGATAGATAGGCTACATACATTTGACTTCTTAGTGTGTGCACCTGGAGAAAGGTGTCGTCTTTGAGTAGGTTGTGATGACAGGAGTGCATTACATTGGGAGCAGATGTTTGTTAAAGTACAATGAATTATTTAGCTGGCCACTTCAGTGTAAGTTTATGCAGAAGAGTGTTGAGTATTAAAACAGGTGAACATGTATCAGAGATGTGTCTGTCTTGGGGAATTATGTAAAGCAGTGGGTTTTTGTGTTGCAGTTAAAGCATTTGTGAAAAGATGCATCAGCAATGGCTACTAGTTTGAAGCTTGTATTTGTTTGCATGGTTGTCCTTGGTAACACACAAAGCTGGGCTCATGAACTATTCAGTCGTGTTAGTAATTTAAAACCTGAATTTGAAAGAGTCCGGGTTCTAGACTGAGCCCTGTGTAGTCTAAGCTTGGAGTCCGTTAGAAAGAGACACGGTCGGAGCATGTGTAGTCTGAAAGGAATAGGGTGTAACTGAGGAAAACCACCGATAATGCAAGGCAACTATGTAAGCTCAGCTCTTGTGTTTTTTTTCTATTTTTATAAATGTGACTTTTAATTTAATTTATTTAACTTGTTTTTATCTTTTAGTTTCGCAATCAGTACGACAACGACGTGACAGTATGGAGCCCCCAGGTGAGTCCCTGCTTGCTTCAACCTCAAAGGAATGAAATGTCTCTGAATGACTGACAGGCCATGGAATAATGTCTAATTTAAAATGATTCGTGTCGATCCAGGGCCGTATTCATCAGATCGAGTACGCCATGGAGGCTGTGAAGCAAGGCTCTGCAACTGTAGGACTCAAATCCAAAACCCATGCTGTCCTGGTTGCACTAAAGGTACACTCATTCAATGTCTTGTCTGTCAATATTTCCAATAATGTCCAATATTGTAGAGTACGCCCTTCTAGAAAATGTTATACCTTATTATATTTCGAGCCAGAATGTATTTGAATTATTGTTTTTAATTTGGAAACATAGCAAACAATGAAAGAAATGTACAATATCTGCCATGTAATAGAACATTTAAATGTATTATAGCACACAATAAAGCATGTCGCAGATTA
>CALSBZ010045917.1:0-28769 GCA_943591055.1 Gobionotothen gibberifrons
CACACACAACCAGACGGCACCCCACGTGGTGTGGAGGGGTCGTCACAGATAGAAATAAAGGCATTTCTACCGTGAGTTCTGTGTAAAAGTCCGTTAGCATTAGTTAGCATTTTTTCGCTCAATGCTAATTCAAAGGCTTGGTATTACTGTTGTGTTTTTTTTAAGCTAAAAATGGTTCATATTGTCAGTTAGCGGAGTTTCTTAACTTTAAAAGGGTATGGAACATTAATAGTTTCATAAATGTTAAGAAGCCCTGAGACATAGTCTCGAAAAATAATGTGGGGGGGGCCCACGTGGGCGTACTTCGGGTTTAAGAGGTTAAGAGAAGAGAAAAAAGGAAATACAATTGTTATAATGGGTGATGCAACATTAATGACAGACATAATATGAGGTCCTTGGCACTCAGACTTTAGAGGGGTCATTTTGTGATCATGGGGCATCACCCTTACAGCATCAGGACAATATCATATGGAGTCAGACACTAGAAGTATGCTGGAGGCGTTGACTGGGACTGATGGAAGGATGAAGCTGATGAGACTGAAGAATCTGTGAGGAACTAATTAGTGGCAGAGGAATAGTTATATATTAAAAGACAGCAGCATCATAAGAGGGCAACCATGTGACAGAGTGTGTTACTTTGCTGAAGGATATTTGTGATCAGCTATCCAGGCCAGTCTCTAAAGACTTTCCAAGGTGTAAAAATGCTGCTGCCGGAGTACTGACTGGAGGTATTGCTGATATAATGTCTACCATCCTCCCCCTCCCATACTCTGTCCAACAATATCAGTCTCAGGAAGAAATGTTTTTTAACGCCTATTAAAAGAAAAACATGCATTCTTGTAGTCGGGAGGGGACATTGACAGAGGATTACTGGAAAAGTACACAACAAGTACATCATAGTACTTGTGGGGGTAGTTTCAGTAGTACTGAGTCCAACAGGATAAATCTCATGAAGAACTAATGGCAACAAAAAATAATTCCCTCATCAAACTTAGCAGCCAACACATGCATGCACACGCATTTCCTAACATTCGGTCTACCTACGCAACACGTTCTCACTCCCAACCCGTCAACATGTTGACGAACGGTCAGGGCCCCTCCCCGTCACTCTATTACGCACAGGGTACCCCTTGGGTGTCAGTGTTCAACGGGCAGGGCGTCCCATATACCTTCATAGACCTCCCATAGCGTTGATAATAGACGCCATGAGAACGCTTCCCGCTGCATCGAAAATCAACGAGCGCATTCTGTTCTCAGCTGAAGCGTATGGTGCGAGACGTCATTGCAACACATATTCTTTTTATTATTAGATATTAATAGGACACAGACAGACAAACTAATAAGGCTTTATTCAAACATTAAAGAATACTTTAGGTTAAGGTCATATTTTGAATAAGAGTAAAGCTTTGGGGGTATAAATAGTAAGCCTGACAAAGTACTAATATATTGCTTTCCTGCAATATCAACTACTGTATGTTTAAGAACTTATTTTAACTGATATTATATGTATTATACTCTTATAAGATGTATGTAGATAGTATAATAAATGTGCAGAATACGACAGTTTAATGGTGGAGGTATACACACATATCTATGTCTTGTAATGCACTGTTGAGGAACCTGCGACCCAAGTTTTTCATCTCCGACCTTGTCAGGTATTGAACATTCAATAAATAAAGAACACAGAATTATTAAATATAAAACACAGAATTTGTGTGATTATACTAAATGATTTACAAATAAACACCACTGCATATTTACAACTGTTACACATGCTGATGTAACGCAAATGTTTCCAACTTGGGATCAATAAAGTATATCTTATCTTAAGATGATCGATGGCTACTGCCATATTTGCAAAATGTGCCTCTGAACCTTGACAAGTGCATGTTTCAGGCTTATCAATTAACAACAGGAGGGGTCACAGACATAAGACCAACTGTTAAATAAAGCTCTTCTGACCTTAGCTGTCATGTGGGTATATATTAATGCTGCCCATTATGGGCACAAGCAATTTTCACCCATTTATTAATTATATATTTAATATTTGAGTGTTTTCCTATCCCCTAAACCTCCAGGGATGTACACAGTTTAATACTGGCAACTTCTTATTATGGGAAATATGAAAACGTCTTTTAAAACTACAATTCCCAGTAGAGACGTGCCATAGAACATGTTGCGAAACAGAATAGCCAGCATGTGTAGTTCTGGGGACGGGGTGGGGGAGGGGGGGGACGGGGTGGACCCGTTCAAATCCAGTTTTGGACAGTCTGCCGTGGTTCCATCCCATTTCAAAGTGCTGTTCGACGCTCGGCGTAACCCTCGCCGAACACTCAAACATCCAATCACAGGGCTTGAGGACTATCACAGGGTTTGTCAAGCGAAGCGGAGAGAATACTTACTTCCGGGTGTAAAATTCTCTAAAGCAACTACTATGAGCTGCTCCGACCCTCGGTCCTCCTGACGGACTCCAACTTGTGTTTATTAATCAAACAAATAAATAAACACAAGGATAATTATGCGTTATTGTTGAGTAAATAACAGTGTGTGGTTTAGAAAAGAATACAAAATTAGAAGGAAAAAACGATGAAACGATACAGATTTCAGTATTCTGAGCCCCTACTCTCCCCACAACTGACGGCAACAAAAGTCTTACATTATTCAATTAAAATAAAGAAGTAAAAACAATAAGTGTGGCTTGATATTGAGTAAGAAAAAGGTTGATAAACGCTGTGAGAATGGATCTGCGGAGAGCATTTCGCCGCAATCCCAACTCGTCTATTAACAACGTTCAGGGAGCTCTATGCAAGTCAATGGGACGCCCTGCCCGTTGAACACTGACGCCCAAGTGGTACCCTGTGCGTAATAGAGTGACGGGGAGGGGCCCTGACCGTTCGTCAACATGTTGACGGGTTGGGAGTGAGAACGTGTTGACCTATGCTGTAAAATGTATTATCTCTTCGATTTACACACGGCATCTATTGCACGTCTGTCCGTCCTGGGAGAGGGATCCCTCCTCTGTTGCTCTCCCTGAGGTTTCTCCCATTTTTCTAAGGTCTAAGGATAGAGGGTGTCGTTTTTCTCTCTGAACAAACTGTGCTGTTGTATTAGCTGTAAAGTGTCTCTACTGTAGGCTATTTGTATTATATGTACAGCACTTTGGCTCGACCAAAAATCGTTTATAAATGTGCTATATAAATAAAACTTGATTTGATTTGATTTGATTTGATCCAGGCAGCAAGAGCAGGATCCACCACAGCCTATTACAGGCCGAAGTGGCTGGGATTCCAGCGATGGTGTGAGGAGGGGAGAATAGAGCCCCTATCTTGTGAGTTGGGCTCTATTTTATCCTTCTTACAGTTATTGGTGGACAGAGGGCTTGCTCATTCTAAGGTAAAGGTGTATGCAGCAGCCATCTCGTCCTGCCATGAGGGATTTGATGGCAGGTCAGCCTTTTCTCATCCACTGATGTTGCGGTTTTTACAGGGGGTCAGGAGGTTGCGCCCAGTGGTACATGCCTCCGCCCCACAGTGGGACCTGCCGTTGGTGCTCGAGGCTCTGGTCACAGAACCATTTGAGCCTCTGGAGCTCTCCTCCCTGAAAGCAATGTCATGGAAGACAGCGTTGCTACTTGCCTTAACGTCAGTGTTAGGTGCCGCAGTTAGTGCTTGTGTGTGTGTGTGCTTTTGTGTGTGTGTCTCTCTCTCTCCCCGATTGTCTCCAGGTGCAGCCTCTCCCCCAGGTGCTCCCAATCCCCAATCAGGGCCTCCTTAAAAGACCTGAGGAAGGCTGCAGTGGCCTCTCTCCTTCTCCTCTGGCTGCATGTGTGCAGCATGTCTCTGTCTCTGGCCTGTGTTCTTGTGAATTGATGTGCTCCAGTTTACCTTTTTGTGTAATGTCTATCTTAGTTTGCTTTGCAAGTTGGCTGGTGAGCCCTTTTTCTTTTGTCCATTAAAACATCACTTTGTGGCTTGAGTAGACAGTTTCCTCTCCTTTTTCTCTCGCCCGGTTATTTTTGGTGTTTTGTTACTTCCCTTTGTACCAGCCTGTCCTCCTACAAAAAACGACCATATAGGTTGATTGTTCATGCCCTTATTACGACCCAGAGACACGTTATAAAGTGCATGTTGTTTCTCATCAAGAAACAACATGCTCCCGGCCCGTTCATTGCAAACGCTCCAGAGGGACGTTTATTCACAAATAACCCTCTCTGGAAAATCCTAAATTGTGGAATAGTTTGGCCATTTACCTCTTAAGCCCTGCCCCCCCGATACCGGGGGGAATTACGCGTCACTGCAGGAGACAGCGTCTGGGGGCTTCTTAATATTTAAAAACCTATGAATGTCTTATACTCAAATAACGGGAAAAAACTCAGATATGAGCCATTTTTACCTTAACAAAACACAAGTCTCACAAGAAGCGTTAGCGTTAGCATTAGCCCTTAGCGAAAACGGGCTGATGCCACCTCCGGTGCTAACTAGCAAAAACGATATTTAAAACTTAATATGTTCGGCACAAACAATTTGAAAGCTGATACTCCACAGATTATTTTGATATAAGTACCACCACTGCAGGACACAAACTCACTGAGTTAACAGCCAGAACAGAGCAGGAAAACAACAACAGTTTTCTAAACCATAACAATAATTATGTCTTACCGTTGCTGTTTTGTGATCAAAAGTCGTGTTCAAGGGAATAAACACGCTGCTCAAGGTCAATCCAATGTCTCTTAGTCACTTTAGAATTGTTCCTGATAATCCATCATTACATTCAATGGCGGCAGTCTCACGTGCTGTTTACGCAAACCTCTCTCTCCTTGACATAAATGTTTAGCCGGATATACTAACTGCCCCTCGATGCTATTGGCTCTAAAGTTTCAAAAAAGGTGTCAATCTCTAACATCGACCAATGGGTTCCAGAGATAGGATCCTGCGCAGTATAAATAATGCCAGCCCCGGCAGCTTTATGCAAATGTCCTAACCAATCTCATGGAATTTTGTGTTATAGTCACAACATTTAATCTATTGATTCGTGTTCACCAACACGATTATCCCACAGAACGACGTTAAAAGCAATGTATTTCTACTGGTAATGTGTTTCGTGCCTGCAACACGTCTTTTTCTCCGGTCGGGTCGTGGAAGACCGGAAGCTGTGTGGTTCATAAAAACCATGATAAAAACATGTTCTTACTCAATATCAAGCCACAATTATTGCTTTTATTTTAAATCGTATAATTTTGGACTTTTGTTGCCGTCTGTGAGGAAAATAAATGGGGTTCAGAGCCTCAGGATACTGAAATCTGTATTTTTTCAATCTTTTTTTCCTTCTAATTTGTTATTCTTTTCAAAATAACACATTAGGATGGCCGAAGACAGTACACTACCCATAATCCCCAGCTATCGTTTAGGACTACTGTCCCCGTGACTAACCTTCAAGCTCTGGGATTGGGCAGTGCGCCAAGGTTACGCCGAGCGTCAAACAGCTGTTTGAAATGGAACGAAACCACGCCAGACTATCCAAAACTGGAATCGAACAGAGACAACAGCAGGCAACAGAACATAATTTTAAGGACAAGACAAGGTCAAGGATTTATTTGCTTTTAGGACTTATTCGAGCAAATAATGGCACGTGGAAATGGTGTTCGCTGACTCCGTCAGAAGATGAGGATCTACTTCAGCCACAATCAGACCCTGATTATGAACTGCAGGAAAGGTATGTACTCTCTCTCTGTTTGTATCTATTAGTTGTGTATTTGGTGTAATCTATAGTAATTCCACACTCACAAAATACAACATGGACGCCGCTTTGTTGTTGTAGCGTAATCGTTCCGTGAGAAACGAAAACAATGGGAACATCGTGTTGGTGAACACATATCAATAGATGAATTGTATTTTGTGACTATAACACGGCAGTATATAAATCTATATATATATATACATATATACTGTTCTTTCACACACACCAAATGGATGCTGTTTTGTAGTTCTACAGACATTGACTATTAGCAGTTTATAAATAAAGCTGTATTGTATATCAGTCTATATATAAATATATATATATATATAGACTGTGTATACTGTGTATACTGTTATTTACTGTGAACGGTTCAATAGAACCCTCCATAATCTCCTTCGCACCTTACCAGCATCTCACAAGCATGATTGGGCGTCCTGTTTGCCTCATCAGGGCACTGGTGAATCACCGTTCTACCTGATGTTTGGACAGGAACCTCAGCTTCCTGTAGACTTTCTCCTGGGTCTAATCCAGGCGCCAGTACCTGGCGAGGTACAGGACTGAGTGGTCGAACACCAAGCCAGACTCAGAATTGTTTTCGAGGGTGCTCGTGAACGGTTGTTGGCTTCTGCTGGCCGCCGGAAAGAGTGGCATGACCAGCGAGTAGTGTTAATTTCGTCAGCTATTTTTTTATTTAGTTTTAGTCTTAGTCCTGTGTTAAACGTCCTTTTTAGTTTTAGTCATATTTAGTCACCTTCATCCTGTTTTTATTTAGTCAAGTTTTAGTCGACTAAAAGTTTGAGCATTTTAGTCTTATTTTAGTCGACTAAAACTGTAAATATTTTAGTCAAGATTTAGTCGACTAAAAGTCTGAGCATTTTAGTCTTATTTTAGTCAAAGAAAACTAATTATTTTAGTCTACTTTTTGTCAATGAAAACTGTTGAATCTTTTTTAGTCATCAGATTATGTCAAACTAGTCTAGCGAAAACCAATAATTTGTCATTTTAGTCAAACTTATTTCACAATAAGATTATATCTTGTCCTTATTTGATGAAAAACACAGGTTGAATGATTAAGAATGCAGCTTTGCAGAGAGTATCTGGTTTGTGGTGTTTTTACCAGCTGTGTTATGGCCACATAGCTTCCCTTCTGATAAAACAATGCATTCGCTTTTTTTCTCCGCCTCATTGTAGTGAAAATGGGCCCAAATATCACATTGTTTCTTTCTCCCAAGCAGTGGTGGCTTTAGACTTTTTCGTTGTCAGTCATTTTGACGGACAGGATCGTAACATTTCCGTCATAATCCATTATTACCCGTCGAGTGCACAATTGATCACTCACTCGCGCTGACGGGGGGGTATTCGGTTAACGCGAGTGCGACCACTGCTCCCAAGCCCTGTTGTTGCCATTTTATTTTCTGTTAAATAAGGTTAGTTAGACCATGAGTTAGACCCGAGTATTCCTGACAGTTGCCGCTGCCCGGTGTAATTCAAATGTACCGCCGCGCGCAGCACGGACACACAGCTTCTGCCCAGCCGCAGCACCGGAAATGGAACTGCTGGGAGAAAAACTGACTATCAGAGATGTAACGTTATCTTTGATAATATTTCGTCTCCTCATTTTTCGTCAACGAAAGTAAAGAGAGATTTTGGCATAGGTTTTATTTAGTAAACTACATTTTCGTCTCGTCACTTTTCGTCAACGATATTGCATGATGATTTCGTTACAGTTATTGTTTACTGCCGTCGGTGCCGTCTCGTCATCGTCACGTTTTCGTCATGGAAAAAAAGTTCGTTGACGAAAATATTTCGTCATAGTTTTAGTCAACGAAATTAACACTACCAGCGAGTCCGGGAGAAACATCTCAAAGTTAGCCAGTTGGTTTGCCTGAGGGGCCATGGGGTTAGAGGGCGACATAAAATCCAGGATCTCTGGAGCTCTGTGGTCCACCAGGTTGTGAAGGCTCCATCTGGTGAAGGAACAGTTTATACTGTCGCCCGCTGCATTTCGTCCTCCATGACAACTGAGGAAAGCTACACCAAAGCCACACAAAATGGTATGAAGAGAGGGATCCCTTTATTACACACTGCTGTTTTGAATCTACAATTAAATATATGGGAAAAGACACTGAGATTTAGGAACACTAAACAGATAAAGGTGTCAAATACACACCAAGAATTGCTTTGCTTCAGACTAGATGCTTCAATAGAACCAAGAATTTTTCACTGAAAAAAATTACAATCATTTTAATCATCAGGTAATAATTGAAATGCTATATATCCGGTAAAGACATTTTAGGGGATTTATGACCCACCTCTGACTGTCCTTCTGTCCAGACAATGGTGCTGTGATCTATTTGCAATTGTTGTCTGAATAGAGCCGAACCGTCATAGCTTCCCACTTTGGCAAATCTAAATACAGAATGAAAAACGTTTTAAATGCAATCAGTTCCAACAATGGTACACTATAACCTAGTTACAGGTAAATGCTTATAGCCAAAACAAATATAAATATCGATATAAATATACTCGACCTCAAGTTTTATTTCCAAGCCTAATTCAAAAAATTAAAAACATTGTTTTAAATTAAAACCCTATTGCTCTGTTCACTTCGAAATGTTTTCTGGTCACCATGGACACCATGGAGTTAAATCAACAACAGTTTTTCTCTATAAGTGGAAAATGTCTTAATGAGAGACTATATCCATAATAATTTTCCTCTTACATTATTTTTTTTATGTTAACTCCCTTTAGTAAATCAGGCGGAGCTGCTGATGTCCAATCCAGTCACACTGAGATGTAACACTTAGGTGACAAAGTGTTTATAACTTGCCTAATTTCTTGCTCTCTTTCTCTCTTTCTCTCTCTCTCTCTCTATTGGGATGTGTAATATGAATCGACTTGTGTTATTTTGCTTGCTTTACTCTCAATGTGTCCTAACTCTAATGTATACCCCAATATCCAGCAACCCCTCGCCACTATCTTCAGCCAAAGTATGCAAACTCCAAAACTGTTTTGAGCCAGGCTTTGTGGCCAAAGGTGACTATATAATTGGAGGGATCTTCCCCCTTCACTATAACCAGGAGATGCCAGACCTGAACTGCACCTACAGGCCACCACCAGTAAAATGCAACGGGTGAGTTTTGATTGATGTGGAAACCTTAGTGTGAGTATATAACTTGAAACATTGTATGCAACTAACATTCTTGTTTTATTGGATGATTAAACAGAATATACTTGTATTGACTAGGTTTTAGTATTCATTGATAATTTAGCGTGACATGTTGGAAAACATTTATGTAGTGTTGGCTTGAATTAATTGCTAAAAATCTTTTTATCCAGAGAAAGACATGCAATAACTGACTTTGACATAGTTTTGGGTGGGTAATTCCCTAATTATTAATACAATGATTTAAAGAAGATTCATAGAAAGATATGTATTTTGATACTCTTTATATTAGAACATGATAATTTGCTCCATAATACAAAAATAAAAGATTTTGAATGACTTAGAAGTGCAGCATTTGAACAATGTCTCTATTTTCCTCTAAATAAGTTCAAATGTACATTGGTCTTAATAACAACATGTCAATTATAGGGAACTTATTAAAGACACATCCTGGGAACATATTATACAAATAATGAGAACATGCAGACAAAGAAACAGATCAGTTATTTGATCACATCAACCAAGATGCAATGCTACAATTGAAAAGTATTTAAAATTAACATAATCTCTGCCTTTAATTTACCTTTTCTACACACAATAAGTGTGAATGTGTATGTTGTGTGCATCTGTGATGTGTTTCTTGTGTGCACATGTGTCTGTTGGGCTGCAGATTTGATCCCAGGGCTTTCCGCTGGGCTCAGACTATGAGGTTGGCAGTGGAGGAGATAAACCAGAGTGCAGAGCTTTTACCCAATTACACACTTGGGTACAAAATCTTTGATTCATGTGGATATCCACTGACCGGCCAGAGGGCTGCTATGGCTGTGTTGAATGGGCTGAGTGAGGATGACTCTCCCACTTGCAACGGTAACTCCCCACTCCTCGCTGTGATCGGGGAATCTGGTTCTGCTCAATCTATGGTGGTGTCAAGAATCCTGCAACCATTCAGAATCCCAATGGTAATGATTTTTTCTTTTATCTGTAATCCCCCAAACATGTAATTGCTTTACTATACTACATTTTGTATCCTTCTTTAAACAGATCAGTTACTTTTCTTCGTGTGCATGTTTTACTGACAGAAAAAACCATCCCACCTTCTTCAGAGTAATCCCCAACGATGATTATCAGGTTAGAGTTTGGCCTTAATAGGTTGTTGATCATTATTCAGTGAAAAAAAGAACTGTATATTATTCAAATGTAGTCTGTAAAATGTTCTTTATCTGTGTGTTTTGAGCCAAGTGTAACTATTTCCTGTTGAATGTAGGTGAAAGCCATTGCTCAGCTGCTGGTACGCTTCAACTTCACTTGGGTGGGGTTGGTGCGAGGAGACCATGAATACGGGCGCTTCGCTGTGCAAGGTTTACTGAGAGAATTACAGGGTACCAAAGTGTGTGTAGCGTACCAAGAAATTATACCTATGCTCTACAATCGGCAGAGGGCTCTGGAGATCTTGCAGGTAGATACCAGGTTTTATAGAATTAGAGAGGTCTTATCACACAAAGATAGCTTTATAGTAAATTCCCTACATCGGGAATGTTTACGTTATTTATTTCATAACAATAGACTAACAAGTAGATAGGGTTTATTAGCGGGCACTGCTGTTTTCCAAAGTATCTTTTTTTATATACTTTTTTACATATAATGACTCTACACACATTACCTATTAGTCATTCTTTAACCTACTTTATTTTTTCTTTTCCTTTCCATATGAAACGATTGCCTCCATCATTGTTTGCCTTATCTGTGAAGGTGATGCGTAGCTCTACTGCAAAAGTGGTGGTGGTATTTTCGACTGAGGGGGAGTTGACGCCTTTCTTGAGTGACTATATGACACAGAACATCACTGGAATTCAGTGGGTTGCCAGTGAAGCCTTGATCACAGCATCCGTCTTTACAGCCAGTGAGTATTACCCCTACCTAGGGGGCACCATCGGGTTTGGCATCAGAAAAGGTCAAATCTCCGGGCTCAGTGACTACCTGCAGACAGTCAACCCTCAAATGTATCTTAATAATACTCTAGTTAAGGAGCTGTGGGAGGCCCTGTATGGTTGTGACCCTTCTCTGTCGTCTGGATCCCTGTTGCCTTCCTGCTCAGGACAGGAGTCCCTGTTAGAGCAGCATTCAGCCTACATGAATACATCCAGCCCTAGAGTGGCCTATAACGTCTATAAGGCTGTGTATGCATTTGCTCATTCCCTGCACAACCTTCTTCTCTGTCAACCGGGCAGTGGCCCTTTCCAAAACAACTCATGTGCTCAAAGCAACAACATATACCCCTGGCAGGTATATTTACATTTTCTTACAGTAATTTCACTTTAACTGTCTTTTTTAAATAGTTTTCACATTTCATATTATCTTTTGGTTTTCAAGCTCCAGCACTACCTCCAGGAAGTGACATTTAACATTGCCGGGGAGGAAGTGAACTTTGACCTCGATGGCGACTCTATATCTTATTATGACATTCTCAACTGGCAGAGAGGCATGGGCGGGAACATTGAATATGTCAACGTGGGGTTGTTTGATGGAACCAAGCCTGCCGGAGAGGAGCTGTTAATCCAGGAGGACAGGATCATGTGGGCAGGGCATCAGAGTGAGGCAAGCTGCTCACACTGTGTTTTTACCTTCATCCATCAGATGCCAGCTTTTGAAATCCTGTAAGTTTAGGTGGAGGTAAGTCAGGTGGCCAGGAAAAGCTGGATAAGATGCGAGTCCCTTTGCATTACAGTGAAAATAAGTTGAAAGCCCGCGATACAGTGTGACGTGTTTTGTGATTAAATGCTCCACATTCTCAGGATAGTGGTATGAGGACCCAAACGCAGTAAAAAAGGGAACCAAGAAGTATCAACAGAAACCAAGCTTTATTAAACAAAAGGAGATGTTTTTAAACAGTTTGTTAAACTACTAAACATTAACAAACTGGGGAAAAGACTGACATGAACAAACTTACAAGCATGGGCAGACAGGTTACCAGGGCAAAAAGACAACAACCGAACAGGGAGCAAAGGGGGAGAGAAGACGAAACACACAGAAGGGTAATCACAGGACAAGACACAGCCGAGGCCTGTACTACGAAGCCGGTTCAACATAACATCGATATGTTTGTACGACGCTCGTTAACTCAAGCCAGCTTTGCCCTATCTAGTTATGTGCGCGTTCACATAAAAGGGGCGGGGCTGGAGAAGCGTACTGACAGCGCAGCATCATACTTCCATCCATCCATCCATCTTCTCCCGCTTATCCGTGGTCGGGTCGCGGAGGGAGCAGTTCCAGCAGAGAGCCCCAAACTTTCCTTTCCCTGGCCACATCAACCAGCTCTGACTGGGGGATTCCAACCCAGCTAGACATTTTTGGTTCTAAGAACATTCTGAGAATGTTATCATTCACTGTTCTAGGAATGTTTTCAGCGGGAAGTTTTCTTTTGGTTCCCAGGATGTTCTTCTCAAAGGTAGGATAACGTTCTCTAAAAACATTCTTAAGATGTTTTTGATAACCTTCTTAAGATGTTTTTGATAACATTGTTAGAACATTATGCCCTACTATTCTTAAAAAGTTTTCAGCTGGACGTTTTAATTTGGTTCCCAGAATGTTCTTCTGAAAGGTAGGATAATGTTCTCTAAAAACATTCTTAAAGGAGAGGTGTCCACTGATCATAATTCCATTGTTGAGGTATACTAAAATAGAAAAATACTGTGCAATTTTCCAAACTCACATTGGTTTCGCATACAGCATCTCTGTAAAGTATGGTTGCAGTCGAATAGTTTGAAAATCAGCTCCTAAGTTCTAACCCTATCGTCTATTCCTTGACCTCTGAGTGAAACGTCACGGGGTTAATGGATAGTGCATAGGAGAATTCAAAAGGATTTAGGAGAAGAGACTGCAGTACTTTAGAGAATCCGACTGCACTTTCACTATCCGACGTGTTTATGATGCGCCAGCGGACGTCCTTTTGTGCGAATGCTGCTGTGGGGAAACCATGGAAACCACAGTTTTCTATACAGCGGACTACAACATGGATGTTTAATAAGAACGAGGGACTACTGTAAACTCATCTAGAGACTCTGCACCGTGCTCTGATGCTGTTATTTTATGCTTTATGAACGTGGACAACAGAGAAACATATTCTTCATGACCAAAGTTGGAATTGAAATAAAAAAGGAAAGTGAAACTTCTGCTCCTCACCCTCTCCCTCCGGTCCACATTAATACAAATGATCCCAATACGTATGATTGTATGAAAAGATCATAAAATAAATACAAATGTAGTTATTATAAACGTTAGTCCTTAACATCTATCACTGTGTATATCACCATTCAAACATCTTTTAAAAGTTGAACAAAACCCGCACACAGCTCTGTGAAATGTTGACTTTATTTGATAATATTTCTCTTTTTGATTATAATACTGATGAACGTTAAAAACAAAAGCACTTTGGCAACTTACCACATACGTTTTAAAAAGCTTAATAAGCACCGTAACTTTCATGATATAATTTCTCCGTCATAATCGTTTGTTTCCGTGAACGGCCGACTGTTGTGTGACGGCAAATGCTGCGGCTGCAAGGCATTGTGGGGCAGCATTTTCTCCTCTCCTTTGGGTTAGGGAGGTCCAGTGGTTCCTAAGCTAAAGGAGGTTATAAAGGAAGTTTGAAACCTCCTTTCCTATCATGTAGACCAGTGGTCCCCAAACTAAGGCCGGATACGGCCCGCCTCCACATTTGGCCCGGCCCCCTGAACAATACCAGAGACGCATTATGATTTTTTATTTTTTTTATTTTTTTTTGAGTGGGATTCTGTCATGAAGGTTGTGGTGTCATGCATAAACTTCATCAGAGCAAAGGGACTTAAACACAGGCAGTTCCAACAATTCCTGTCTGAACTGGAGTCTGCACACGGCGATGTGTTGTACTACACAGAGGTCCGATGGTTGAGTTTTGAGGCGTTTTTACGAGCTGCTACCCGAAATTAACGCATTTCTTCATTCAAAAGACAAAACGGTCCCAGAGCTGATCGACCCACAATGGAAATGGCACCTCGCATTTTTAACAGACGTGACAGAAATGCTGAACAGCCTTAACTTGCAGCTACGAGGCCAGGGGAAACTCATTTGCGACATGTATTCTCACATAAAGGCATTTGAGGTGAAACTTGCGCTGCTTTAGGAACAAGTGAAAAAGCACAACTTCATCCATCTCCCTGCTACCCAAAACCTCTCTGCAGAGAACCCAGCGGTCCCGTTCCCAGCTGAAAAGTGTGTGGAAGCACTGGAAATGCTGAAGGCGGAGTTCGGTGTGCGATTCCGGATACTACATGTTAATGCTAAATAAATCCGTCTTTTCCAGAACCCCTTTTTTGCCGACATCGATGAAGCCCAGCCTTCTTATCAGTTTGAGTTGGCCGAGTTACAGAACTTTGATGTTCTGAAAGACGCATTCAAGCGCAACAGTCTCATTGACTTCTATGCCGCCCTCCCAAACGACACGAACCCTAACATAAAAAAACACGCAATGAAGATATTTACATTTTTTGGCAGCACGTATATCTGCGAGCAAAAGTTTTCACACATGAAACACCTGAAAACTCCGATGAGATCAAGATTGACAGATGCTGCGATAAAATACATTTCCACAACCATACTGGTAGTGAAATGTATTGTGCTGTGTAGGTGCTGTATCACTTAGTTCGGTTTCTCAGCCTGCTTGCTTTGTGGTTTTCACAGGGAAGTTGATGAGAGAGAGCTGCAAACAGCGGTGTCTACAAGCCTACTGGAACCTACAAAAGGATTATAAGGAAGGAACACAAGAACTTTGAGAGACTGCTCATATGAGTCATTTGAGTAAGAGATTCTGCTCTGACAACTAAGCTAAACCTTTACCTGTTAAGATTGTGCACGGCACAACAGAAAGTGTATGTTCAATGGACTTTTCTTCAGTGAAGAACCCAGAGAGGGTTATTTGGTTATTATTTATTTCACAAATAGTGTTATTTATTTCATTAATAGTGTTATTATTTATTTCCTGACTTTTTTTTCTGTGAAGATCCCAGAAAGGGTTATTAATATTTGGTTATGTGTGGCTTTCTAGAAAACAATAAATGTTTACGTTTAGGCACCCCTGCAATTGTCACACTTTTTCTGTTACAAACTGACCCCGGCCCCCATCAGAGAAGGGAAAAGTTATGTGGCCCTCACAGGAAAAAGTTTGGGGACCCCTGATGTAGACGAATTCGAACGGCACTTATCATGGCTGCTACTGAGGTACTTCCGGGTCATTTCACTCCGTTAGGAAGGTTCCTAAGCAAAATTGACTATTCGATGTGTATTCAGCAGTATTCACTTTCTCCACTAAACGGCTCGTTGCCCCCCCCCCCCTCCCTGTGAGCCCAGTGTGCTCGGTACGTTGTGAATCGTGCTGAGCTCCGTGGAGGTGTGGTTTCCTTGTTTAGCGATACACAGCCAAACTCAACCTGAACACACACAAAGTCACAGCCGAAATAAAAACAATAAGTGTGGCTTGATATTGAGTAAGAAAAAGGTTTATAGGTTGATAAACGCTGTGAGAATGGGTCTGCAGAGAGAATTTTGCCGCGATCCCAACTGTCTGTTATCAGCCTGGAGCAGGGAGCAGAAATCAGCAGAGCTGCCTGCACTGAGTGTGTGAGGAAGTCCGTGGATTGGTCAATTTGGACCAATCAGCCGGGGCTTAACGTAACGGCTCCGCGGACGAAACGTAACGGCTCCACGGATTGGCCCATTTAGTTCCGGGTACGTGCTTTCGTAAGCACGTACCCGGAAGAATCAAATGGATGATGACGTTTCACCAACGAGGCGTTTTGGGGAGGTATTTTCTGTGTTAGAGTTTTACTCGCTACAGGGTGTACTTTAAGGGTTTTGACTCTGCACACCGTTTACATGCAGAAAAACCACACAAGGGGACGGGTAATAACCGGAAAAGCATGACATGTCACCTTTTAGCGATCACCTTCTTAAGATGTTTTTGATAACCTTCTTAAGATGTTTTTGATAACATTGTTAGAACATTATGCCCTACTGTTCTTAAAACGTTTTCAGCGGCACGTTTTATGTTGGTTCCCAGAATGTTCTTCTGAAAGGTAGGATAACTTTCTCTAAAAACATTCTTAAAATGCTTGCTAATAACCTTTTTTAAATGGTTTTGATAACATTGTTAGAACATTATGCCCTACTATTCTTAAAACGTTTTCAGCTGCAAGTTAGATTTTTTATTGTAGGATAACGTGCTTTATCGTTCCGATTTATCAGAAGTCTTTTTTTGTATTAATGCGACCAGCAGCTAGTACAAGTCACTGTCGGTGTCACATGTACTGGAGGGGACCCAGAATCAGACTCGGAATCAGCTAGTGAAAGTAACATTTGTTTATTAGAAAAGGGGAGCTGGGAGTGGAGGTTGGTTATGCCGGCAGTGGGAAACAGTTGTTCCAGGGTGGGTAGAGAGGCCTGGCTGGTCTTGGGAGTGTGGAAGGCCTTGGATTCCTCCTGGGAGAGACATACAAATGAGTGTGAGGCAAAAGCAGGCAAAGTTGTCAAAGAATATGCTGGTAAAAAGCTAGAGCGGCACGCAACAAACCGTTCACAGCAACAATCCGTTCACAGCAACAATCCGGCAGGGAGTTCAGGCTGCAGGCTTTCATAGTGTGGCTGATGAGCAGGTTGCAGGTGTGGTTGATTGGAGATTGCTCCCAGCTGTGTAGAGCAGACCAGCAGGCAGGGGGGGGGAGAGAGAGAGAGAGAGAGAGAGAGACACACACAGTAGAAACAAACACATACAAACACTAACAGGGGATTCAGGGATGGGCAGTGACAGTCGGTCCGTTCTTCTATATGTCTGTCGGTCTCAAATCTAAAGGGTGCAATAACGATTTTTATCCAATATGCATACACAGCCGACACTGTTTATACGCAGCCCTCACAAACCACACACGGCCAGCTTATCTAACAGTTAGAACCTACATACAAGACACAACCTTTCTTGACAGAAAAAAGTGTGATTATTTTCTGATATTTTACACATATGATATTATGAATACTGTGGGCTTACATACCTTAGTTTTTCATTTCATTTCAAACCATTATTCAACTAGATTGGTCCCATTGAGATCATAGATCTCTTTTTCAAGGGAGACCTGCAGCAAATAGGTTCCACATGAATCATAAAACAATAAAGGACATCATACAACATATTTACAGGCTACATTTACATACTTATCGACATTTACAAGTACCCATAGTTTCAAAGAGCATTTCACTTAGACTAGCTTTAAAAACATGCAGAGCAATAAAATTGCTCAGTTTCAATTCTAGCTGTAGACTGTTCTAAGCAAGTGGAGCTGCAACGCACGCCGCCGTGTGTAGGGGCCGTAAGTGATGGCAAACCTGCCTTGGTATACAGTGTACAGTGATGTGTAAGTGCTTTACAATTAGTGACACATCTCAGTGCGCTGTGATAGGCGGCATCTAACTTATTCAGGCAATGGGCAGGTGCATTCATATAGACCAGATCACCATAGTCCAGCACAGGTAAAAAGGTCACAGTGACTATAGCCTTTTCCAGGCTTCAAATGAGAAACAGGACTTGTTTCTGAAAAAGAAACCTAGTCTAACCCTCAGCTTTTTAAGCAGGTTATTGACCTGAAGTTTAAAAGTGAGACAATCATCAAGCCAGATACCAAGGTATTTGTAACAGGCAACCACTTCAAGTATTATTCCTTGCGCAGTTACAATATCCAAAACAGTCTCTGGTGTCTTTTTAGCTTTTGAAAAGAGCATTACCTTGGTTTTATCAACATTTAAAAGAAGCTTTAGTTCAGAGAGCTGAGTCTGAATAAAGTTTAAAACAGCCTGTAATTTAACAACAGCCTCCTTGATGGAGGGACCTACACTATACATCACGGTATCGTCCGCATAAAAATGTAAGGTTGCTCCATCGACATTTTCACCTAAACTGTTGATATAGATGGAGAATAAAAGTGGACCTAAAACAGAACCTTGGAGAACACCATTAACAATGTTCAACCACTCAGAAGTGAGCCCATCAAATTGAACACCTTGGGACCTTTCAGCGAGGTAGTTCACAAACCACCCCACTGCATGGCTAGATATGCCAATACTGACCAGCCTCTGCTTCAAGATGCGATGATCGACGGTATCAAACGCTTTGGAAAGGTCAATAAATAGAGCTGCACAACTCTACTTATTATCTAAAATACTCGCAATATCATTCACCACTTTCATTGTCGCAGTGATGGTGCTATGTTTCTTTGTGAAACCTGACTGATGTTTAGATAGGATGTAATTTGTACATAAAAACTCCTTTACCTGTTCATTCACTAGACGTTCAAGAACCTAAGCCAGAACTGACAATTTAGAGATGGGCCTATAATTATTTAAAATAGTTGCCTCCCCTCCTTTTAGTAAAGGCAGGACATAAGCTGACCTCCATATTTTTGGAATTGTGTTTGTGCTGAGGGAGAGGTTAAAAAGAGTAGTGAGAGGTGGAGCAATAAAATCTGCAGCTATCTTTAAAAAGAAAGGTTCCACGTTGTCCAGGCCAGCCGGTTTCTTAGGATCTAACTTGGATAAGGCTTCATTAACAACATCAATAGTAAAAGGAGTACAACTGAAAGGGTTTTCCAGATCACATTGTTCAGAGTCACGGACTGTGGTGATCACAGAAGCAGAGTTAGTAACAGAATCAAACGGAGAGCCACAGGACACAAAATGCTCATTAAAACAATTTAACATGGTGGCCCTGTCCGATATATTGCCAGATGCTGTAGTAAGGCAAGGAGGTAGCTTATTACGGATCTCACCGGTGGATATCGATTTTATGGCTTTCCAAAATGTTCTAGGATTATTCAGGTTTTTTGTGGTAACTGACAGATAATACTTTGACTTAGCACTTTTGATATGTGATGTGAAGCTATTCCTTAGCTGCCTAAATCACAGCCATTCTACCTCTGAGCCTGATTTCCTAGCCTTTGCCCAGGCCTTGTTTCTCTCATGTAGGAGACTAGACAGTTCAGCAGAAAACCAAGGATTGTCTCGTCCCTTCACTCTAAATGTATGCAGGGGTGTATGTCTATCAATAATTTCCATAAAACCAAGATAAAAATAAGACCATGCAGTTTCAACATCAGCACACTGATCGATTTTTCCCCAATCAAAACCAAACAGATCATGTACAAAACCCTGCTCCACAAAATGTTTTGTGTCTCTCTTTATGACAATGCGAGGTTTACCCTTTTGGACTTTTGTGTCTTAGTGTGATTATAAGTGCATGTGAGTGAATATTGGCATGCAAATTCGTTTTTATACGTCCTATTCATTGTCTCAATGCGCTCATACATCTCAAGAAAGTTATCACCAAAAATGTTAAGAATGTTTTTAGAGAACGTTATCATACCTTTCAGAAGAACATTCTGGGAACCAAATGAAAACGTCTAGCTGAAAACGTTGTAAGAACAGTAGGGCATAATGTTCTAACGATGTTATCAAAAACATCTTGTTTGTTTGTTTGTTTGTAACCTTTATTTATCCAGATAAGTCCCATTGAGATCATAGATCTCTTTTTCAAGGGAGACCTGCAGAAGAAGGTTATCAAAAACATCTTAAGAAGGTTATCAAAAACATCTTAAGAAGGTTATCACCAAACATTTCAAGAATGTTATCCTACCTTTCAGAAGAACATTATGGGAACCAAAATAAAACGTCCCGCTGAAAACATTCCTAGAACAATGAATGGTAACATTGTCAGAATTTTTTGAGAACCAAAAATGTCTAGCTGGGAAGTCACACATGCCACCGCAAACATGCAATATCTGCTTACAGCTTATCATGAATTACGTGCTTGTTTGTTTTTTTCAAAAGGAAAATATAGTGACATCAGATTTTTTAAAACATCCTTTTCAAACAAATGCAACAAGTTTGTTTTTAAATCGCTCTAGAAATAAATCTGACGTTGACCATGACGGTGTTAATATTTTCCATCACAGGAACGTTTTATAAAAAAATAATAACATCCTGAAAACATTTTCAGAATGTTTCTTGGAGAATGTTCTTCATTTGTTATCATGTGAGGGAACGTTTTATAAAGAACATATTTTATGTGTTACCCCAACAACGTCCAAAACACATCCTTAGAATGTTGCAGGCAAAACGTTCCACCTTTGTTAACATATGACATTAAAGGAACATTTTATAAAACACTTTCTGTCATCTCAGGGCTCAATAACATCCTGAAAACATTTTCAGAATGTTGCTTGGAGAATGTTCTTCATTTGTTATCATGTAACATTGAGGGAACGTTTTATAAAGAACATCTTTAATGTGTTACCCCAACAACGTCCAAAACACATCCTTAGAATGTTGCAGGCAAAACGTTCCACCTTTGTTAACATATCACATTAAAGGAACGTTTTATAAAAAAACGTTCTGTCTTCTCAGGCCTCAAAAACATCCTGAAAACATTTTCAGAATGTTGCTTGGAGAACATTCTTCATTTGTTATCATGTAAGATTGAGGGAACGTTTTATAAAGAACATCTTTAATGTGTTACCCCAACAACGTCCAAAACACATCCTTGTGTGTCTTCTCAGGCCTTAATAACATCCTCAATCAATCAATCAATGTTTATTTATATAGCCCAATATCACAAATGTTACATTTGTCTCAGTGGTCTTCACAGTTTGTACAGAAATCAGTATGACAATACAACACCCTCTGTCCTTAGACCCTCACATCGTACAAGGAAAAACTTCCAGAGAAAACCCACAGTTTAAGGGAAAAATGGAAGAAACCTCAGGGAGAGCAACAGAGGAGGGATCACTCTCCCAGGACGGACAGACATGCAATAGATGCTGTGTGTAAATCGCAAAAAGATAATACATTTACAACATAGGTAGTCCAAATGTTTGGAAATGCATGTGTCTATAATAAGAAGATGAATCCACGAGGATGTCAGCAATCTTGTGGGAGCCATCAGGGAAGTAGTATGGTGAGAGTCAGGCAGGACCGCTGCAGGACTCAAAACATCCTCTGAATATTGCAGTTAAAACATTATGTCTTAGTTTACCTTAAACCTTATAGGAACATTATTTGAAAGAATAAACATCCTAAAAAGGTTCTTTGAACATCAGATTAAAACCTTTCTTTAAAACATTATTAGAACTTGTCGGTAATGTTTGCCAAAGTTGTGAGAACGTTCCCCGCTAGCTGGGAAGGCGCTCCCAGGCCAGCGAAGTGATATAATCCCTCCACCTGGTTGTAGGTCTACCCCTCGGTCTCCTCCCAGCTGGAGGTGCCCAGGTGGCATCCTTACGGCCCCTACACACGGCGGCGTGCGTTGCCGCTTCAATGCTTCTGCCCATTCACTTTGAATGGGGTGACATCACGATTCACCGAACTGCATTCTGGGAGCAAAGCGTAGCTTCTCTTGCGGTGCTCGCTGCAAAAGTAGAGCAATGTTCTACTTTTCCAATCGAATCATATGCCAGTACAAGCTATAGCCAATCAAACCGCGTGCTTGTGTGTCTGGGGCGGGAGATTCATGTGATTGGTTATTGGTCGAGTTTCAGCCCCCCCGCCAGCAAGCGACAACGCATGCCGCCGTGTGTAGGGGCTGTTACTACTGTAGGTGACCGAACCACCTCAACTGGCTCCTTTCGACGTGAAGGAGGAGCGGTTCAACTCCGAGTCCCTCCCGGATGACTGAACTTCTCACCTTATCCCTAAGGGAGACGCCAGCAACCCTGCGGAGAAAACCCATCTCGGCCACTTGTATCCGCGATCTCGCTCTTTCGGTCATGACCCATCCTTCATGACCATACAGTAGGTGAGGGTAGGAACGAAAATGGCCCGGAAGACAGAGAGCTTTGCCTTCTGGCTCAGCTCTCTTTTCGTCACAACGGTGCGGAAAAGCGACTTCAGTACCGCTCCCGCTGCTCCGATTCTCCGGCCCATGTTCACACAGTCAGTTGATTGTTGCCGGCCGTCTTTCCTGCAACGGCAGTTTTTCTGTATTTCCTTTATCCTATAATATGACTTGATAGCTTTAAACTCTGCACACTGAGCTCTGATTGGTCAGCAGGCGGTGCTTTCACTCAGTTGATCTCTTATCCTGGAACCTAACCTGCTCCGGACCAGGGGGGTATACTACGAATCTAGTTCAACCTATCCTGGATATGTTTTGAGTTATCCGGTTGAGTTCATCCAAAACAAACGCGCTCTCGCTAAACTGTCCTACAACGCTGGCTATCAACTCGTTCGCTCAAGCCAGCCGTGTCCTATCTAGTTAGGTGCGCGTTCACATAAAAGGGGTGGTATCTGGAGCATTCCACCAATCACAAACATGGAGAAGCGTACTGACAGCGCAGCGTCAAACTTCCTGAATGTAAAGTCAACTATAATATTAGTCAAATATGAAGAAGTTCAACTTTAAACATCCATGACTTAAACACTTTATCCAGGATAAAAGCCACATAGCTACACCTGCAAGGTGAATACAGCTGGTAAAAGAAAAAGTGTTTGAATGCGTACATTAACAGGTTTATGATGTGCCCCGTCTAAGACACAATCTGACTTTAATTACATTTGACTCGAGTGTTTCATCAACTTAATGTGTTGCTTAAAATAATACTTCTGCATACAGTATGTGACACTGTAAGTGTTGCACGGCCAGATACGGCTCAAGAAGCTGACTCAGATAAGGAAATATATGATACATTATGATGTGATATGATGTGATATGAATGATAATGGGACACATCGACGTCTGCACTCACAGTGCCGTTGACTGTAGGCAATGTTACTTTGATCCGGTTACTTATGTTGTGGCAGATATTTAAGTTAGCTTTCTTAACGCTAATGTTATAATAGTCAGATTGCTCTGAAGATGGGAGGTGATATTCTATTCATTTTCACGTTCACACAGTCGGTGATTTGAACTGCAACGGCAGTTTAAACTGTATTTCCTTTATCCTGTAATATGACTTGATCGCTTTAAACTCTGCACACTGTTATTATCAGCTGTTCCACCATGGTTTCTACCTCAACCTGTAATAGATGTATCCTTATTGAAACGGTTACATTCAATGAAATAAAAAATAAAATCAATGTGCAGGCTTACGTGAACACTGTTCACTGTTATACATTAAATAAATCAACAGTAGGTGGCGATATATGCTCCAAGTGGAAGTGATTCGCCATTAAAGCAAAGAAGAAGAAGAACTCTGCACAGTTGATCCCTTATCCTGGAACATATCCTGCTTCGGAGCACAGACTAGGTTCCAGGATAAGTCACCATGGAGATCTAGCCCGCTAAAAAGTGAACCAGCTTCGTAGGACCGGAAATCCCAGAAGTTATCTTGCTAAACGAAAATCCTGCTTCGTAGTATACCCCCCAGGCTCGCCGTTCAGCATAAGTTACCATGGAGATCTAGCCCGCTAATAAGTGAACCAGCGTCGTAGGCCCAGAAACCCAGAGTTTTCCCTGAAGTTAGCTCGCTAAGCAAAAATCCGGCTTCGTAGTACAGGCCTCTGGGCAGGGGAGGGAGAAACACAAGGGCAACAGGTGAACACAATGAGACAATCAGACACAGGAGGGCAAACAGGAAGGAAGACCAGACACAGGGAATCAGAATTTAAAAATAAAGCCATGACTAAACAGACAAAACTAAAACCGTGACACACATTATATTCCTTCTGGTAGAATTCTTCTAAAATAAAAATAAATAGTTATAATTTTAAAGCTACAAATTCTTGAATAGCTTAAGGATAATAACCCTGTCCCCAGTGTGAAAATAACATCTGCACCTCCACTGTTTTCTGCCCTTATATAAAATGCCACAACATGAGAAATGTGTATCACAATTTTTAAAGAGTTTTAATTTCTGCAGCAGCTAATTGCTTGTAAAGTGTAAGCAACAATACAAAATGCAAAGCTCTTCACTGATGTTCAATAGAATATAAGCATTTTTTCCGATTAAAATAGCTAGAACCCGCAAAAACTGACAATGCAGTTATCAAAGCTGTCCCTTTTTTCTTTTTAAAAGGCCTTATCAAGGAAGTGACTAAATATGTTGGCACACTGCAAAGCTGAAAGCCATTGTTTACTCCCTATAGGTGCCTATGTCTGTATGCAGCACCAGCTGTCTTCCAGGGTCCCGGAAAGCTGTCCGTCGTGGGGAGCCTGTCTGCTGCTTTGACTGTGTACCATGTGACAGCGGCAAAATTAGCAATCAGACAAGTGAGTTTAAAATCTTGAAATAAAAGAATCACAATGCAATTCTTGTATTTCACTACCAACCTGTTATATTTGATTATTTTCCCCTTTAGATTCCATAGAGTGCACATTTTGTCCTGATGACTTCTGGTCAAATATTGACAGAACCGTCTGCATCCTCAAGATAGTGGAGTTCTTGGCCTATGATTCCTTGGGTATGGCCCTGACAGTGATCGCTGTGGTGGGTGCCAGCCTCACTATAGCTGTCTTTGCGGTATTTTTCTACCATAGAAACACAGCCATTGTCCGTGTAAATAACTCTGTACTCAGCTTCTTCATCCTCTTTGCTCTGACACTGTGTTTCCTGTGTTCCCTGGTGTTCATTGGAGAGCCAACATATTGGTCCTGTATGCTGCGACACACTATTTTTAGTATAACGTTTTCATTTTGCATATCCTGTATTCTGGGGAAGACCCTGGTGGTGTTGGCTGCTTTCACTGCCACCAGACCAGGGGACAACATCATGAAGTGGCTGGGGCCCAAGCAGCAGAGGGCCATTATTTTCATTTGCACTGTAATTCAAGTGGTTATCTGTGCTGCCTGGCTCATTGAGTCTCCCCCTTTTCCATCCCGAAATACACAATACGAAATTTCGAAGATCATACTGGAGTGCAGCGTAGGTTCCAGTCTTGCATTCTGGTGCGTTCTGGGATACATTGGTCTACAGGCCTGCCTGTGCTTTATACTGGCTTTTCTAGCACGTAAACTGCCTGGCAATTTCAACGAGGCCAAGGTCATCACTTTTAGCATGCTGATATTTTGTGCTGTGTGGCTATCATTCATCCCTGCTTATATCAGTGCTCCTGGGAAATATGCTGATGCAGTGGAGTCATTTGCCATTCTGGCTTCCAGCTTTGGCTTGTTGTTCTGCCTGTTTGCGCCAAAGTGTTTCATTATTTTACTAAAGCCAGAGAAAAATACAAGACAGCACCTAATGGGGAAATAAAAGTAGCTTATCATAAGTTGAAATGTATTTGAAATTCTAATCAATGTGCAACATTGTTATTATTATTATAATTGTTTTAACTATAATTATAATTATTATTTAATTATTATTTAATTATTTATTTCACAATTGTATTGACTGGATATTTGTATAATACTTATATATTGCAGCTGAGCAACCATAGTACAGTGTACAAGGAAATAATCAAGTATACTTAGAAGGAGCATATTACTGTAATGTATAGAATAAATAAAGATATTTATTAAATAAGCAAAGAGCTTTAGTGGTGAATATTCATTGGAATTTTGTAGGCTGAATCTTTTGGGAAAATATTGTCTACTGATCTTGTACCTTGCTAAATCTGTGGGCTTTAGTTTAGATTGATCCATGGTCAATGTTTAATGGTTTTGTACAAACCAGTCAATAAAACCAATAATACTTTAAAAAATATGTATTAAAATGCTCCCAAAAGACTAACATTTGCATAATATTGTGTGGTTTTTTTCTGTGCCTTGCCTCATCTTTTTATACCAAACTGTTATTGATGATTCTGCAACAGTGTGTGTTTTGACTTTCTTCTTCTTGCTGGGAAGCACACTGATTGATAAAAAAAAGGAAATAATAAAGAATAAAATATGGAAAGTAATATTTAAATAATCCAGGTCTAGAGTCTTTAAAATCATCGTCCAACACATTAAGAAAGAGCCTAACCTCAAAGGAGCAGGATAAATCGGGAGTCTGTGTTTTAAGAGGACAAGTACAACAAGCAGTCTTTAAAAGGTGGCTCCTGATGCCGCTCATAAGATAATTGAATTGAGATTAAATAAACAGCCCAAGGACACTGCCAGATCCATGGTCAATGTTTAATGGTTTTGTAAAAGCAAGTCAAGAAAACCAATAATACTTAAGTAAATATTGATTAAAATGCTCCTAAAAGTCTCACATTTGCATGATATTTTGTGTGTGTTTTTTCTGTGCGTAATCTGGGATTGCTTCATCTTTTTTAACCAAGCTGTTGTTGATTATTGTTATAGATCGTGATCGTTGTTCTCGCGTCCAGGAGGAAGTTAAAAAGAGACAATGTTGTCTCAAAGTTTCAAATGGGTAATTTAATGAAGTAACGTGGAACAAACAGAGCAAATCAGGAACACAGCGCCATGTTCGTGAGGGGAGGGAGAAGAGAGAGCACTTCTACGTGGAGCGAGCCAATATCCAATTCCTGGCTCCTCCTCTCATTGGCGGCTCTGACGAAAGGGGGACCTCCCTCCTCGAGTTCTTCTGTGTCTGATATCGCGTAAATCAGAGGATTTAGACGTTGTGTGTTCATTGTATAACTCCACACGCCTTTTCTCCTCATTCTCATTCATTACTTTTTTATTTAATGCATTTTAACGGCTGTAATCATTTTTAGCGTGAAACCTGAGGCGTGTATTACGAAGCAGGATTTTCGCTTAGCGGGCTAACTTCAGGGAAAACTCCGGCTTTCCGGTCCTACGACGGGCTAGATCTCCATGGTAACTTATGCTGAGCGGCTAACCTGGGGCCTATACTACGAATCAAGATTTTCGTTTGGCAAGCTAACTTCTGGGATTTCCTGTCCTGCGAAGCTGGTTCACTTTTTAGCGGGCTAGATAACTTATTCTGAACGGCTAGCCTGCGCCGGAGCAGGATAGGTTCCAGGATATGAGATCTTATTGAGAACTTATTTGCTTTAATGGACGAATCGCTTCCACTTGGAGCATATCACCACTATACTGTTTATTTATTTAATGTATAAACTGCCCATATTGTTCATGTAGAACAGTGTTCACGTAAGCCTGCACATTGATTTTATTTTTCATTGAATGTAACCGTTTCAATAAGGATACATCTATTACAGGTTGAGGTAGAAACCATGGTGGAACAGCTGATAACAACAGTGTGCAGAGTTTAAAGCGATCAAGTCATATTACAGGATAAAGGACATTTTTAGCTTTGTCCGTTATTCTCGCGTCCAGGAGAGAAAGTTTAAAAATAAGGAGACCAATGGGTCTCGACTAAAAGTTTCAAATGGTGGTACTTTAATGAATTAAAAGGTGCGGTAATGTTACAAACAGGTGTCAGTTCAGTGGAGGAGAAAAGCTGCAGCTGGGTGAAAAGGTGAAGAAGAGGGGGAGCAAGACACGTTCAGCTCTTAAATAACCCCGTTGTGGCTCCTCCTCAGCTGCCGGCTGGCTCCGTAATGCACTCTTCCGCTGTGGTTTCACCAATATCCGATATCACACATAACAGAGGATTCTGACATTCTACATTCAATACATAACTAAACACGCCTCTTCTCCACATATTCTCTTTCATGACTTTTCATTTATTTCATTTTAACGGCTACAAACGTTACTTTGCTCAAAACCTGAGGTCAAGTTACTGTTGGTATTTCGGAGATCCCTTCCGGAATAGCTTTTCAAAATAAACTTTAATCACAGGTATAAACTAACCGGAAGTATTTTCACAATAAAAGCTTGACATCAGACATTGTGCGCAAAAACTTCTGTTTTTTCAGTATAAGTCAGCATTTAAACTTATGACATGTTTATACTGAATTATGCCATAAAACATTGAAATACTTAATACTTAAATATCTGCCACAACATAAGTAACCGGATCAAAGTAACATTACGTAGCCTACAGTCCGCGGCACTGTGAGTGCAGACGTCAATGTGTCCCATTATCATTCATATCACATCATATCACATCATAATGTATCATATATTTTTTTCTTATCAGTCAGCTTATTGAGCCGTATCTGGCCGTGCAACGCTTACAGTGTCACATAATGTATGCAGAAGTATTATTTTTAGCAACACATTAAGTTGACGAAACACTTGAGTCAAATGTAATTAAAGTCAGATCCACTCGTGTCTTAGACGGGGGGCAGTGATATTATAAACCTGTTAATGTATGCATTCAAACACTTTTTCTTTTACCAGCTGTATTCACCTTGCAGGTGTAGCTATGTGGCTTTTATCCTGGATAAAGTGTTTAAAGGTGACATGTCATGCTTTTCCGGTTATTACCCGTCCCCTTGTGTGTTATGAAGGTTTTTCTGCATGTAAACGGTGTGAAGAGTCAAAACCCTTAAAGTACAGTACACCCTGTAGCGAGTAAAACTCTAACACAGAAAATACCTCCCCAAAACGCCTCGTTGGTGAAACGTCATCATCCATTTGATTCTTCCCGGAACTAAATGGGCCAATCCGTGGAGCCGTTACGTTAAGCCCCCGCTGATTGGTCCAAATTGACCAATCCACACACACACTCAGTGCAGGCAGCTCTGCTGATTTCTGCTCCCTGCTGCAGGCTGATAACAGACAGTTGGGATCGCGGTGAAATTCTCTCTGCAGACCCATTCTCACAGCGTTTATCAACCTATAAACCTTTTGTCTTACTCAATATCAAGCCACACTTATTGTTTTTATTTCGGCTGTGACTTGTGTGTGTTCAGGTTGAGTTTGGCCTTGTTTGGCTGTGTATCGCTAAACAAGGAAATCACACCTCCACGGAGCTCAGCGCGATTCACAACGTACCGAGCACACTGGGCTCACAGGAAGGGGGGGGGGGGGGGGGGGGGGGGG
>CALSBZ010045917.1:35471-45744 GCA_943591055.1 Gobionotothen gibberifrons
AGTTATCGGTATCGGTTTCAAAAAACCAATATCGTGCATCCCTAGTTTTAACAGAAATATGTGTTTTGTATCTTTGTTTGACTCTTCAGGTTGTAAAACGTTATAGACGGAATTTGGAACCAGATTTACTGCGGCTGGGTTAAATGCAGAGGACACATTTAGTTTTAATGTATGCGAGTACTGAGACAATAAATAAATATAAATCGTAATAGTATGCTCTTTCTGCGCTTCTGCTTAACAGCGTGTTGTCAGGTGTCTCAGATTCGGAGCGTGTTATGAAACATTTTGAAAAAAAAAAAATTATAAAAAAAAAAAAGGTTTATCAAAAAAAATAAAAATCTCTCCGCACCGAATATTCGAATATTCGCTGCTGATTACTACCGAATATCCGGAGCCCGAAAAATGGTATTCGGGACAGCCCTAGTGTCAAGTAGTCCCTACCTGAAGCATGTTTTGAAAAAATGTAAACTTGTTACATGTGGGAATTTATTTTATTTCACTTTCAATCATTCAAACAGTTTTTATTTATTATCACATTTATTTTTATATTTTTCAATTAAAAAGGTTGTGCTTCTGTTTGTTTAAAATGACCAATTACAACATAACTATTAAGTTCTTCCAGTCATGCCTTTTTTTGTGTTTCTTTGAGGCTGCAATAAAATTATATAACATTTGGGGAAAAAAATGCAAAGTAACAGTCCAAAACTGGACGCTAATATAGCAAACACTTCCACAGCCACTGTGAGCTTCCCAGGAGAGCTGACATAAGCTGGGATGAAAGAAATCCAAACGGCACAGAAGATCAGCATGCTGAAAGTGATGAGCTTCGCCTCATTGAAGCTATCAGGAAGCTTGCGTGCGAGGAACGCCAGGAGAAGGCAGATGAAGGCCAGAAAACCAATGTAGCCCAGGACCAGATAAAATCCAGGGGGCCATGGCTCCTTACATTCCACAATGATCTAAATATGTCCAACAATACAGGGAGACAATTAAATTACGTGGAATGACACATTGTATGAGGTTATGTTCCTTTCTGTTCTCCATTACAAATATTGAAGGAATTAACTGTGGGATTTGAACAGTTTTAACCTGTTAAGCCCCGAGCTTGTTTTCCAGGTCTCAGGCTCGAAAATGACATTCCCAGAACAATTGACTATAACTTCTCTTCTAAAAGGGGTAAATTAATAATCTTTTTTCACAAAGCAATGATAAACCTGTGAGTTGGATGTAGAAAAGTCAGAATCAATATAGATTTATTTTTATTTTAAAGTAAATTCAGATTGAACATAGTAAAACAATGTAAATTCTGTAGTGTCCGTCCAAAAAAAAACATTACTTAAAGGAGGGGTAGGTAAGTTTGAGAAACCGGCTCGAGATACACTTTTTGTTATATTCCATGGAATTATCTTAATATCCTGATAGCAATGAATATTCTAAGTGCTTTGAAAAAAAATCCATAAAAAAATTTCATCTGTGGAAGCCGTAATACTGTAAAAACTATGACCAATTATTTTAGCCGGGCCGGCTAAAATAACTGGTTGGCCGACCTGTCTGTCAGCCTTCAATCTCGTGCACACACACACACTGCACACACACACACTCGTGCAGTCATTGCGTGTGCCGCCATCATTGGGCGTGTTTCCCGTCTCCTGCTCAGTCGCCAGCAGCAGCTCCAGTGTTGCCAACTTGGCGACTTTGTCGTTAAATTCAGCGGCTTTCCAAACCCTCCGGCTACTTATTGTTGTCAAAAGCGACTAACCACTAATCTAACGACTTGTAATGGTGTTATTAGGGACTTTTCTGGTGTTTGGAGACTCACGTATTGTTCTGCAGTTTACGAGCTGCCTTGAGCCCCTCAGCCCTCCCATAGTACTCACAGGCGAGCAGACTCACAGTTGCCTCCCGCAGCAGCTCTGCAGTCAGAGCAGAGAGGAGACAGCCACACTCTCCCGAGCCGAGTTATACATTTATTTGATGTTATACATTTGTTTTACATTCATTATCATGATCTTAGGTGTTGTTTTCTTACATCTGATTGAGCAATGTAAGTCTTCACTGAGTTCATGTGCGCGTTCACGTGTGATGGAGGAGGTGCTCTGTAGGAAGTCTGAAGGAAGGGGCGGATTATTTTCGGTTGTGTACTTTGGAATTTTTGTGCACTGAGGCGGTTTCTCAAACTTACCTACTGCTCCTTTAATAGACGCTTTCACACCGCAGTACTTTTCCCACTTTAGTTCCGATATAGTTCCGAAATGTTGCGTTCACACCAAAACAATCCGGAATGAGTTCATGAGAACCTTTTTACCCCCTTTTCCGTCCCTGCTAGAGAGCAGGTACTTTCGTGGGAGAAAAAGGTTCCTATTTCTGATTGGCTGGGCGGATTGCAAACCACGCCCCGTAAAACTCCAAAAAAGTTTTGTGAAGCCGCCATTTTATTATTCTCGCAATGGCATTATGGCCTAATGGCCTTATCCTCCCCCAGGGATTTATTCCGGTGTGAACGCGATCTGTACTTAGTTCATGAGAACTAAAGAGTTCTCATGAACTAAGTTCCGATTAACCTTTGTGGGAAAAGTACTGCGGTGTGAAAGCGCCTGTAGTGAAAACCACCCTTGAATGATGGGATAGTAGACTAAAAGCTTTAGGAATCCAAAATATAACATATAATAAGCACCCTGTATCAAGATTGAAGCAAAACAAGTACAATTTGACCTTTTTAGAGAGGTTTAGCAAAAGATGGATTTGCCATATCTCTGGCCCCCCTCGGTCGATTTCAATGATTGACATCTCTTTTTAACCGTTAGAGTCAATAAAATCGAGGGGAATTCCTAAATCCACCTACCCATTACCAAATAAGGAGTGATAGTGATGCGTAGCCAGAATACCCAAATCCGGAAGCTGCACTTCGCCATCATAGCAGCTAATATGAAATCTCCGTTTTTGACATAAAAATTGAATGATGGATTATCATTAATCATTTCTAAGTGACACAGACACATTGGATTAACCTATGGATTAATCTTCTGCCGTGTTTTTATCGTTGTAATGCCATTGAACACAACTTTTGATCAGACACATTTCCCGATTTTGCTCCATAAAGCTATGTTGTGTGATGTCGGATCGCTCAGTGATGATACTTATATTTCTGGAATCTGTGGAATCCCAGCTTGCTAGCTAATATCTTGTTTGTGCAGATCCGATAAATAATAAAGTATTTATACCTAGAGTTCTGTGCTAAGTGTGTTAGCATTTTTTCGCTCAGGGCTCATTTAGACGCTTCTTGTGAGACTTGTGTTTTGTTTCGGTAAAAATGGTTCGTATCGTCAGTTAGCTGAGTTTCTTCCCGTTAGGTGGGTATGACACATTAATAGTTTATTAAATGTTAAGAAGCCCTGAGGCACAGTTTCGTGAAAAAAAAGGCTTAACAGGTTTTAAGGGACTACTAATAGTATAGTATGAAATATATCACTTTTGCACACTGTAATTCTTACTTTTCCAGTTGAGGCTTGGTAGTTTGGGTTCTTGAATGGGAAGGAAGGTGCGCCCAAAAGCCAACCAGCACACAGACAAACCTGAGGGCAAGGTGAACATATTATAAATTCTGTAAAAACAAACAAAAAACAAGTCACAAATTGAGGTCATACATCGGTTCTAACGCCCTCCTACCTGAGGAGCTATAGTGCAGATGATCAGAGACCTCTGTTGACAGGGACCAAACAGCTTGAGAGCCCTGGAAGCATGTTCATTAGCCCGGAAGGCCAAGAGAACCACAATGGTCTTAACAAGGAGACAAGACAGACAGAGGACAAAACTAATTGCAAATGTTGCCTGGCGGAGTCTACATGTCCAAACAGAAGGCTGTCCAATAAACACCAAGGAACACAAGAAGCAGAGCTTGAGTGACAGAAGAAGCAGGAAACTGATTTCTGAGTTGTTTGCCTTCACAATCGGTGTGGTACGGAAATGGTGAAAGACAACAGTGACGATAGTTGTCAGGACAACACCCAGCAGTGTAAGTGCAACCAGAATGATACCCATGGCGTCGTGGAAAGACAGGAATTCTTCAACCCCGGCCACACATTTCACCTTTTCTTTGTCTGGCCAATGATATTCGGGGCATTTTGTGCATTCAGTGGATCCTATGGAGATACAGAAAGTGGAAACTGTATAAATGCACAAAAACTTAATTCTACATCTTTGCATCCATCAAACATGTCCTGGTAAGTTTTTGGGATACCAGTCTGGTTGCTGAACTCTCCATCTGCACAGGGCAAACAATCAAAACAGCAGTGTGGCTCTCCTAAACGTCTGGCCTGCCTGGTGCCAGGGAGGCAGGGAGCACTGCACTGAGATATAGGAACCTAAACAGATAAAGGTGTCAAATTACACACCAATAATTGCTTTGCTTCAGACTAGATGCTTCAATAGAACCAAACGTTTTTCACTGAAGAAAAACTACAATAATTTTAATCATCAGGTAATACTTGAAATTGTATATCCGGTAAAGACATTTTAAGTGATGTATGACCCACCTGTGACAGTCCTTCGGTCCAGACAATGGTGCTGTGATCTATCCACAATTGTTGTCTGAATAGAGCCGAACCGTCATAGCTTCCCACTTTGACAAATCTGTATATACAGCATGAAAAATGTTTTAAATGCAATCAGTCCCAACAATGGTACACTATGATTACCCAGTTACAGGTACATGCTTAGATAGACACAACACATATAAATATAGATATAAATATACTCAATCTCGATTTGTATTCCACCTTATTTTACCCTTGCTGTCTTTCTGCCAGTTAATGATGTCATAGAGAGGTACCGGCTCTCCATTTGAGTCAAAATATACCTTCTCCTCAAACTGGTTGGTGAAATTCACTTTCTTCAGATGTTGCAGCAACTGTGAGAGAAAGGAGAGAGAAAACAAACAAATAATACATTAGAGAATTACATCATTGAAATAATTGATTGATATAAATATATTCTGTAATGGTTTAACGCACCTGACTAGAAGTAAATGACTTGCTATGTCCTGCAGAATCAGACTTCAGTAAAGTGTTCAGAGCATGGGCGATGGCATATACAGCTTTATATACATTATATGATATTCTGACCTTAGATACATCATTATAGCTGCTTTCAGTGAACCTCAGATCCTCTGAACCAGTGCATAGAGGCTTTTCATCAGCACCTTTGTAATTTTCATAAGTTGACCCCTTAACAGAGGTTGTTTTGCCTATAACAAGCCTGGCCAAGGACAAGGAATTGTTTCGAGAGTCTGATTTGTAACCAAAAGCATCCAATTCCACGTTATTCACAGAGTCTGCTTCCCTTTCTTTAGAGCCTTCCCCTCTAAACTCTAGCCTGCAGCCAAACAGCTCTTCCCAGAACATGTTGACAAATTCATGTCCCGGTTTGGGAGAGGGACGGACATTCAACAGGAATTCTTCCAAGTCAGGTATCATGACTCCAGGGAAGGAGAATCCCAGTGTGCCTTCCAGGAGAGGGTGGAAGTGGGGAGAGGTCAGCAGGCTAGCTGTGACCCAGGCTTCACTAGCTACCCACTGAATCCCTGTCACATTTCTCTCAGCCAGCTGGAAAATAAAACACATTTACAAATGTGAAAAGAAAGCAAATATGAGCATGATCACACACATTATTTTAATATTCCTAATACTCTTATTATTTTAAATCTGCACAATACATCATATAAATATTGGCCTATGCAGATACAACAATTGGAGTTTAGAGGACTAACCTCTAAGAACAGATCCAGCAGCTGTCCCTCTGTTGCAAAGACCACCACTACCTGTGCAGTTGAACTCTGCAGCTTGTTGGCAATGTCTTGTAACTCAGTCACAGAGGGTGATTTTGGGATAATCAGATGAAATGCCACACACCCACCCTGTTTTTTGAACTGACTAGAAAATGCTTGGATGCCATATTGACTGTAGTCATCCTGAAATATATAGAGAAATATTTTGTTAATAATTGAAGTGTTTTTGATTGACTGAAATGGAAAAAGAAGTTTCATCTCACCGTGGTGCCAATAGTGCCTACCCAGAGCCAGTTGAGGAAGGTGACCAGCTGAACAAGACCTCTAACTTGAAAGAGATCACTAGGTACAGTCCGCAAGAATGACGGGTATGAGTCCTTGTTAGTAAGACAAGTACAAGTGGCAAAAAAGCTCACCTATTGAGATACAATGTATTAAGATAAGAGAAAACCGAAACAAAAAAACAGTATTAACTTGAGTACAGCTCATGCAAAAAAAAAGTACTGTGAATGTTTCTTTCCTTTCTTACCAGTGGGATATTGAAAGGACCGAGTGTATGAGCTACAGCTCTTGCTGGGGTAGAAGATGCAAGGCCAATCACAGCAGGTACGGGATAATCCACCAGACATGAGGGCAAAGTTTCCTTTGGCATATCTAATCTTTTTTCAGTTTTTACCATTTGTTTCAACTCTCCCATCCACGCTTTAGAGTGACTGACTAAAGACATTAGAGCTCGCAGGCTGGTGTGTACATGGTCACAGCTGTCCATTATCCGGTAGCCTAGTTTAACACCTGGTAACAGGCTGGTATTACGATTAATTTCCTCCACTGCAAAGACCATGGTCATCATCCAGCGGAAAGCTCTATGATCAAAGCTGCAACGATTTGAAAAGTTTGGTGCAATCCATGTAATTCATCATGCCATAAGAAAAGACAGTATAACAATGTCAGAGCAATATAGAGATGCTACCACAGTTAGATGAAAATATATTTTTAAAAAAAAGTATAACATCTATGGGGCTGTATAATATATCATCAGTATCCTCACACTTACCCCTTGCAAGGTGTGAGCTGGGGTTTGCTGTGGTAGCTGTTCTGCGGCTTAGGAGCCACAAAATGCAAAGGGAACAGCCCTCCAATCACAACATCCCCTCCCGACTGCAGGGCCAAAGGCTCACTGTCCGCCAGTTTCACACACTGAGGTAAGATAGAAGCAGCACCTCTCACTTGATCTATTCCCAAACTCCTTTGTTTCTCTGTTACAGTCTCTTCTTCTTTCAACACACCTCTCTCTAAACATAGCTCTTTACTTCCCATCACACTTTTGGGAACATTAAAAATAACTGGAAAAACCAAGCTAAATAAGGAGCAAACAAGCAGCCAGGCAGGAGCTCCGGCAAGGGCAAATTGTAGTGTACATACTGACCCCATAAAGGCTGCATATGCGTGCAGGAGACAATGGTCTATACAAATTATCTGAAAGGCGAATTAAGCATATAAAAACTGTTATGCTAATATGCTTTCATAGATCATGAGTCATCTTCAGTCCAACCAATCACAATGAAACACAATGGCACAGGTGAGGACTATGGATGGCTCATGTGAAATGTGTTTGAGGATTGACTATTATTGATGTGATGAATTAAAAACTTTAATTTCAAACAATTGTATTAAAAGGTGTCTATTACTAAGACTGGAATTCCAGGTTACCTTTGATAATATATACATATTATATATAATACATTAAAGGATGATAGAAAATGTACTTAATGAAATTCCATTTGAACAATTGCATTTTATATTAATTGTTGCCAGAAATTGTTGATTCAGAAATTACAGAATTTTTTAGATTAAACAAACCCAAATCTAACACTTACGGGTGGCTACATCATATTGTAAAGCTAATGTGCATGTTATAATGGTGTGTATGCTTATGGCTAATTCACAGCTGAGCATTGTTGGTGTTTCAGTTAGTGTGCTGTGTCCCTAAAGTTGCCCTCGATGAAAATAGTTATTTAAAAACCTTTTAGATTTTTGGGAATTCAAAAGACATTTTAACAACTTACTGAAGGATTTGTGAACTAGAGTAAGGGATGTTTCATTTTCTGCTATGGCAATAAACGTTATAGCATTTCAACCATGCCAGACTTTATTTATTCACTTTAATTTATATTTAATGCAACGGATAGAAATGTATTTAGGTAATTAGTATTAGTAAATTCACAACATGACATTAAAATGTGTACAATATTGAGCATAAAAGAAACTCCAATATGAATATTTCAACCAACAAGGAAAGAATATGTTGAATGTCTAAAGTATAAGCTTTTAAAAGCCATCTACATTTTTTCCCTGCTCATTAAATGTTTCTTGGTGTTTTTCTCTGGCTTAAATAAAATAATAAAACATTTTGGAGCGAATATACAGGTAATTAGTCCAAAACTGGAGGCCAGAATGGCAAATATCTCCACAGCCACAGTAAATTTCCCAGGAGAGCTGACATATGCTGGGATAAATGTGATCCAGACTGCACAGAATATCAACATGCTGAATGTGATAAGCTTGGCTTCATTAAAGTTATTAGGTAGTTTCCGAGCTAGGACAGCTAACACAAAGCAAAACACAGCCAGTAAGCCTACATACCCAAGTACAGCCCAGAACCCCAAAGCTGATCCTAATGCACACTCAAGGATGATTCTCTCCTTGTATGTCGTGAGGTTTTTCATTGGAAAGGGGGGACTAACAACTAACCAAATAGTACATATCAAAACTTGAATAAACGTGAAAGACACTACAGTCAATCTTTGCTGTGAAGGCCCAAACCATTTCATCAAATTACTACCTGGTAGTGTAGCTCTGAAGGCCGTCAGAACTACTATAGTTTTTCCAAGAACACAAGACATGCAAAGTACGAATGTAATCCCAAACGCTGTGTGGCGCAGCATGCAGGACCACTCCGAGGGTGCTCCAATGAACGTTAATGAACATAAGAAACATAGAGTCAGGGAGAAGAGCAGCAAGAAGCTCAGCTCAGAGTTGTTGGCCCTGACAATTGGTGAGCTCCTGTGACGATAGAACACAGCCGCTGTTATAATGGCGAGACAGGCACCACCGATTGAAAAAACAGCCAAGACGATTCCAAGGGCCTCGTTGAAGGAAAGAAACTCTACAGGTTTGGGAAGACATGTATCTCTCTCTGCATTAGGCCAGAATTCCTTGGGGCAAGGGAAACAATCAAAGGAATCTGAAAAAAAAGGAAAAGAGCTTTAAGCAGTTGGAATTTATATTTTATGTTGTAAACATACATTTTAAAAACAAATACCTGTAGCATTGCTAATCTCTCCCTCGGGACACGGTGTACAGTCATAACAGCAGATGGGTTTTCCTTTCTGAAGCACTTTACGAGTTCCTGAAGGACAGCTGTCAGTGCACACTGACACAGGCACCTGTCACATATAGACAAATGAACTCACATGTAGACAGGTGTGCCCCTTTTTTGCAATTTTTTTTATAGAAAGCAAGTAAACGTGTATTTTAAACAATAAAACGTAACATTTCATGTTAAAAATACTCTCATTATTCGTAACATTGGAATTATAAAGAGGTACCGAGGTATGAGACATCATACCCTTTGAGATGATATGAAAATGTAGCATGTTAAACTATTGCTTTGGGGCTCCTCACCTGTGTGCCACCCTCCACCCAGGTGAGGTTCCTGTAGATAAGGAACTCCTGGCCCACCGGCAGTGATGAATCGTATTGCCCCACAGTCACCAACTCAATGCTGCCACTCTCATTTCTTTGCCAGTTTACCAGCTCATATGTGGCCACAGGATCCCCGTTGGCATCAAACGACACATCATAACCATTTTGGGAAAAATTGACTTTTTTCAGCTGATTAAGAACCTAGGGATAGTGAAGGGGATAAAGAGATCATTTAAAAATAAAATGAGCATTCAGTTGAGAACATAGATGTGCATCTTAAAAGAACATCATTATTTGTATTGACCTCTTTGGCTTCTAGCTTAGTGAACTTATCACACTGTGTAGTAGAATCAGTTTTCTGACACACTGCGTTATGAATGGCATGCGCTATTGCATAGACAGCTTTGTACGCCATGTTAGTGATTCGAAGTTGAGATGTGTCAGTGTATGAGCTCTGGAGCGTCTTTATATCTTCAGTTCCATCACACACACTCCTGTCTGTGGCTTCACCTAAAAACACAGAGAGAGGTGTTTTTAGCCATGATGATTACATTCATTCATTCTTATGTGTGTATTGTGTTATTTAACCTGCCAAACAAGCATTGCAGGATTTACATCACATTTCAAATCACTGTTTTGCACACATGTCTATCTGTTTTTTACGTTATTAGTTTATTTAAGCAGCTCATATTTACACAAATCAGTCATCAGACAAATAAGGCAAAATATGTATTCCTTGTATTTAAAACTGACTTGCCCTGTTATAATGATGCATGATGGACACTA
>CALSBZ010045918.1:0-17282 GCA_943591055.1 Gobionotothen gibberifrons
AGGGTCTAAAAGGATTGACAATTGTGTCACAACATGTAAATGTGACATGTTAAATCAATGAAGGGTTTGTTTTGATCCTTCCCTTCCTTCCTTTTTTTTTAAAGAAAACAATAGTTCCTGTTTATTCTAACACCAGGCCTCTTTGAAACCACATTAGGATCATTATGGCATTTTACACAACTTAATACTAATTGGCTTGCTATTTCATCCCTTTTCATTTCAAAGTTTTATTTTGAGTTTTCCTGAAATTGAAACAAATGTAAATAATAAGTGAAAGGGCCATTCAATAGTATGTCTCCCTCACAATTACACCCTACAATGTTCCTGTAGTAATTGGGAACAAGTTGTTTTTGTGTTAAAGTGAAAATAAAATATGATCAACTAACCAGTTCATATATTTCTGAAGTAATACAAGTTAGTTAGATTGCACAACCACTGCCAACATACACAAAACCAATACAAATGGTATGATCTGTCCACCCAGCATGGTGAGTCCTGGCGGCGAGAAGATAGGACATGTTTGCAGACCGTTTTCTTTTTTCTGACACTTTGGATTTAGTCAAGTGGATGGATCAAAATGGAAACTGAGCGTACAGCCCCAGATTAGCAGTACAGCGGACACAAACGTGGTTAATGCAAATTATAGTCCAATGCCAAACGACTCTCAGAGTTTCTCCAATTTGGTCATATTTTGTGTATTCCTGCCAATCCTGACACTTTAGTAGTTTACTTGTATAACTAATGACTGTATGGACCTGGTAAAAGTGAATTATTGCCCCATGTTTATTTCTTTCATCATGGGAATCAGATGCTGTATTTCTTTATCGTTCGCATTACATGTGAAAATTGTGAAGATGTTATGCCTGTACATAATAAGGATAAAGGGCTAAGAAACTGACGAACAAATAATTGTGTCAGGAACTATGACTTGAATAGAAGATATGGATACTTAATTTTGCATGTTGTATTATCTTTGATTTGCTTTACATGCCAAAACCTTGACTTCAATCCCTGGGGCCCTCTACTCTGTGTCATGTGCTTCATACCCTAAAGCTGTCTAGAATAAGAGCATTGACACATTGAAAAGGTTTAGGTTTGAATATAAAAAGTCTCATAAAGGCATTGAGGCCAGTCTGCAGAGCGAAGCAATGCCTCTACTGAAGCTGTTATTCCTGGTTCTTCTTACCAGGAGGGTGATGCCTGTGTGCCGGCTGCAGGGGAGAGCACAACCCCCCGAGCTGTCCAAGGCTGGAGACTTTGTCTTAGGTGGCATCTTCACCTTTCAAACTGGATACAGAGGCAGCATACCCAGCTTTCAAACCTTACCTGATCCTCCAAAATGCCTGGAGTGAGTATGTCTTTTTTATTTTACGCACTTTCTTGTTCAATACATTTTTGTGCAAACAAAATAATTTAAATAAATGTCTTGTTTTTCTAGCATCAATGTAAGAGAATTCAAATTTGCCCAGACTATGATCTTTGCAATTGAGGAAATAAACCAAAATCCTGCTTTTCTTCCCAACCTGGGCTACAAGATATACAATTCCTGTGGAATGACAAATATGATTAAGTCTGCGCTAGATTTAGCCAACGGGCAGAGGGAGATCATAGATGAGAGGAACTGTACAAAGGCTGACACTGCTCTGGCTATACTAGGCCACTCTGCCTCTGCACCTACAGTGGGATTTGCTCGGATTATGGGAAGGTTCCAGATACCAGTGGTAAATATTTTACTTTTATTTTCTGCATATAAATCATTCTAAAACACACAGAATAAGAGGATGTTTCTGAATCAATGTGATTCGACTAAGAGGTTGTTTTGGAAATATATTTAATTCTGTATTTTAGAGGGCTTCTCGATTAACTTGTCTTATAATATAGATCCTTAATATTTTTCATTATATGACAATGTTATATGATGAATTTGTAATCAACATTATTCTGTTCTGTCTAACTTTCCTTCGCACAGATCAGTCATTTTGCAACCTGTGCATGTCTCAGCAACAGAGAGGAGTTTCCATCCTTTTTCCGAACTATTCCCAGTGACCTCCACCAGAGCAGAGCCCTGGCAAAGCTGGTCAAGCACTTCGGCTGGACCTGGGTGGGGGCAATTAGTAACAAAAATGACTATGGTGTCGACGGTATGGCCTCTTTTATACAAGCTGCACAAGAAGAGGGGGTGTGCATTGAGTATTACGAGGCATTTGATCAAACAGGTCCTCTCCATGACTTAAACAAAGTAGTTGAAACTGTGAAGCACTCCACTTCTAAGGTTATTGTGGCATTTATGTCCCACAGAGAAGTTAATATGCTGGCGACTGAGTTGTACAGACAGAACATTACAGCACTGCAGCTGGTTGGCAGTGACGCCTGGATCACAGATCACTCTCTGACTGACAGCGAGGGTCGCAGCATCCTTGTGGGCTCACTGGGCTTCGTTGTGAGCAAAGCTCAAATCCCCGGGCTGGAGGAACACCTGAGGCAGATCCATCCCTCACAGTTTCCTGACAGTCATTTTGTAAGAGATCTCTGGGAAGATGTGTTCAACTGTGCCCTGAATGACTCTTCAAACACACAAAAAAAGCCATGCAGTGGCTTTGAGAGCTTGCAGAATGTTGAATCGTATTTTACAGATGTTTCAGAGCTTAGATTCACTTATAATGTATACAAGTCAGTTTACGCAGTGGCTCATGCTATACACAACCTTGTCACATGTGAAGAGGGGAGGGGCCCCTTCTACAACGGGAGCTGTGCTGATGCTAAAAACATTCAACCATGGCAGGTGAGGAAAGAAAACTTTAATTGATCTTTTGAAATTATTTATTTGTATCCCAAAAAACTAAGATGGAATTTGAAATAACCCAAAGCCCCCTCTTTTCTTTGCAGGTGCTACATTACTTACAGAATGTAAACTTTACAACAAGTCAGGGGGAAAGAGTGACCTTTGACCAGAATGGAGATTCGCCTGCAAAATATGAGCTCATTAATTTACAACATGTGACCTCAGGGACCATACATTTTGACACAGTTGGGGTTTTTGATGCCTCTCTGCCACATGATCGTCAATTTATAATGAATGGCATGAAGATAGTGTGGGAAGGAGGAAGTCACACGGTACAAATTCATATTATTTTATACTCACATTTCTGGATTGTTAGTCATAATGCAATACTGCATAACATTTAATGTTCCACATAAATGAAGCTAAGCATAACTAGATTGATACATATTATAATGTTTCCAAATTCAAATTACATGTAAACAACAATAAAATACAAAAGTGTAAGTCACATACAATTCCTCCACATATTCATGTGCCAGGTGCCTGTGTCAGTGTGCAGTGAGAGCTGCAACCCGGGGAAACGCAAAGTCTTTCAGAAAGGAAAACCGGTTTGCTGTTATGACTGTATACCGTGTGCAGATGGAGAAATCAGCAACATCACAGGTTTGATCTAGAAAAATACTGTATCAGGATTTGTGCTTTTCTCTTTCCATCATCAGATTATGACCTAATTGTTTGTCTCTTTCAAAAACAGACTCTATGCAGTGCTTCAAATGTCCCATTGATTATTGGCCAAATACCAGAGGGGACACATGCATCCTGAAGGAAATAGAATTTCTGTCTTTTGAAGAGATCATGGGGATCATTTTAACATTATTTTGTTTGATGGGGGCGATTTTTACAACTCTTATAGCATCAGTTTTTTTTCACTTCCGGGAAACTCCCATTGTAAGGGCTAACAACTCTGAGCTGAGCTTCCTGCTGCTCTTCTCCTTGACTCTGTGTTTCCTGTGTTCTCTGACCTTCATCGGCCGGCCCTCTGAGTGGTCCTGCATGCTGCGACACACGGCATTCGGCATCACCTTTGTCCTCTGTATCTCTTGTGTTCTGGGGAAAACTATAGTGGTGTTAATGGCATTCAGGGCTACACTTCCAGGCAGTAATATGATGAAGTGGTTTGGGCCTGCCCAGCAGAGACTCAGTGTTCTGGGTTTCACTCTAATACAGGTTATAATTTGCATACTTTGGCTGACAATAAACCCTCCATTCCCCTTTAAGAATATGAACCACTATAAGGATAAGATTATTCTTGAGTGTGCCCTGGGATCACCTGTAGGGTTCTGGGCTGTGTTAGGATACATAGGGCTCTTAGCTGTGTTGTGTTTTGTACTTGCTTTTTTGGCTAGAAAGCTGCCTGATAATTTTAATGAAGCTAAATTTATCACATTCAGCATGTTGATATTCTGTGCCGTCTGGATCACCTTTATCCCAGCATATGCCAGCTCTCCTGGGAAATTCACTGTGGCTGTGGAGATATTTGCTATTCTGGCCTCCAGTTATGGACTACTATTCTGTATTTTTATCCCTAAATGTGTTGTTATTTTACTCAGGCCAGAACAAAATACCAAAAAGCATGTAATTGGCAAAACAAAAGATATCCACCATTAATTGTACAATGTTGTGACGACTTCCATTTAAACCATGTTTTGGATTGTTAATTAATGACTCAATGAAATATTTATTTCCCAACCAATCACTTTCTTTTTTGAGTCTCCCAACTTAATAACACCATTGCACGTGTACATGTTTATTTGTATTAGAACATGTTTGTTAAGCAAATAGAAATCAATTATTTGAAAAATTGTTGAATTTTACTCCAAACAGCCATGAAATCTGTATCTTTTAAACACCTTAAATCGTCAAATTTCTGCTGCGATCCATAGCCCAGAAAGCTTAGTGATACATTGTTGAAGTGTGATTAAGGGATATGATCATACCTTAATAGACAATTACAATTTGTATGTATTTTACTTCACAAAATCAAGTATATAAAACAGGATTCAGACACGAGTGCAGAGCCTGGTGCATGTGGTTGTGACAGACAAGAAAACAAATCTTTCCTAAGTGTAACCACAATGAAACATCCTACATGGCTCATATGATAAGTAAATACATGATTTATTTGAATTTACTCAGTGTTTGCAGGCATTTAACCATCACATGCATTAGCTATTTAGTGCTGTCAAGATTTGTTGGGGATAAATCTATAATAAACATTGTATTTCTGTTAGGCGCCTATTCAAATTTCCAAGCATTTCTGTATAAGTCCTTAGAACATTTGGATCCATACCATTTGTTACACTGTTTTGGTGGCAAATTTAAACATTTCTGACCAGAATTAATACAAAAAAAAAACCTACAATACTGAGACATTTGTCAATTTCTTCAAGAATAAAATACATTTCGCTAAATAGTTTTTTAGCGCTTCTGTTGAGGAAACTGCTCAAAACCCCCCTTCATGGACAATACACATAGGAGAATTAAGCTAATTGAGCAAAATAACACATGAATCTACACCAATCACTGCAGGCCTTTGTCCAAAACGGCATTCGATTAGCATAACGTTGCCATGGCTGCTAAGGGGAAAGTTGTTTGTATCCATATAACCCATTTTCATTAGGATAGCTTGAGGTTAAAGGTTGCAGGTCCCCTGTGAATATATTGCCAATTCAGACACTCAGCACCAAAACGTTGCTTTACTTTGGAAATGTATTTGTTTATATGGAGGTGTGTGGCACAGTGGGTTGTGCGTTTGTGTTTGTATCAGGGGGTCACAGGTTCAAACCCCACTGCAGTCATGTCGTTGTGTCCCTGGGCAAGACACTTCACCCCAAATTGCTCCTGTGGGGATTGTCCACAGTATTGAGTATGTAAGTCGCTTTGGATAAAAGCATCTAACAAGTAACATATAATAATAATAATAATATTGATCATTACATGTCATATCAATGGATTTCTTATTTCTTTGTTTAGAATTATATCAGTACCTTTATTCTAACTTCAAAGTTAAGCTTGATAAAGCGTCTTAAAGACAGTTAAGGAACACTGTGTCAGAGGTTTGAGTCTGTCTCAGTAAACACTCTGATTGATTGTTTTTAGAGGACAAAGGCCCCTTGTGTAGTCCTGTCAGATTTCATCTTCATGCCTGACATCCTTTATGTCGTAGGATTTGCTTGTACCGCTGATAATTGACCACTAAGTTGCCACCTACACCTGAGAAGCAGACAAGAAGCTATAAAACACATGATCAACAATCTTTGCTGTGCCAAAGGCGAGGCTCTGAGATGACAACAGTCACATTTGTCTACTTAACACTGTTCACTTGGATAGTGTCATCTGGCACAAGGCTCAGACTACATCCGTTTGCCGAGCGCAGTCAGTATGGTCGTGATGAAGAGAAAAAGGGTTGCAGCTCGAATGCATCATACAAAACGGCTGTTGTTCATGATAAAACAAAACTGATACTTACTTGGGAGAGGTGAGTACATTTTTGCCAAATTGCAGTGTTTTCTGTTATTCCCTTCTCTAATATATTGCTCATTAACTAGCTTTTTGTTTTGTCAATGATGTGTATACCCCAGTGTGGTTTCCATGTATTACAATTACAGGGGCCTAAACACCATATTGAGAGAACCCTCAATAGATAATGAGACAATCTCTAGAGGAGTTTTGACGAATTAATTACAATTTGAAGTCACTTTAATGAAATAATACAGTGTTAAATATGTTGTTTTAAATTGCTTTTGTTTGTTCAAATGGCGGTTGAGCTCATGCTTGGCTACACATGTTGAACAGTTCAGTGATTAATGCAATGTTTGACTGTAGATAAGGGTAACATTTGCTACATAGTTGTATCACATACTGATGTTTTCTTTATTTTTTAGATCTAGTGAAAAGAGTGTTGCCTCTGAGAGGATTTTAACAGAGGACAGGTTCAAAAAGAGTGCCCTTATTCCTGGTGCTTTGAACAGCATTGTCTTAAATGGCTGTGTAAACCTGTTGCAAAAAGTAAAGGAACCTGTGAAGCAAAACAGGCATGTCTGCAAGGGTAAATTGCAACAGTTGTTGGTGTATTCCCTGTCTAAGAGCAATTTCCTGCTACTTAAAGAGAAGGTGAGCACCAGAGTTACAGAGACTGTATTTCTACTACACCAATTTATCAATAACTGTTTTCATTATCGTGTTGTTGTTTTTTTTGCACATTTTCTTTATACAGATAAAGACTGGTAATCAGAGCACACATTCAAATAACAGCAGTTTGTGTCCCTCATCTGTTCTCCTGAGTTATGTGGCTCACTGCTACCACATCATTACCTTTGTTGAAGCGGAACACACATTGGATTATATTTGCATCTGTAAGGCATGCAACCTTGATGTCAAAATCTGGCAAGTTTTTTTAAACAGAGAAATCGGACATGCATATCAAGAATTACCTATCTTCATTCTGTGTGAAAGCCAAGTGAGCCTGATGTCCTCAGAAAAGTTGAGGAGGCCCTATGTCAGGATCTACTTTGTGCAGGTGCATATTTAACCTTTCTGTCAGAGATAAAGTTTGGAGAGGAATATCAAATAAGACTGACATGTATAGAAGAATAGTATTTTAAGTGTGGACATTCTTGATACTCATATTCTAGCGTAGTATGTGTGTATTGTGATATAGAATATAATGTGATGAAAATGTTTTGCTAATTCTATAGAGAGATTGTCCAGATACAAATATACACATCAATTATTTTCTGGTTAAGGAAATGTATATGCAATGATTGATATACTCAATTTTATATATCCAAAATAACGATGACAAATACCAAATGAATCTCCTAACAGTATAGTATGCATTGTAATACTGCCCAACTGTATTTGTAATGTGTGCAGTAACCTACTGTCATCTTGTCAACAGATGCTTTCTGCACAATACCAAGCACTTCTGCCACAAGCAGGTAATAGTAAAAAACAAAAATGTAATTTGTTTCCTGCTTTTATTTCCTTAAAAATTAATAACTAGAGTTTTGTTCTGCCTCAGATTGCATGACATATACTGTTTACTCAGGCAGGATGGTGAATGTGCGGCCTTCAGACACCAACAGATGGGTTGCAAGATATGCTCTGGCTGCTGTGGTGCTACTTGGAATCTACCTGGCGAGAATACAAATAATACCAAACAGAGTCAGTCCTGCTCATGGCAGTAACTCAACCATGATGATGCTTTTTACTGTGACATTTCACTGTTTTGTACCATCAGGTAACACCAGTCAGCCCTCTGACAGGTTAGCTGTCCGGATCTCTCTCATCGTGTGCCTCTTTTGTGCTCTGGAAAGAACTGTACATGTGTTAATTGCTTGCAGGGCAGCTCATACTGTCATAAAATTGTTTTGTCCCACACAGCAACAATTTAGGGTTCTGCCTGTTACTGTGTTTATTATCTGGTTGACTTTGAGCTCTCCTTTCCCAAATATGAACATAAAACACTGGTCTGAGGACATGCTTGTTGAGGGAAGTGTGGGTTCAGGGGCTGTGTTGGGGCAGATAGAGCTACTGATGGCTTTGTACTTGGTGTTCCTCTCTCTTCCCAGTTTGCTCAAATCCATCCTGACAAGATTAACATTCCTGAGTGTTCTCGTACATGTGCAACTGGTAACCTGTGTACAGAATTCAAGGGTAGCAACTAAATATGTACTGTTTATTAAGATCACCGGGTTAATTTGAAAAAATAATATTTATATAGGAAGTTAATGTCCATTAACAGCTGAGGAACAGCTGCTCTTGGTAAATACCACTTTTGAAATATCTTTCTTACACAAGATGCCAGACACTGGCAGTCAATCAAATTAAATCAGTCAAATCAATGGCAGTTGAATGTTATATATGTACATTTTATTAAGCTCGGCTATACATTTTAGACAATTCCTGGGCTCTTTGTTTTCATTTAATTACTTTAAAATGTTCATATATCCATGTTATATCTATGCAATAAATAATGTTAGCCCACTTGACTTTGAAAACATATGAAGTATGCAAAATTGAGATACTGTAGGAAAAGCAAAAGGAAATACATTAATCACTCCTGAGCTACCTTCTAGTGTGTTAAGATTACACTTGTAAGGCAGACGTTCTAACTAGTTCCCAGTTTGGTTTTGTGAGGGCTTTCTGTCTTTATTGTTTCAAGGGATTTGAGAAAAGTTGTGTTGGTCACAAATGTTCAAAAGAATATAATTTGTTGGAGAAATTAATACTGTTTCTATGTTTTTTTTCAGTAGATAAAGACTAATTTAAGTTATTAGAATTTCTTAATAATATGATTTTTTGAAAAGGAAACTGTGTAAATTGGAGTGAATTTGCAATTTGATTATTTGCATGTTAACGACTTCAACAATAATAAAGAAAATGTTATTTAGATTGCATTATACCTCCTAATTCACTGTCTTTGGCCTGCTTTAAATAATAAATGGACCTCATTTAATACAGTGCTTTTCCAGCCTTTGAGACCCTTCAAAGCGCTTTTACATACAAGCCAGGATTAACCAAATTCACACCTACTCATACAAATTAATACAAAGTGCCACCAGCTCAGGAAAACTAACATTCACACACATTAACACACCATAATATTTTTGAAATATTAAAGGATGAGCATATATTTGTAAAAATCTTTTCTGTGTCTTCGATCTCATTGAGACGCATACACATGCAATATATACACTTTACACAACAATAACTTGATTCAAATACTCATTACAGGGTTCATACACTTTTTCACCAATGATTTTCAATGCCTTTTCCATGACTTCTCCAGGACCTTTACCTAATTTTCCATGACCAAAAAAAGTACTCTTTCTCAGCGGTACCACTGAAAATGGTTTATTTTAACATCTGCATATGAAATATGTTGTGCCTACAAATCAAATAGTAGGCTTACTAGCTTCTACACGCTAAAGCAACTAATCTCTCACCAGCAAAATACCTCGACAGTTAAATGCCATTTTACGTTTCATTACTATACGATACAGTATTTATTATCATTATATTATTACTATTTCGGCGATTAGATAAAATATAAATTATATTTGATGCAACTTTAGTTTCATTTCCATGACTTTTCCAAAACTTTGGGAAAAATATTGTTTTCCATAACTTTTCCAGGGCCTGGAATTAGCATTTTGAATTTCCATGACTTTTCCAGGTTTTGAATGACCGTAAGAACCCTGTCATTAAGTACAGTTCAGTGACTTCTTTTTTTACAATTAACACATTGGAGCTTAAATAATGACTCAAGATTGACCTGAAAAAAATAATAATGCCACAGCTCTTTTTGTAATACTTGCCAAATATCTACAACTAGTTGAAAACCTAAATTGTTTAACCTGTTTAGCCCTGAGCCTGTTTTTCAGGTCTCAGGCTCGAAAATGACATTCCCAGAACAAATGACCATATCTTCCCTTCTAAAATGGTTAAATTAATAATCTTTTTTCTCAAAGTAATGATAAACCTGTGAGTTGGATGTAGAAAAGTCAGAATCAATATAGATGTTTTTTATTTTAAAGAAAATTCAGATTGAACATTATGTAAAAAACTGAAAATTATAGTGTCCGTCCAAAAATTCTTTTTTACTTATAGTGAAAACTACCCTTGGATGAGGAAAAGGAGGTTTATTGCTTATGGATTTTCAGAAATCATTTCAAAGGGACACAGACACATTGTATTAACCTATGGATTAACTTCAGCAGCGTTTTTATCGTTTTAATGCCATTGAAGACCACTTTTGACCAGACTACGATACAGTTGAGCCATGTTAGCGTTTTTAGCTAAATAGCGCCACATGTTTTGATGTGTGTTCTTGTTATTATCTCCGCAAGTTCGTATCATGGAGTGATAATGTCTGCACCCAACGATTCTGTGTCATCTCACGATGTGAAACAATGTGTTGTTGGATGTGCAAAGGTTTTGTGGGTGAATTTCGGTGCAGTCATCTGTCATTTTTCGCTCGTTGCTAATTCAGAGGCTCAGCGTTAGCATTGTGGGGTTTAAAAAAAAAAAAAAATTAAAATCATCAGTTTGATGAGTTTCTTCCCGTTATATGGATATAAAACATTCATAGTTTATTAAATGAACATGCCCTCAGACACTGTTTCCTGCAAGATGTTGCGGGAGGGCCCCGGTACCAGGGTCTGTCGGGCTTAACAGGTTAATATAGTTTAAGTTGGTTAAGTTTCATGAAGAGATTTTATGGAGATAAGAAATATAAATAGACTCTGCTTTTTTACCAGGTTATTAAGATGCTGAGCCAGTCAGAATCTTCTGAATGACAAGGAAGTGTAACAATAACTGCACAGCATGTCCAATGATCCATACATTCTTAACCGCTGGGGTTGGGTCTAGCCACATTTACCAGCTCTTCCTGGGGGATTTCAAGGCGCTCCCAAGCCAGGGCGGTGGTGGCGAAGTCCATAGGGGCTTGGCAACTTGAAGGTCACCAAGTCCCCGAAAGACCAAGCACTACCGAGGTGTCCCTGAGCAAGGCACCGTTCAGGGCGCCGTACATAATGGCAGCCCACTGCTCCTAACCATAGTATATATAAATGGACGTAGTGTCCGTGACATCACCCATAGGATCCTGCAGAGTTGCCCTTAGTAGGCGGAGTCGGCCACTAACGTCTCAACAGTGACGTCAGAGTCTAACTCCTGCCTGCTCCAGCCTGATCCAAATAAGAGCAAAGAGGCGGAGCCGAGCAGGGACTATTAGATATGTCCGTTTTTCTCGCGTCCAGGAGAGAACTGGTTAAAATAATGAGAACAATGAGTCTCGACTATAAGTTTCAAATGGTGGTACTTTAATAAAAATAAGGCGTGGTATTGTTACAAGCAGGCGGCAGTTCAAAAACAGCTGTTGTCCTCAGGGGAGCAGGTGAAGAAAGGGCACAACAAAACACATTCCGTCTTTAAATATGGTAGTTTGGCTCCTCCTGTCCGCTGGCTCTGTTGCTGGTGACTTCCGCTTGTTTCTTCAATGTCCGACGTCACACTAAACAGAGGATCTTTGCATTGCTCATTCAACACATGACTAAACACACCTCTTCTCTACATATTCTCCTTTATGTCTTTTCATTTGGTCAATTTAACGGCTTGTGGTTTGGTTACGTTACGTCTCTGAAGTCAAGTTACTGTTAGTATTTCGGACATTACTTCCGGAAAGCTTTTCAAAATAAACACAGACTGGAGTCAAACCGGAAGTATTTTCACAATAAAAGCTTGACCTCAGAGATTGTGCGAAAACTTCTGTTTTTTCAGTATAAGTCAGCATTTTAACTGATGGCATGTTTTAACTAAATTATGCCATAAAACATTGATTAAAATTACTAACAGGACCTGCTGCCACAGAACTGGAAGTTCCAGAGCTAGCTCAAGCTAAGAAGCTAAGCTAACATGAAATACATGCATTCCAAGTTACTGCGTGGCACTTTGGTTTTGATAAAACAGAACTAAACTGTATATGTATATATATATATTAGGGCCGGGACTTTAACGCGTTAATTAAGATTAATGAATTACACAAAAACGCATTTTAATCGCACTTATTTTTGCACCGCTGAACGTTTCTCACTGGATGAGTTTCAGGCGTACCGATTATACTGGAGCACCAACTAACGTTCATGACTTCAGACAACAACAAACCACAGTAAACAATAGTCAAACATGAACGAAGAAGCTGATGAGACCGCTTTGGTTGGCCCCGTGGATGGGAAATTTTGTTTTAAAAAACGGACGGATGGAAGCGTCGATAAGAGCACGGTTGTGTGCAAATTATGCAAAAAGGAATTCGCATATCACCGCAGCACATCAAGCCTCAAGTATCACCTCAATGCAAAACATATAGCAGCTAGCGTGGACGTTAAGGCCCTGACACACCAAGCCGATATCGGGAGTCGGATGCCGTCAGAGGCTGTCGGGCAATCGTGGCGCCCTACTCAGGTTGGTGTGTCCCGCACCGTCTGCCGTGACACTCCTTATTTGGACTGCAAAACGACTACCTGACGCGACGCGACGCCGATTCAACATGTTGAATCGGCGTCGCGTCGCGTCAGGTAGTCAGACCAAGCAATCACTCTGATTGGCTGTTCAGCTAGCGAATCAGAAGCGAAACGGAAGTGAGGGACGTAAACAAACGATTTAAGAAGTCACACACAGGCCGTGTCCATAGACTGTATATATAAAGGCCGTGTCTCAATTCAGAGGCTGGACCCTTCGGAGTACAGCCTACGCGGTCCACGGAGGACCCAGCACACGTAGACCGGGTAGGCTGGACCGAGCGGCATACGAAATGAGACGGTCTAGCCTACGGAGCGCTTCGTATTTACCTCACGTGTTACGCGCTGTTCGGTTGCACTTGCGTTGCTCCAGCAGCCTGCTAGCAAATTAGCTTACAAGCTAACTCAGTTGAAAGGGATCCAGAAACTTTACTTTTAAATGTTTTCTATGACCTATTTTTTGTATTAATACAATTAAACTGAAGACAGTTTAATGACCTAGAGATATCCTATTATTCCACTGCTTATTACATTACATTACATGTCACTTGTTAGATGCTTTTATCCAAAGCAACTTACATACTCAAGAATACTGTGGACAATCCCCACAGGAGCAATTTGGGGTGAAGTGTCTCAGGGAAACAACGACATGCTGACTGCAGAGGGGTTTGAACCTGTGCTCCTCTGATCCGAACATCAACGCACTAGTCCACTGCACCACATGCCTCCTTTGTACACATGTTGTAAATAATGGTTAAAACCTCAGTAAATGAAATAATCAATGTGTTTAACAATTACAATTTAACATTGTATTTTCATCTTATCACAAAGTAGAGGTAAGAATATATCCATCCTCTCTCTGCAGCTTCATGTCTTCTATTATTATAACTTTCATCATTGAGACAGAGGAAATCAATCATGTTATTTAACATCACCAGCAGTAAAACAAATATCAGCAAAAGTGTGTTTATGGAGTTGTTTATTTGTATTATATGTGCAGCAAGTATATATATAGAAGCAGCTGTTTGGGGAATCAGACAGACTCAAGCTATAATATCTATTAAAAGAAAGGACACATACAAAATCAAATTCTGAAACTAAGACAAGTCTGTAGGACGGCAGTAAGCAGAGGTCTGGGTGGAGGATGTTCCTGATCGTTTTGCTTTCTCCAGCACCACGGGATGTCCAGGTGGATGGCAGCTCTGTCCTGATGATCAACTGGGGTTAGGGGTCCTTCTCCAGCACCTCAGGGGGTCCAGGTGGATGCAGCTCTGTCCTGATGATCCGCTGTGCACTTTTCAGATTAGGGGTCCTTCTCCAGCAGATCCATTTCTCCAGAATTGTCCTAATTACAGAGAAAAACAAGAGAAAACGAAAAAAGTGAATTAATCATATTAAACACAGGGTTGCAAAAGTATTATTGCGAAATGTAACTAAGCATTTCAGACAAACAATCCCTAAAGGATAATTTAAAATGATATAGCCTACTGTTGTTGTTTTTAAAAAACTAAAGAGATGAATTGACAGTCACACGTGCATCCCTCTGACAGCACTGCACAAACTAACATCAAGCTAAAGGCTGCTGTCTATTTGTGATTGTCTTATTATTATGGGATTAGGATAAATTACACACTTTAACCTAAATAAAAGATGATCAAATCTGGTGGAAATATTTAAAATAGGCTTTTCTTTTAGCCCTACCTCAAAGCAGCATGAGCTGAACAAAAAGGTTTTAATGTTGTCCCAAAGTTTAATAAACAGTAAAAAATTGGAACTTGTCAGAAAAAACTTTAGTAAACTTCTGAATTGAATTAAAAAGAAGTGTAAACAACAGTGCAGTACGTCCAGCTAGCTAGTTAGCGTCACATATTTATCCGTATTATTTAACGAAAATGTACGTTTTAATGCCCCTTGGGTTTGACGTGTGTGACGTTAGTTAATTTAAAGTAAGTTAAAAACCCAATACTCACATTTATTAGTGATTCCTCCGCTTGCTGCGGCACGAAACATGTTTTCGATGGACGAGAGGGAAATGGACCGCAGCGCAGACGTTGTTTGTTTATATCACGTAGTCTGTTCTTCTTCTCTGTCTTCCGGTTGTTGCCTCTTTTGAATGACGAATACACACTACCGCCGCCTGCTGGTAAGGACAGTTATTGCCACTCATGCACTGATGTATTTGCGGTGTGTTCGCATGCGACACATGAACAAGACGCAGGAGGACACGGCGACGAAACAGTCGGCGGACGGCTTCGGCGAGTTCTCTAGTGTCTGCTTGGTGTGTCAGGGCCTTTAGCCCGACTCCGAGTACAAGGACCCACACCCAACCCACACTCAACCAGATGACTGGTTTCAGGGCCAGGATAACTAAGTCCAACTAAGTTGCGGAAAATTATACATTGAAGTCAATGGAGAGAGAAAGGTTATCTTTTGATCCCGTTTGAATTGTGCCACGAATTACACATATGATGTTTGTCAATCTTAAACAATCATTTCCATGTAAAAAAAGTCACAGTTTGTCGTAAAACTGTTGAAATATAAGACTATGAAAAATACGCAACTAGAAAGACTACAAATCCCAGAGTCGCGTAAGTGATGTCATAACTGTTTTCCTCCACTAAGATCAGCGCCAAATAGATAGAATCTATCTATATGGCGCTGGCTAAGATAAGGTAACTTTAACAAGATGCCTGTGTGCTTAGTACCAGGTTGTTATCATACCAGCAATGGGTCTTGCTCGTTCTTTCGCTTCCCGTCTGATGAAAGGAACAGGAGTGGCTGGATCAAGTTAGCTACCTAGCTAGTAGCTAGCACGTTAGTTAGTATTACAGCCATGTCATTTTTATTAGCCTTAACATTAAGTAACATGAAGTAACCCAACATGTTAAACAGTAAGAGTAGTAGTCATATTTCGTGAACCCTTTGAAGAGTACTGTCACACCTGTGTGATCGTTCTATAATACACAACTTAAGCCCGGGGGAGAAATGCTAACGCTACATTAGCATCTACGATCTACTTCACGCTATCTGTACAAATGGTTGACATTAAACATTAAAAAGACCAGGCAGTTCAGAGAGAATCAAAGGCAGGCAGGCAGCTTTGCATGACATTCTTCTGGACGTGTTTCATTGTGGTGATAGTGAGGGTAGTCAATCCTTTTGTTGACAAGAGAGTAGTGACGGCCATCTTGGTGACGTGTGTTGTTCTGCTAGACCGGAGATGTAGTTCATTCAGCGTTTCACACAAAAAAATGTGTTACTTCACAGTTTTACGACAAAATTATCTTTTAAATTGACAAACAAAATTATCTTTTAAATTGACAAACATCATATGTGTAATTCGTGGCACAATTCAAATGGGATGAAAAGATAACGTTGCTCTCTCCATTGACTTCAATGTATAATTTTCCGCTTCCGGGGTCCCATGAGCTCCCTCGGAAGGGGAGGGACTTCGTCTCTCTATAGGGGGAATACACGCCTATCAGCCAGACAACGATGACCGGAACAAGAACACACTCGTAATAGTCACAGCTGATTTGGGTGAGGTGTCAGTGGGCATTTAAAGTGTAGCGGGAGATGCTGAACTAACTGTGGCGTTTTCCTTATATGGAAAGGCCAGCTGACTAAAGAAGGGGGGGGTGTGTCTTAAAGGGGCAGCGGCCCAGCCACGTGAAAAAATGATCTGACAGCTAATCCAGAAAACAGTAGCGCCGGCTACATACATTTTTTAACATGGGGGTCAATGGAAATGTATCCTTTCTGCAGTCATCGCCTATCGGCCAATAGATGAACTGCAGTTTGTGGCACTTCCTTATTGGCCTCCCGACTCTGCCCCAGAGTTTGCCGCTTGCTCCTAACACTAGGATGGGTCAATTGCAGAATGTAAATGTCCCCTCTGTGGGCCGATTATGGGTATATTAAAAAAAAAAATCCCTCCATCTGATCCTGGGTCAGACCCTTGGTCTCCCCCCTACCCTACTTCAGGCAGGCTGCCAGGTGGCAACCTTAGGTGCCGGAATAACATCGACTTGCTTCGTTCTACAACTGAACTCCTCCCCTTATTCCCAAGGGAGATGCCAGCCCCTCCAGGGGAAACCCATACTGGACCCTTGTATCCACAATCTCATTATTTTGGTCATGACCCACCCTTCATGACCTTAGGTGAGAGTAGGAATGAAGATGGACCGGTAGATTGGGAGCTTTGCCTTCTGGCTAAAAATCGTTTTCACTCTTCGTCACAACAGTGTGCTAAAGAGAAAGTACATTTAATAGTTAAAATGTTTATTTCTTAAAAAAGGTAACTGTCAATCAGATGTCAATCAGCAAGACTAGTTTCTGAAGTGCAGTGACAAACAAAAATAATCTTTTGAGAATTGAGACTGTGCTCGCATTGGCTGCTGATGTTTCTCATGTGGTAA
>CALSBZ010045918.1:32282-44384 GCA_943591055.1 Gobionotothen gibberifrons
GGAAGCTTAGTTCCATATTGTTGGCACGAACCAATGGTGTTTCTTTGTACTTGAAGAATATGGCAAGGATGGAGAGGGAAACACACGCTCCGAGTACAGATACAACACACAGCACAATACCCATTAGCTCATGGTAAGACAAGTACTCAATAGTCTTTGGGATGCAAAGATCTCTGGCTTTATTTGGCCACGTGTCCTCTGAGCAGCGTGAGCACTCTAAAGAATCTGTAGGCGGTAGAAAATAACACTTTTTTAGTTTAAAGAAGTCACTTTCAGAAACAAGCGTCAAGAAAGGAGAAAAGGTGATAACAGCCAGAACACCAACGCACCAGTATTATTACTGACTTCTCCCTCAGCACAGGGGACACAGTCAAAACAGCAGATGGGTTCCCCCTTTCTCCTGGCGATGCGGGAACCTGGAGGACAACTGACACTGCACACAGACTGGAAAGCCTGAAATGTAAAGCTCAGAAAGACACACATTTTAAAACATATTCAGCAGGGTCTAACAGTTGTTATGCAATTATCCAATTATGATACAGACTAAAAGGCATATCACTTCAGCTACAAAATATCAGATTACAATAACATATCAGTCAAAATCGGGTCATTGATGGTGTTAATGTCTGCAACATTCATTTGCAATTGATGTCAGTTTCAACTTGAAGGTGACCTTTTCTCCTTCTTGATTAACAATAAAGTATATTGCACACAAATAAGAACACATTAGCTGTTGTGTTAATCAAAACGACATACAACAACCTAAGAGGTGAACATGGTCTCAAGCCTGTTTTTAGAGAACACACCTGCTTTCCAACAGGCCATTGAATCACTGACTCATGTATGACCAGGCTGCGTCCATCAGGCGTGGAGGCATCATAGAAACCTACTTTTACCAAATGTAGAGAACCGTCAGGCCTCCTTTGCCAGTTCATGAGATCATAATAAGCAATGGGGTCACCATTTTCATCAAAATTGACTTTCTCCCCAAGTGCAGAGAAATGTGTACGCTTCATGTAGTGAATGAGCTGAGGGAGGAACGGAAATAGGTTATCTAAACACAAACTATAGTGCATTTGACTTTTTACTTTTCAAATAAATGCTTAGGCTACAATTAGTCTCACCTGCCAAGGTTTAACATCCTTTAAGTCTGCGCAAGTGCGATTAAGGAAAGGCCCCTGCCCGACTTTGCAGTTACTCATATCTTCCAAAGCATGGGCTACCAAATACACAGACTTGTAAACATTATATGACACTCTTAGCTGTGTAACATCTGAATAAGGAGAGTAAACATCTTTTAAATCCTCTGTCCCTTTACATAGCAATCTGTTGAGGTGGTCGACACCACCATGAGAGTGGTTGTTCACTGATCCGTTCAATCTGCAGTTAAACAATTCCTCCCAAAATTCTGCCAAGAAAGCTGATTCATTAATATTGGATGGTCTGACACTGGTGAGGTGCTGTTTCAGACCTGGAATTACATCTGCTCTCCGGATGGCAAATCCTAGTGTTCCTGTTAGCAGATCTCCAAACTTTTCCCAGAGTGATTTAGCAGTGGCCCAAGCTTCACTTGCGATCCACTGCATGCTGGTGATATTCCGATATCGGACTTCTCTCAGAATGGCCTGCATCTCTGACTCACTACTGAAGTTAATGATGACCTTTGAGGATGACATCTGCAGTAAAAAAACATCCAGGTGAATGTGAATGTTTAATACAATAATGAAAAGTCATTTCATAATTGTAAGTAATGGTGTCTTGGATCTCCTACACCAAAATAGTTCAAGGTACAGAAAAGCACTGATCTATGAATAGACATATTATTCAAAGGTTGCGTCGAATATGTATACAAACAAGCCAAAATAAATAGTTTTTGTATAACACAGAGAGCAATTTAGCTACAATGTTGGTTTTGGAAGGTAATATAACTGACTTAACATTAACAAAGTATTTGTTGCAGGTGATCAAGCTATTTCGTCTATATGAATGAAAAGTATGCTTTTACAAAAAATTACCTGAATAACATCCAGAAGCTCGTCTAGAGCCTGCTGACTCAGGCCCACAGGGTAGAAGTGAGTGTAGGAAGCACACACACCGTACTTCACAGACTCCCTCAGGAAAAGCTGAATGGCAAAGCGAGCATAATCAGATTCCACACCAATGACCCCGACCCAGGTCCAGCCAAAATAGCTAACCAGCCGGGCCAGGGCTCTGATCTGGAAGGCATCACTAGGCATGGTGCGCATGAAAGTGGGAAACTCCTTTTGGTTACTCAGACAGCTGCAAGATGCAAAATAGCTCACCTGGTATAGAAAACATGAATTACGTTCTGCACACTCACCGACCATCTGTTCAATAAGAATCACATTTCAACAAACAATACCACCGTCTTTAAAAGTATTCAATGGGACAACATTTTCCAGAACAAGGGGCCTGATTACACAATTGAGGGAGACTTGAAGACTATAAATGTAGACAAAATAATTCTGAATGTTGTACTATTCAAAAAAATACAAACGCAATTCATTAACACTAAAATCATAATATTAGTAGAATACAAAATTAAGTATTTAAAACTTGAATGTTAACAGCAAAAATCCTTGTGCATGTACCACCACATTTTGTTAAATAAAAAATATGTTGAATGATTAGGTTACTTCCTGTGGATTGAAAAAAATTAACCATTCTCAAAAAGAGAAAAGGAAAAAAGGGATTTCCTCTTAAAAGTTGACATTTGGAAAAGCATAACCAGCCATAACATATAGATTTAACATGGCAAAAACACATATTAGCACAATAAAAGTGACTTTAAGGCAGTCTCACCAGTGGGATATGGAAAGAACCCAAGGTTTTTAGCAGAGCCATAGACACTCCAGAGGCAGCATCTCCTATGATTACCGGGGACACAGTTTGTGCCGCAGCACAGCTTAACTTATAATGACTGTTTCTTTCTAGACCTTTGTCCCTGTTCACACTCTCAGCTCTGGTGCCCACGTCTGGCTGGCCATTCACCAACAGCAGGGCTTCACTCAGAGACACAGGTATGTCATCACAGCTGTCACGGATGTGGAACCCCAGCTTCAGGTTTGGCAGGAGGTCGCTGCGATGGTTGATCTCTTTGATTGCAAAAGTCATAGTCAGCATCCAGCGCAAGGCACGAGAGCTGAAACTGTACAGGAATAAAAGCAGTTCATCACGCAGCACAAATATATATATTAAAATATACACATACACACATATACAATAATAATAATCTGTACTGCACAAGTCAACAAACAATCAAATATTCACTCACTACTTATACGTAATAGGCGTCGGTTTTGTTTTGTATTTTGGAAGGGAAGACACAGGGCTGTAGTGTAAAGGGAATAAACCCCCTATAATGACATCTCCTTCTTCGTACAGACTGTTTTTCCCCTCTTCCCCCAAGAAAACACAGTTATCCACGCCAGCAGCTAAACAATGTTGGCCCTGAGATAGAAAAAGAAACATAAGAAGCTTTGCAGCTAGCATTGCCATTGCTGAATATACAAGGAATAGCTTCCCTTTCTGGTAACGTTAGGAGTATGATGTTTCAGGACTCAGCTGATTTATAAACTGCAGTGTGCACACATGAATCTGAGGGTACCGCCCAAATAAAGTAATCAATGTGTCATTACAGTTAACGCCGTACATTTATGAATAATCCAAAAGTCTTTCTATTTGAGTGTTGGAGGCATTAGATAAAACCCCCTTTTGGGTTGATTCATTATGAATGAATGCATAATTGACCAGTATTGGATGAGTTTAGAAATTAAATATCTTTGATATCTAATACATGTATATTGAATTATTGTAATTGACAAATTATTCAAATAATCTGAATCCTCTCATTGTGTTTGAGTTTTATTTCCTAATAAATAAATGTTTAAAACATTGTTTTAAATTAAAACCCCATATCTCTGTTCACTGGAACATTTTAAATGTTTTTGGGTCACCATGGACTTAAATCGACAACCTTTTTTCTGTGGAAATGTCTTAATGAGAGCTTAAATCCATTATAATTTTCCTCTTACATCATTTATTTTTCAGTCTTTGTTAACTCCCTTTAGTAAATCAGGCGGAGCTGCTGATGTCCAATCCAGTCACACTGTCATCAACAAGATGTAACACATAGGTGACAAAGTGTTTATAACTTGTCTCATGTATTGCTCTCTTTCTCTCTTTCTCTCTCTCTCTCTCTCTCTCTCTCTGTCTATTGGGATGTGTAATATGAATCGACTTGTGTTATTTCACTTGCTATACTCTCAATGTGTCCTAACTCTAATGTATACCCCAATATCCAGCAACCCCTCGCCACCATTTTCAGCCAAAGTATGCAAACTCCAAAACAGTTTTGAGCCAGGCTTTGTGGCCAAAGGTGACTATATAATTGGAGGGATCTTCCCCCTTCACTATAACCAAGAGATGCCAGACCTGAACTGCACCTACAGGCCACCACCAGTAAAATGCAATGGGTGAGTTTTGATTGATGTGGAAACCTTAGTGTGAGTATATAACTTGTGTATGAAACATTGTATGCAACTAACATTCTTGTTTTATTGAATGATTAAGCAGAATATACTTGGATTGACTAGGTTTTAGTATTCATTGATAATGGAGCGTGACAGGTTAGAAAACATTGATATGGTGTTAGCTTGAATTAAATGCACTTTTAGTTTAAGTTAGATTTAAAAAAAAACATATTTTTATCAATAGAGACACGCAAAAACTGACTTTACATTTTTGTATTTCTTTATTTTTGAGGGTGGGTAATTACCTAATCATCTATGCAACGATTTAAAGAAGAATCATAGAAAGATATGTATTTTGATACTTTTTATATTTCGAAAATTATAATTTGCTCTAAATTACAAAATATATACATTTTTAATAACGTAGTGCAGCATTTGAACAATGCCTCTATTTTCCCCTAAATAAGTTAACATGTACATTGTTCTTTCATAATAACATAGTGTAAATTATAGGGAACTTATTAAAGAAGCTTAGCCCGTAAAAAAAAATATTTTTAAAGACATATCCAGCAACATATTAGAAAAATAATGAGAATATGAGGACAAAGCAAAAATAAACTGATCCGTTATTTTATCACAAGAACCAAGATGCAAAGTAAACATTTAAAATAACTTAAAATTAACACAATCTCTGCCTTTAATTGTACCTTTTTTTACACACAATAAGTTTGAATGTGTATTTTGTGTGCATCTGTGATGTTTTTCTTGTGTGCACATGTGTCTGTTTGGCTGCAGATTTGATCCCAGGGCTTTCCGCTGGGCTCAGACTATGAGGTTGGCAGTGGAGGAGATAAACCAGAGTGCAGAGCTATTGCCCAATTACACACTTGGGTACAAAATATTTGATTCATGTGCATATCCACTGACCGGCCAGAGGGCTGCTATGGCTGTGTTGAATGGGCAGAGTGAGGGTGACTCACCCACTTGCAACGGTAACTCCCCACTCCTCACTGTGATCGGGGAATCTGGTTCTGCTCAATCTATTGTGGTGTCAAGAATCCTGCAACCATTCAGAATCCCAATGGTAATGATTTTTTCTTTTATCTGAAATCCCACCAACAGTTTTTTTTTTTACTATACTCTTTTTTTTATCCTTCTTCAAACAGATCAGTTACTTTTCTTCGTGTGCATGTTTTACTGACAGAAAAAACTATCCCACCTTCTTCAGAGTAATCCCCAACGATGATTATCAGGTGAGAGCTTGGCCTAGGTTGGTGATCATTATTCAGTGAAAAAGAAAGAAGAATATTACTCAAATGTAGTCTGTAAAATGTTCTTTATGTGTGTGTTTTGAGTCAAGTGTAACTATTTCCTGTTGAATGTAGGTGAAAGCCATTGCTCAGCTGCTGGTACGCTTCAACTTCACTTGGGTGGGGTTGGTGCGAGGAGACCATGAATACGGGCGCTTCGCTGTGCAAGGTTTGCTGAGAGAATTACAGGGTACCAAAGTGTGTGTAGCGTACCAAGAAATGATACCTCTGCTCTACAATCGCAAGAGGGCTCTGGAGATCTTGCAGGTAGATGCCAGGTTGTATAGTATTAGAGAGCTCTAATCACACACAAATAACTTTACATTCTCATTACACATCAATGCCAGTCCCTACATTGAAAACAACATTATTTTGTTCATAACAAAGAAACAAACACGTAAATAGGGTTTATTAGTTTTAGTTTATTTATTATTTACTGTTCTTTTAAAAGCATTTTTTTATATACTTTTTTCAAATATATAATGAGTCTTTCTTTAACCTACTTTCTTTTTTCTTGTCCTTTCCTTGTCAAATAAATTCCTCCATCATTGTTTGCCTTGTCTGCGAAGGTGATGCGTAGTTCTACTGCAAAAGTGGTGGTGGTATTTTCAGCTGAGGGGGAGATGACGCCTTTCTTGAGAGACTATATGACACAGAACATCACTGGAATCCAGTGGGTTGCCAGTGAAGCGTGGGTCACAGCATCCGTCTTTACAGCCAGTGAGTATTACCCCTACCTAGGGGGCACCATCGGGTTTGGCATCAGAAAAGGTCAAATCTCCGGACTCAGTGACTACCTGCAGACAGTCAACCCTCAAATGTATCTTGATAATACTCTAGTTAAGGAGCTGTGGGAGGCCCTGTATGGTTGTGACCCTTCTCTGTCGTCTGGCTCCCCGTTGCCTTCATGCTCAGGACAGGAGACCCTGTTAGAGCAGCATTCAGCCTACATTAATACATCCAGCCCTAGAGTGGCCTATAACGTCTATAAGGCTGTGTATGCATTTGCTCATTCCCTGCACAACCTTCTTCTCTGTCAACCGGGCAGTGGCCCTTTCCAAAACAACTCATGTGCTCAAAGCAACAACATATACCCCTGGCAGGTATATTTAAATGTTCTTACAGTAATTTCACTTTAATGTTTTTTTTTTCATATTTCATATTTCATATTATCTTTTGGTTTTCAAGCTCCAGCACTACCTCCAGGAAGTGACATTTAACATTGCCGGGGAGGAAGTGAACTTTGACCTAAAGGGTGACTCTATACCTTATTATGACATTCTCAACTGGCAGAGAGGCATGGGCGGGAACATTGAATTTGTCAACGTGGGCTTGTTTGATGGAACCAAGCCTGCCGGAGAGGAGCTGTTAATCCAGGAGGACAGGATCATGTGGGCAGGGCATCAGAGTGAGGCAAGCTGCTCACACTGTGTTTTTACCTTCATCAGATCCCAGCTTTTGAAGTTCTGTAGGTTTAGGTGGAGGTAAGTCAGGTGACCAGGACAAGCTGGATCAGATGTGAGTCCCTTTGCATTACAGTGAAAATTAATTGAAAGCCCGCCATACAGTGTGATGTGTTTTGTGATTAAATGCTTCACAGTATAATCCTTCTGGTAGAATTCTTCTAAAATAAAAATAAATAGTATTCAAAGCTACACATTCTTGTTTAGCTTACGGATAATAACCCTGTCCCCAGTGTGAAAAGTACATCTACACCTCCACTGTTTTCCACACTTATATAAAATGCCACAATATGAAAAATGTGCATCACAATTTTCAAGAGTTTTAATTTCTGCATCAGCTAGTTGCTTGTAAAGTCTAAGCAACAAAAATAATGCAAAGCTCTTCAATATGCAGTGATGTTCAATAGAAAAATAAGAACTTTTTTTCCGATTTAAATAGCTAGAACCAGCTAAATCTGACAATTCAGTTATCACAGCTGTCTTTATTTTGTTTTTAAAAGGCCTTATCAAGGAACTGACTAAATATGCTGGCGCACTGCAGAGCTGAAAGCTATTGTTTACTCCCTATAGGTGCCTATGTCTGTATGCAGCACCAGCTGTCTTCCAGGGTCCCGGAAAGCTGTCCGTCGTGGGGAGCCTGTCTGCTGCTTTGACTGTGTACCATGTGACAGCGGCAAAATTAGCAATCAGACAAGTGAGTTTAAAATCTTGAAATAAAAGAATCACAATGTAATTCTTGTATTTCACTACCAACATGTTATATTTGATTATTTCCCCTTTAGATTCCATAGAGTGCACATTTTGTCCTGATGACTTCTGGTCAAATATTGACAGAACCGTCTGCATCCTCAAGATAGTGGAGTTCTTGGCCTATGATTCCTTGGGTATAGCCCTGACAGTGATCTCTGTGGTGGGTGCCAGCCTCACTATAGCTGTCTTTGCGGTATTTTTCCACCATCGAAACACAGCCATCGTCCGTGTAAATAACTCTGTACTCAGCTTCTTCATCCTCTTTGCTCTGACACTGTGTTTCCTGTGTTCCCTGGTGTTCATTGGAGAGCCAACATATTGGTCCTGTATGCTGCGACACACTATTTTTAGTATAACGTTTTCATTTTGCATATCCTGTATTCTGGGGAAGACCCTGGTGGTGTTGGCTGCTTTCACTGCCACCAGACCAGGGGACAACATCATGAAGTGGCTGGGGCCCAAGCAGCAGAGGGCCATTATTTTCATTTGCACTGTAATTCAAGTGGTTATCTGTGCTGCCTGGCTCATTGAGTCTCCCCCTTTTCCATCCCGAAATACACAATACGAAATTTCGAAGATCATACTGGAGTGCAGCGTAGGTTCCAGTCTTGCATTCTGGTGCGTTCTGGGATACATTGGTCTACAGGCCTGCCTGTGCTTTATACTGGCTTTTCTAGCACGTAAACTGCCTGGCAATTTCAACGAAGCCAAGGTCATCACTTTTAGCATGCTGATATTTTGTGCTGTGTGGCTATCATTCGTCCCTGCTTATATCAGCTCTCCTGGGAAATATGCTGATGCAGTGGAGTCATTTGCCATTCTGGCTTCGAGCTTTGGCTTGTTGTTCTGCCTGTTTGCTCCAAAGTGTTTCATTATTTTACTAAAGCCAGAGAAAAATACAAGACAGCACCTAATGGGGAAATAAAAGTAGCTTATCATAAGTTGAAATGTATTTGAAATCATATTCAATGTATGACATTGTTATTATAATTATAATTATTATTATTATTATATTTAATGATTTACTTCACGTTATTATTGACTGGATATATGTATAATACGTATATATTGCAGCTTAGCAACCATAGTGCAGTGTACTAATTACTGTAATGTATAAAATAAATAAAGATATTTATTAAATAAGCAAAGAGCTTTCGTGGTGAATATTCATTGGAATCTTTGAGGCTGAATTTCTTGGGAAAATATTGTCTAGTGATCTTGTACCTTGCTAAACCTGTGAGCTTTAGTTTTAGATTGATCCATGGTCAATGTGTAGCGTAGGTATTATCCCTGAATGAATAAATTAAACTTTTTAGACACGCAGAAACAGAGGGATAGCCCGGTGACCTAGCTACTGAAGGAAAAATAATAATCAATCAATTCACTTTCAACATAAAATGTCTGTATTTTTTAACTCCAAATAATAATCAGTACATCAAACAAATAACTCATGTCACAGACCATTTACCAGAAAAACTTAACTCCAATACATACACAAACAAATAAGTCAAGTTAACTCACAAAACATCAATCACTTATGTGGCTCCGAGAGCCTACGATTGTTTAAATCATGGGGATTGACTGTGAGTGAGTGTGGGGGAGGGGAGAAGTCTTTTTTGTCCTTTGTCACTCAGTTTAGGAGTGTATTTCAGGGGATAAGGATGTGTGAAAGTAAAGTTGTAAAGTTCTGCTTTTCCAGTCCAGAGTGTGGTGTGTGTGTGAGTGCAAGAGGAGGAGAAATGATATTGGTGTAGTGAGAACCACTTATCTGAGGGTGACAGGCCAGAATAGCTCACTGGATTGCAGGGTTTAACTTGGAAGGGGAAAGTTAAACGTTTCCCCAACAGCTCCTGGGTTCAGTGGCAAAAACTCCCAAAAAATAGCCTGATTCATCTGATGAAGTCCTCAAGAATCCACTTTTCTCCTTGTTAGATTCCGACTTCCTCTTGCTTCTTTCTCCTCCTTTCAAATGACATGCTGTCCTCCTTTTAACAGCACACAGGTGCCAATCATTTTCTTGATTGTTTCCGTATTTTGTTAAACTAATACGTTTGCGCTGTGGACCAACACTATCCATTGACGGGGAAGGGGGTAGCAATAAAGATAAGATTAAACAGTTACACAACATAACAGAAATAATATCGATAGCAGCGTCCCTAGCAACCACCTTGGTAGCAATGAAAACGTTGTATAGACACAATTTCCTGAAGTAATCTTCGTAATAACTAGCAAACTAAAGATCATGTACATCCACTGCACACATAATCTGAAATAACAACTCATATTTCTCGCATCAAATGACATCAAAACGCATTTTAATGGCCAAACTAACTTTAAAATTGGCATTTTACACCGAGAATAAAACGAAGTTCGGCCATGTTTTTTTTTTCTGCAGGGAGAAATGTGAAGATCACGTGACATAGACGCCAGCCATTGAATGAATGGTGAAAAAAAACGTAGGGATCTTACAATTTCAGAGGCGTTTTTGTAGAAATACTACGTCCTACGTTGTGGCCCAACGTAGTTATGACGTTTTATGAGACTCGGTTGGTGTTGCTTATGCTGAGCGAGTTATTGTAATCCCAAGGGACCGTAAGTGTCCCATGTTTAAAGGCAAGACAGGCATGGGCGTAACTGAATGGATAGAAGAAGTACAGGCATGTGTGGCGAGGCTATTAGGTGGGAAAGGGAGGTTCTTTAATATGCCGAAGGTGCCAGCAACCTGGACATTTTGCTCGGGAGTGTGATGGTGCGTGGGCTCCCCCCCGACATCGTAGTCATTCTGTTGCTGCCGTTAACTCCAGTGCTTCTCTGTCAGCCCATCTCTCCTACCGGTGATGTAACCGGAATCCATTTCTCACTTATATTATTTGTTATCAACTAAAACGTACATCAAAACATGTGGCGCTAGGTAGCCAAAAACACTAACATGGCTTACCTTGGTCTTTGTCTCGTCAAAACTGGTCTTCAATGGCATTAAAACAATAAAAACTATGCTGTAGTTAATCCATAGGCTAATATCCAATGTGACTGTGTCCCCTTTGAAATGTTCTGATAATCCAAAAGCAATAAAACTGAAATTCCGTTTTCAAATATCAGAGGAGGGAGATTCCTACGCTCTGCTGCAAGCTTGCATGAGCAAATACGCCATCTTTTTTTTTTAACATGTGTGTGCGGGACGTTTCCCTTCGATTCTATTGGCTCTGTCACATGTCAAAATCGATCAAGGGGGGCCAGAGATATGGAAAATCCACCCGAATGGCCCCAGAAGAGGTTTTCTTTGCTAAATCTGTCTGAAAAGGTCAAATATCACTTGTTTTGCATCAATCTTGACACAGGGTACTTATTATATGTTGTACTGTGGACTCCTAAAGCTTGTAGTCTACTAACCCATCATCCAAGGTTAATGTTCACTATAAGTACAACATATTTTTTGGACGGACACTATAATTTACAGTTGTTTACCATGTTCAATCTGAATTTTCTTTAAAATAAAAAACATCTATATTGATTCTGACTGTTCTACATCCAACTCACAGGTTTATCATTACTTTGAGAAAAAAGATTATTTATGTATCCCTTTTAGAAGGGAAGATATGGTCATTTGTTCTGGGAATGTCTTTTTCGAGCCTGAAACCTGAAAAACAGGCTTGGGGCTTAACAGGTTAACCCCAAATAAAAGAACCCAATAAAAAGAGTTGTTACATAATAGTGAAGTCACGTTGTAATAACAATAACTCATCTCTCTCGGTTATGAGTCATCACCACCTGATGTAACATATGGTATATTGGGTTATACTTAAAGACAGGACTATTCAGTTAACCTCTTAAGCCCCGAGCCTGTTTTTCAGGTTTCAGGCTCGAAAATACCACTAACACAACAAATGATATATCTTCACTTCTAAAAGGGGTAAATTAATAATTATTTTTCTCAAAGCAAGGTTACATCTGTGAGTTGGATGTAGAAGTGTCAATTAGTAAAAGTAAAAAAAGTAAATTCAGATGGAACATAGTAAAAACATGTAAATTCTAATACAACTTTATTTTGAAAAGCTATGCCGGAAGTTATCTCTGAAATACTGACAG
>CALSBZ010045918.1:44784-57291 GCA_943591055.1 Gobionotothen gibberifrons
GAGAATATCTTCAGGATATAGCCCATTTTCAAAGAGGCTTTTAAAGTAAAATAGTACGATAAGGAGAAGTTTGTGGCTTAACATCGTTGGGTACCTACTTTTAAGAGAGGATATCTTCAGGATAATGCCCATTTTTTAGTTGTGAAGTACAGTGTTGTTTTGTCTTGTATTTTCTAAAACCTAAGTTTCCCTTTTTGATACAGTAAAATCACCCAGCCATAATTTAAACTCCTAAACCAGAGAGACACGTGGGATATTATCCCATCCTTTTGTTCTTCAGGTTAAAGGTTAGAAAGTGAGCTGACATTTTGTCTTCACCACATGGAGGAGAACAAAGACATGGTAGTCGCCATTTTGTAGAATGCTAATTGGAGTACTGTCTTTGTTCAGGTCACATGAGGCCAGGTATTTTTCTGGAGGACAGATAATATTTCTTGTCACAGTTGGAGCTGGGAAATAGTACATTTTGTTGAAGCAGGTTATTAATTCCATTGGAAGTTTGGTATTTGTTGAGGAGGAATATTGTGGATTGTCAAATCTCATTTTTGAAGTGATTTCTGCTGGCGGATGAGTATTGGCTGTGTATTGAAGTGTTTGCTTCTGGCAAGTGTGTTTTTGCTATTTTGAAGTATTCTTGTTTACAAATGTGTTTGTGCTGTATCGTTCTAATCATATTGAAATTCTCTTCCCATTTTTAAGATAGTTTTTAAAGAAAATAACATTTCTTGTAAAGAAGTTATTTTAAAACAGCACCACTCGTGGATGGAGCTGGAGATTACAACAGTGCACTCTGCTGGTAACAACAGAATTACTACACAGATAGGGGAACAGAGTAATCAATAATAATATCCTGGAGTCAAATTTTAAGTGTTATAAATGAACACATGTGGTTTCTACTTTTAAGATAAGAAACCTTACATAATGGTCTTTCAGGTTGGACTCTAGAATATTCGAACACAGATGTATTGAAGCTAACACAAGTTATGAAATTTGCATAATACGGTGCACTTCAGGATACACATTGAACACCAGATTTGAATTTACACAATATTCTTTTTCATATTTCAAAATCGAGACATTGTACACACTGTACACATTTAATTTTTAATTTTACTTATAAAAATTTTAAAAACTTTTAAAAAAAACATAATATTTAATTTACTTCTAAAAAAATTAAAATAAAAAATATTAGTCAGAGGATTAGTGCTTCATCTTTGATAACTTAATAATTCTATCCTAGTATTGAAGAAACATGTCACCAAATGACACCAGGTTGAGACCTGTCACAGTGACAGGCTCAACTGCAACTGTTAAAGAGAGGATACGCATAAGATCAGATGCTACGACACATCCAAATTTTAGACAGGAAACATGGAATCACATAGAGAAACTGTTGGAACAATGGCAAACGAGAGAATTGATACCAGCAGATGATCAACCTGGACCAACAAAAGCCCATAGAAGAGCAGTACTCGACTATGAGCATGAGCAATGCATGAAACAGCTAAATGTATGGAGGGAAGCTGAACAAAGGTTTATAAGAGTTACAGGTCTGATACTCCATCTGGAATATGCCAGCCTATTGGCAGACAGCATAAATATGGTCCAAGTAGCAGACCTGCCAGTGAGGGAAGACATAGCAGAAAAAACAAAAGACGCTCCAGTTATCCAAACTCCGAAGCTGTATCTAAACCTGGCCGAGGTCCCTCCTCCCTTTCCAAATGTTGAAGAAGTCTTGCAGTTGAATGGAGATTCCACGGACAAAAGTGACAAAGGATTGGATGGAGTAAAAGTGCCAACCAGTAAATCAAAACACCTGATGGAAGAGAGCATACGATTAGAAGAAATCACAGAAGAAAGACGACGACAAAGAGAAACACAAGAGACAGAAATGGTAGCATTACAACTAAGACTCTTGAAGATACAAATAGCTGAGAAAGATACCGAAGCTAATAAAAGCAAGAAAGCGGCAAGGCAAATGGCAGCTGCATCAAAGATGGCCAAAGAACCAGAGAATGCAGTCCAGAAACTTCCAACAGTTCAAACTCGAGTAATGCCAGAGATTCAGATGCAGAACCGACAAAAAGGAGGACGAGGTTTCCGGTTTAAGGGATGTTACCATTGCAACCAAATGGGACATTGGTCCAGAGAGTGTCCACAGAACATTGCACCAAACAACGGCCCTCCATGCAGTTACCAACAAAGAGGAGGTTTCCATGACTACGGCAGAGGCAGGGGTTCCCAGGGATGTCAAAGAGGAACAGGATTTCCAAACATGGACCAAATACCCCAGACAGCCTGCCATCTTCTACAACAATGAGGAAGCTCAGAGGGCCAGACCACCAGGTGATGCATTTTCAGCCCAGAAAGGTATCTTGAAATCCAGCTACATTGAGTCACATCTGACACCACAGGAGGGAGAGGTTGAATGTTATTTAAAAAATTGAGAGTGGCATATTGCATTTAAATATAAAACATGCACAGATTAGTATAGATTAAAACATAATAGAACATTTTAGCAGACTATTTTTGTAATTATGAGAAGGATAGAGATTACGAGTGATGTTGTTCCCCCACACAGAAAACTATTGAGTCCACAGAGCTAGTGAGGTCAAGACGATGGATTTTCACCCAAAATATGAAGACGGAAGATCCTTACCAAGTCCTCCTGTTTACACCGACTGCAGTACAAGGGACGGCGATACACCTGACGAGAAGCTGTTGAGACCTGAAAACAGAAACTTGATTCTGCTGTGGTGAAGTCTGGCTACAAAGGGAGGTGTTCCGATAGGGTCGCTTGTCTCAAACCAGTGAAGAAGTCAACAAGAACCCAGCAGAACTAGAGAGTGACTGTTAGAGGGAGAACAGTGACAGAGCGACAGAGACTGGCACAACCAACCAGCCAGTACATAGATAGACCCCGTCAGAAGACCGGGGCTGTGTTTAAAGGGGAACTTCATTTATTGTTAGTGGAAGTCTAGTTTTTTAGTCAAACAATTATGTGATTTATGGAGTCAGATTACATTTTTCTCATAAACACCATTTTATAATAGGTCTGAAGTATCTGTTCTAAGGCATGAGCTGCAAACTAAATAGAATAACACTGGTTGAGAGCTTAGATAAAGGAGTTCTAGGATTTTATAACAGTTTAAAAAATCAGTCTTTATCTATTTATTCTTGAGTGACTTTACTGATTTATAATGTAGTGCGTAAGGCAATATCTCATTTTTAGTGAGTGGCACAAGCCCTTCATGTTCTCGACATGTCACCTTTTGTGAAAATAGTTAGTATTTTCCCTCTAGTTTAGAGAAATATTTTATCATACAGTATGTTGGTTCAGCAGTGTCAGACAAGCCTCTAATCCTAGAATTATTGAGATGCATTAACCAAACCTGGGGTATTGTTTTTCGCAGAAACAATGATGCATAATACCATGACTGAAGCCGTTATTGAAACAAGTAAACTATTTTTGTACTAGTGGCAGGTTTTTAGCAAATATGTTTTTATACCATACATCAGATGATATTTTTGTACGCCTTAAGGGTACACGGAGAAGTTATGTTTATTTAATGCAACGTTATGGGTTTTACATGTCCTGTTCATAATAGACTAATCATTGCAATATTAATTGAGCATGTTATGCTCAAAGGAGGGAGTGTCATGATTATACAGATATGTTGATTTCAGTGACTTTGGGTATCAGATAAATTGAAGGACTCTGTTGTGCACCGACAGAAATGCTAGAGAGATTCATGTTATTTACGTTTGCTTTCTCTCATTCCAGGCTTCCTGATTATTTTCACCTGTGTCTCCTGTGCTCATCAATGTCAGCCCCGCTCCTGATTGGTCCCACCTGTGTCTAGTTACCCTGTGCTTATATTCCCCTGTCTCCCAAGTGTTCTTTGTCAGTTCGTTGTTGTCTTACTATGGTCAGGTCGAAGTTATTATACTCTGGAGATTACTCATTCCTCACTACGTGAGCGCTCTCAGTTTGGTTCACTATTTGTGTCATCTCGAATAGAGATTGATTGTAAACCTTTTTGTTACTCACTGCAATTATTGGAAAAATAAAGTATCTTTCAAATTACTTTACCTCTGTCTCCCGGGTCGTGCAATTGGGTCCTACAGCCTGAGTGTCTGAGTTCGTAACAGAACGAACTGACCATTATGGACCCAGCCGACCCAAGAACGCTTCACGCATCGCTGTCAGCACAGGGCGTGAAGATCTTTCATCACGAGGAACAGCTGGGCCTAGTCAACCAGGAAATGCAAGAACTAAGAGGACGCCAGGCCGGGATTCAGGAAGCATTATCCACACAGATGCAACAACTGGCTGTCCAAATTAATCATTTTTTCACTCACCAACAGACTGCTCCTCCGGTGACGTCATCCACAACTGAGAGGTTGCCTGTCAATGCTCCAGCTGATTTCCCAAGTCAGGCTGTTTCTTCCCCTTTACGGCTGGCTCTTCCGGAGAGATTTTCCGGAGATTCTTCGAATTGCAGAGCCTTTTTGGTACAGTGCGATCTGCATTTTCAACACAACCCAGGAGCCTTTTCATCTGACCATGGTAAAGTGGCGTTTATTGTGTCTCATTTAACGGGAAGAGCTGCAGCCTGGGCTACTGCAGAATGGTCAAGAGAAACTGAACTATGTTACTCATTGGCCGATTTCATAGAGACTATGAGTCGTATTTTTGACCACTCATCGCCTGCTACAGAGGCCAGCAGAAGACTTTTTCATATACGCCAGCTCAACCGCCAGGTGGTTGATTACGCCATCGAGTTTCGCACAGCAGCAGCGGACAGAATGTTCCGGCTCTTCGTGACGCCTTCATGACGGGACTTTCGGAACCGATAAAAGACCAGCTGGCTCCACTGGAGACACCCCGGGATCTGGAATCTCTCATCGCCGTGGCCATCCGGATCGATAACCGTCTTCGGGAAAGAGAGAGGGAGCGTCGACGCAACCGAGACGTTATTCCCAGCTCCCAGAATGCATCTCGGTGGGTCGCGCCGCCAGCTGAGGATGTCCAGCCCATGTTACCGGACCATCAGAGGATTACACTTCCGAATGACTCCGGGGAACCCATGCAGCTGGGAAGAACCAGGCTTTCTCTGGAGGAGAGGCAGCGCCGTCTACGGGAGGGTTGTTGTTTCTACTGCGGCCAGTCGGATCATCAACTCGCTTCATGCCCGGGAAAAGATCGTGCTCACCAGTCAAAAGGAGGGCGCTGGTGAGCAAGTTTCCCGCAGACTTTCCTCCTCGACCTGTTACGCAGGTAAACATTTGTATTAACAATCAAACCATTGACCAGGGTGTGTTAATAGACTCAGGGGCTGACGAAAGTCTTATGGACTGGGGCGTAGTAAATCAGCTAGAAATAAAGACTGTTCCGCTATCTCATCCTATTAATGCCAGTGCCTTAGACGGCCGCTTGTTGTTCACAGTTACCCATTGCACTGAGCCCATTCAGATTACTGTGAATAAGGACCATACCGAGAGCATGCAATTCCATATTTTTGAGTCGGCTCAGCACCCGATTATTTTGGGGTTTCCATGGCTAAAGATCCACAATCCTCACATTGACTGGCGTTCAGGGAAAATTAAGGAATGGGGAGAGGATTGTATGGGCAGGTGTAAACTTTCACAACCTGTTAATGCACCAACAGACTCTCGTAAAATCATTATAGATCACCCCGACTATCCTGATCTACAGAAGGTACCTCCCTGTTACCATGATTTAAAGGAAGCCTTTAACAAATCCAAAGCCATGTCGCTACCTCCTCACAGAGATTTTGACTGTCCCATTGATCTCTTACCGGGAGCCCCCATTCCCAAGGGGAAACTCTATTCGATTTCGAGACCTGAGAGAGCAGCAATGGACGAATACATTTCCTCTTCACTCAAATCAGGAATTATCCGTCCTTCATCTTCTCCAGCCGGAGCGGGATTTTTCTTTGTGGGAAAGAAAGACGGGTCTCTGAGACCTTGCATAGACTACAGTCCACTAAATGACATTACGGTGAAGAACCGCTATCCTCTGCCACTCATGACATCTGCCTTTGAACTACTTCAAACTGCCAACATATTCACCAAGTTAGATTTAAGAAATGCATATCACTTGGTTAGAATAAGAAAAGGGGATGAGTGGAAGACAGGATTCAACACTCAGAGTGGTCACTATGAGTATCTAGTAATGCCTTTTGGACTATGCAATGCACCGGCTGTGTTTCAAGCTCTTGTGAATTAGGTTTTACGGGAATTTTTGAATATTTCAGTGTTTATGTATCTGGATGATATTCTGATTTTCTCCCCAGACACTAAGTCTCATGTTAACCATGTCCGTCAGGTTTTGCAGAAACTGCTGGAGCATCAGTTATATGTCAAGGCAGAGAAGTGTGAGTTCCACACAAAAGAGGTATCCTTCTTAGGATACATAATCTCACCTAATCATATGCAAATGGATCCTGCTAAAATCAGTGCAGTATCCCAGTGGCCTACACCAGACTCCAGGAAGAAGGTCCAACAGTTTCTAGGCTTTGCTAACTTCTATAGGAAGTTTATTAGGAATTTCAGTTCTGTTGCTGCCACTTCTCCTAAGGTTCCTTTCAAGTGGACTCCCCAGACGGACTTCGCTTTCCAACGTCTCAGAGAGAGATTCACATCAGCCCCCATACTCACCATTCCAGATCCCCAGCGCCAGTTTATGGTCGAGGTTGATGCTTTCAATGAGGGAATTGGAGGAGTACTGTCTCAACGTTCTGCAGAAGACAACAAAATGCATCCATGTGCTTACCTGTCGCGGAAACTGACAACGGCAGAGCGGAATTACGACGTGGGAAACAAGGAACTGTTAGCTGCAAAAGCTGCCCTCGAGGACAGATCACAAGAATCTGGAATATATAAGAAAGGCTAAGCGTCTCAACTCCCGTCAGGCCAGGTGGACACTATTCTTTAGTAGGTTCAATTTCACCCTCTCTTTTCGTCCCGGGTCTCAGAATCAAAAACCTGATGCTTTGTCTCGTCTTTATGATCCAGAACCACTTGCGGTAGAGCCCAAGACCATCCTTCCACTTAACCGTGTGATCGGAGCTTTTTCCTGGCAAGTCGGACGTAAAAAAGGCGAATGTCAAGAATCCACAGACTCTGAGTAATATTATCCAAGTCTTGTCTACACAGGTTCAGAGAACTGCAGAGACACCTGACGAGACACCAAAAGAGACTCCGTTTCGGCCAGATGATTGGGTGAGGGTGAAATTTCACAAAAGACAGTGAGATTGAACCCAGGTGGTCGGAACCGTGAGAAGTTGTAACGAACTTCACATGCACTCCGGTTTAAAGGTAAAGATAAAAGGAGCAAATTGACACCACCTCACACATTGTCACCCTTCACTGGCACCTTCCAGAAATTATTGGAAGTTAGGACTGATTTGGCAGAGCTGGAACAAAACAATAAATAGAAATAAGAATAAGATAGAAACAGCTCGATAGATGAATTGTCTTTAGATTTGTATAAATAGTACACTAAAGTGAAAACCTATTTTTTTTTTACACCTGAAAAATAGTCCAATCTTAGAATAAGTTATTTTTGTACTCATAATTTGAATTTTGTAACTGACAACCATGGAGAAAATAGAGATTAAGTCGAGAACAAAGCCAAAGCAATTGTGGGGTCCACTAGGGATAAGAGTCAGAATAGTTTTGTTGATTGTGCTCATTACAGTTGGCACCTTTCTGGTTGGAAGGGGAGTACAATATCATGTAAGACATGGATCCATTAGTTCACTCAGAGAGAATGCCCACATCACTAACAAAACTCCAGCTGTGTTTCAGAGACTTTCACTTATCCCCAGAGCCAAAAGATCAGCTGAGCAATGAGAGAAGGAGTTGGAAACGCTAGTCCCTTCGAGGTTGCCAGGTGAGGAGGTTATAATCAAGAGGATTTACCCCCTCTATTTGCAGTTATTGGAACAAATTATGAGAGGGGTTTAAGTGATCGGGATATGTAAGTGATGGGGATTTACAGATTAGGGGAATCACCAAATACACGGGATCCATGTTTTAGACTGTACCATAACACCCCCTGATAAGTTATGAACAACCGATCGGTGACCTATCTGAGCAAAATTATTGAGAATTACTACAGTAGAAACAGGCTACCAACCCACAAGTACAGCTTTGTACGCACAAACTCTATGAACAAAATTCCCCAGCTAAATAACAGTGAGATTTAAATTGATGGAGAAAAAGTGAGGACATTCTTTTATAGTGTGTGAAATATGAGGTGCTCGAAGCATGTAGGTATTTCAGTTTATAGAAGAAAATGGGTTCCGAAAAGAGTATTTGGGGTAAACATGTTACAGTGGGTGAAAGCAGTGTTTTGGGATATGGTACAATTATTAGTAGACATAGATTGTGTTTAGAGGGCGTTTAACATCTAAGACAGATAGTATGATTAAGAGAATAGAGTGGAAGGGATTGGATTTATTTTGCCTCAGTGTGTTAGAATTATCAATAGGTGATGCGTCCCGAGATCTCTCTCTCTCTCTCCCTTTCTCTGCCTGAAAGACTGCTACGACCCCAACTCCAGCAGACAAATGACCTCACCACAAGAGACTCCTCCTCCTCCATCCAACAGACAGAGAACTCGAGCTGAATCATCTTCACCTGAGGCATCCAAGACCAAGACAGCATGCTGAAAGAGGTATAATCTCATCGGTCCCTCAAGACAGGACATAAAGTTGCAAGCTGAGCTACAAGACTTTGCGCAAGACATGAGAGCAGAATACGCCCTCCATGCAACAGCGAAGAGACTGTACAGGCAAAGAAGTTGTGCCACTGAAGAGAGTTGCAGCGGAAGGATTCAAGAACCAGGAGGAGAAGAAGGGGGCCAGCAGAACGTGAGGGGGTCGTGGCTTGACGACCAGAGGGGGAGAGAAGGAAAACGGGAGTGAGTTTACACATAAACACATTTATAAAAGAGGAAACTATTAAAGTCAAATGAGAGAATAATCGTAAAACACACTGAGGGTGGAACATGTTCAATCTTTTCATAATATAAACAAATTATTCTTTTAGAGATTCTTATTCATGTGTGAATTTGGGGAAGATTTAATTTGTTACAATATAAATCTACAGTTTAAGGGGATAGTTTTAGTAACCACTCTATGAAAGCAGACACATCTCTATTTGTATGCAAAATGTTAAAGTTAGAGCTAAGTACCAAGCCAAAGACGGTATTCCAATCTAGAGAGGGAGAAGGGGTCGCTCAACTCACCCTGCAGATGTTCTAAATCTTACTTGCAGCTTCACAGGGAGCGCACGGCACCAGATTATGAGTTTTAAAAAGACAAGTGCCACCACCTCTTAAAGGTCATCCATTAAACCAGATGACCTGACATTTAGAGATGTTATTTAAAGTAGAAACATATCTGCCATAAGAAAAAATCCTAAATTGAACTACAAACCAAGCCAAATGACTTCTGTTTTTAAGATCCTTGATAAAGGAGGGAGTAATTATCACATGCTCGGGCACCCAAAGTTGCACACACTGTTAAAGGGATTTAGCATAGTTCTTTAAGTAGATCAGAACTGCAGATAAATTAGTATTGTGAGTTAGTGATTAGTATGATGAGTTAGTGATATTACACTGGTTTTCACACCATTTCAGGGACTTTATCACTGCATTAGCACAGACCACCAAAGGTACTGAAGTAGGAACTTTCAAATTATGAAATTCTGCAACTGTTGTAACTGACCAAAATCTTCTCCCAGAAATGACTGTCTGGAATGCCAGAGTAGATGTTTGGTGATATCGAGGAACCAAAACCTAGTATTTAGTCTTGTCACAGGATTGGACTGGGACCTCTGCACTAGCACAGCCAGTGATGTTTTTATGTAGTTAATACAAGGATAGCATAGGGACACTAATGGGAGGGCTAGATGTTGCAGTTGCATTCCATGTCCTAACGTACAAATTGATCACGACGGCCTCTTCTAGAGAACATATTACTTTCATACCTTAAAAGGTATGATAGGAAGGAGGGTACATTTCTCAAGAGATAACAGTTACAAATGCTAGCAGAATAAGACAACCTACCCCCAGAAACAGAGATGGATGTACAGATGAAGCACTTAATTTCGGACAGTTTGAAACGCAAGGGCAGTGATTGGTAAGTGGTCTGCCATCGCTCAAGGGAAAGCCTCCAGCTTGACTTGAGACCGCCCCCGTTATAAATAAATGTAATTATAATGAAGCCAGCTGCAATGGATCATTGAACACCTGAAATTGAAAATCTGGCAACGCTCCCTCTTGGAAAATAGTGGGAGGGCTTGACCTTCCTCAAAACTGGTCGTAGGCAGGAACAGGTAAGCTGGAGTCCGAAATTAAGTGCTTCATCTGTAGATGAGATTGTCCAAATCATGTGAAAAGCGAACAAGCCAAAATGCTAAGATAGAGGGATCCATTTCAAATTACTTTACACTATTCCAAGATAGTTAATTTGTATTCTTTATTCTTGTATACTATTCTAATATAGTACATTTTGTGTTTTTTATTACTTTGCACTATTCAGAAATACTCTGTTTCTGTGACACTTTGTAAAAACCAGTGCCTTAACACTGAGCGTGGTATGTGAACAGTTTCTGTGAAAGGAGGGAGAAAGAAATGTTCCAATACCAAGCCATGCTGCTATTTTTTGGGAATGATATTGAATGGTAACACTAGAAGTTATGCACAAGGGAAAACTTCTATGTTTAAGCACCATCAAAGTATTTTTGTATTTTTATAAAGTTGAGGTTATTGAACCATTCCATTTTGACGGTATGTTTTTTATATGAGTTATGTACTATGTAAAGTTCAGATGAAGAACTCATTGATTTCAGTATTTTGTACACACTTTTAATGTGTGTAAGGAGGGACTGTTAGTAATTTAATCAATGTTTTATGGCATAATTTAGTTTAGACATGCCATCAATTTAAATGTTGATGTTTACTGAGAAAATAGAAGTTTTTGCACAAGGTCTAATGTTAAGCTTTTATTTTGAAAAGACTTCCGGTTTGAACAAACCAGGGAATACAAGTTTATTTTGAAAAGCTATGCCGGAAGTTATCTCTGAAATACTGACAGCAACTTGAACTCAATATTTGACCAAACGTAAACATAACCAGCCGTTAAAATGAGATAAATAAAGTGATGCAAGAAGATGTGTAGAGAAGAGGCGTGTTTAGCCATGTGTTGAATGTACAATGTAAAGATCCTTTGAAAAGTGTGAGCGGATATTGGAGAAACTAGCGAAAGTCACCAGCAACAGAGCCAGCGGGCAGGAGGAGCCAAACTCTGCTTGTAACGGACTGAATGTTTTTTGTTGGGCCCTTTCTACACCTACTCTCTCGGAGGACACAGCTGTTTTCCTCCTTTGAACTGCCGCCTGCTTGTAACATTACCACGCCTTATTTTTATTAAAGTACCACCATTTGAAACTTTAGCCGAGACTCACTGATCTCCTTATTTTAAAACTTTCTCTTCTGGACTCGAGAATAACGGACATTATTAACAGAATCCAAACTATAACATATAATAAGTACCCTGTATCAAGATTGATGCAAAACAAGTGAAATTTGACCTTTTTAGAGAGATTTAGAAAAATAAAGTCCAGGCGGACTCACCTCTGGGTAATTTGGGAACCGTCAGTTTCATTTGACCTTTTTCACTGTAAAAATCTTTTTTTTTACTTTGAATTTTCACTATAGGTATTCATTCCATCCAAATACAACTGTTGTAAAAATAAAAAAATCTGAATCAGAATACCTTTATTAGTCCCACAGAGGGGAAATTTGCAGCGTTACAGCAGGAAAGAGCCACAGACAGCTTAGTGTTGCATATCTTAAATGGGTTAAAAAAAAGTACTACGTTATAATATAATAAACAACATGCTGAAAAAGTACTACGTTATAATACAATAAACAAAATGCAAAAAAGATAAAAACTAAAAAAGTTACATCATTTTCAAAAATACAGATCAAAAACAAATCAAATCTACAAATCAAGTAGACAAGGGTTTAGCAGCCAGGTATAAATGACAGTTATTAATGGCATATATATATTGCACATATAACACAAAGTTGGTTTGTATTTAGCAGCAGGGAGTGATATAGTCTGTGTTGTGGTGTGTGTATGGGGGGGGGGGGGGGTCTACTAGGGGCAGTGCTGGTTGTAAAGTCTTACCACTGCAGGAAGGAGGGACCTGCGGTATCTCTCCGTGAGACAGCGGGGGTGCAGCAGCCTGTCGCTGAAGGTGCTGCACAGTGAGGACAGGGTGTCCTGGAGGGGGTGGGACACATTGTCCAGCAGGGAGGACAGCTTGGCTTGACATTGAGGAATGTGAGGGTGACTGTGTTGTAACAACCCGGCTCCTGGGCTGTAACAAAAAGCAGGGAGGCGAGACGAGGGTTGTAAACACAAAGTATCAAGCAGCCCCAGCAACAGATCCCCGAAGCTGGCC
>CALSBZ010045919.1:0-39350 GCA_943591055.1 Gobionotothen gibberifrons
TCAGGCAGCACCACACAAGGTAACACAGCGAGCAGCAGATGTGTGACGATGCTGAATCCTAAATCATGATATTATCGGATATACCTGGCAAATAAGAACTACATGTTTTTAGCGCTTTCGTCCTCTGTGAGTGTGCAACTTAAATGACATGATGCGTACCGACTATTCTGTGATTATTTAGAACAGCTGGCCAGTCCAACCCTGCCCCAACAACTTTCAGTTGTATTCAAGTCACATTTGTTTAAAATGAAATCATTTCTCTTGTTTTCAGATATATTTATAGATGTATTTCAATAATCCAGGAAGTATGTATCTTTTTGTTTATAGTACCAGAAATGGTTGTCGTTGTGTCTTAGGTGCTGCTCACACAGGAACGTTTGCGTTTATGCACAGTATGCGTATTCAAAAAAGTCTTCTGTTCACACGTATTCGTTTCATTTGACGTGTCCGTTCACACGAGAACGCTGGAAACGCTGTAGTACATATGCCGGGACTGCAAGTGGCGCTGTACTTCCACACGAGACCACTCGAAAGCGCTGGAGAAGCTGCAGTACATATGCAGGAGCCTGTAGGTGGCGCTGTAACTTCCTCCACAAAAGCAGAGAAGAAGCATGGTTGTCATGGTTGCCCTTCTGTTTATTCTCCGCGGTGGGGGCCGAGGTCAACGTGTATTAAAGTTTAAATCTTCCGGACAAAATTATAAAAGTGCCGGTCAAAGGTCTTCTTTGTTATTTATTGAGCTTTAAAACAAATGAATAACGACTCTATATAATAATAAAATACACGGAGCCTCTCTTTTTCCTCCCTCTCTTCTGACAGCGTCAGTGTCTGTCTCATGCAGCAGCTGATCCAGTAATGAGTGACCCGGCCGACAGTAAAAATAAACATTTATAACTAGTTTAGGTAGTTTGAGAGGTAATTCAAATAGCTAAGGGTGATGATCTGACTTGAAGTGTGTGTTTTGCTCGGTTCACCGCTGCATCACAGCGGGAGGAGCTGCAGGTGAGCAGAGCTGCGTGTCTCCGTCCTGTCAGATTAGACTTCACTCGCGTTTATGTCCATATCGAGAGAAAGATAAATAATCTTTATTCAGTGTGCAGTTTACTTTGACGCGGGGGTGAGCAGCAGAGGTGGGGAGAGGCGGGGCTATTGCCTCATCATTATCATAAAATGATCGTATAGAGGCGATTACACAGAGCCGTTGGACCCCCCAGAGCGTTTCGTTTGCAAATCTATCCACCTTGGGACCCGTTATCGTTTGTGGGGTCCGTTTCTATCGTTTTGTTACGGCCTCGTGTAAATGAAAGGGCTATACGCAAGAGAAACTATGCGGATCCAACCCGTTTTGTTCTCGTGTAAACGGGGTCTCAGTGATCATAAAGTAATAAAACCATAAAATCATGTTGTTGGAATGTAAATAATTCATTGAATTTTTTTCTGCATAGGCTTATCACTACGTGATTTGTGTGAATCAAGCGGAAAACTCTGGGGCAAAGCTGGGAAGCCCATAAGGAAGTGCCGCAGGCTGCAGAAAGGAGTAGACCCTCCAGAAAAACGTGATCGCATAATTTACCGCATAATCAGCAAAATGGCGCAGATTTTTAAAAGGGCGCATATTTATTAAAAGGGCGCACAATCCCCGCATTTTTCCACACAAAGTTGAGGAAAAAAAAAGTTAACTCGTCTTGACGTGAAGTAGTGATGATGACGCGACATCATTAAAATCCATCCGGTTAAATATAGTTAAAAAAAAACGCAATATATACCGCAGGGGGGAAGAAATCGCAATGTCAGTTTTTTTCAAAATCGTGCAGCCCTAATTCAAACATTCGAAAATGCTTTCTGCTGCTGCGGACAAGAAAGCCAAACAACTCGCGTTCACCGAGGCATCAACCTCCAAAACCCTTTCGAGGGCTACAAGAAACGAGGTGAGTAGTCTACAAGATTGAAGCAGGTCAGATAACGAACGAGTAATTGAAAACAGAATGAGGCGGATATGTGTGTGTGTGTGTGTGTGTGTGTGTGTGTGTTTTCCATATCTCTGGCCCCCCTTGGTCGATTTTGATGAATGAAATCTCTTTATAACCGCTAGAGCCAATGGAATCGAGGGAAAGATCTACACAAACACATTACCAAATAAGGAGTGAGAGTGACGCGTGGCCAAAACCGGAAGCTGCGCTAACCTCTGGTGGCTACCATTAGCAGCTAACTTTTTTCTCAGATTTTTACATAAAAATTGAATTATGGATTATAAATAATTGTTTCAAAGCAACGGACACATTAATTGGACACTATGGATTAACACGCAGCAGCGTTTTTATCGTTTTAATGCCATTGAACACGACTTTTGATCAGATTGACAGCTAAGGTGAGACGATCTCCTGTAAAAGCTCCGTAAAGGTACGTGTTGTTGTGATGTCAGTGTTTGCTTCCCCTGTCTCGAGTTCGGATCGCTCAGTGATGATACTATACCTATATAATCTGTGGAGTCTCAGCTTTAAATCGGATATATTGTATGTGCAGTTAAGATAAGTAATAGGGGTATCTTTATCTTGAGTTCTGTGCCAAAGTCAGTTTGCATTTTTTCATTCAGGGGTCATTTAGACGCTCCTTATGAGACTTGTGTTTTGTTTTGGTAAAAATGGTTCGTATCTTCAGTTTGCTGAGATCCTTCCCGTTAATCTGGTGCTACACATTAATAGGTTTCATGAATGTTAAGAAGCCCTGAGTCACAGTCTCGAAAAAAAACGTTGGGGGGGGGGCATTGGGGGGGCCCTCGTGCTTAAGAGGTTAAGTGTTTGTTTAAATATTGCAAGTGATATCATCATAGCAATATTCAACAATGTTATTGCATATTGCATGTTTTCTGATATGGTGCAGCCCCAACACATACACTCAAATAAGTGGCCAAGGTGTGGATAAAGTGAAAGAGCAGCAGGATACACAGTGGACAAACTACTTAAGGGCAAGTTCATGTTTTAGTTTGCACATGTAATCATCATATCAATTACTCTTATTACGTTAATGAGAATCACAGTTAAAGGGACAGTGTGTAGGACTGGGAGACAACTAGAGTTACAGTTGCAACAGATTCAGTTATCCAAGTTTTACAAGCCTGTCACAACTATGGTGGCCTTAAGGTAATGTAAAACACAAAAGGCCCCTCTATAAAGAAACATGGCAGTGAACCATGGAGAACTGGAAAGGCCCCCATCCATATGTACATTTCTATATGAAGATATGACAAGACCAGTTTCAGGTAATTATACAAAGATTAAAACATAGTTATGAATATAACAATACAGCCTCCTAAATTCTGCACACTGTCCTCTTTTTATATATTGTTGTCAAACTGAAAACAGCTTTCAACAGTAGCATATAGTAAATGCATATTTTAAAATACTGTAAGACTGTAAATGGAAAATGCATTTTTTTTAAAACAAAAAACAGTTTGTGGCATTTTGGTGAAACTTACTGCAAATCGAAGAAGAAGGCAAGACTTTCCAACACCAGAGTCACCAATCAGGAGCAGCTTAAATAAATAGTCACTGTGAGGAAAGGTACAAAATAACTTTAGTCAAAGGATATCCAGAATTTGAAGTGAGTGAACAACAGACTTTTCCCAGGAATTTCAAACTAAAAACACAGAATACGGTGAAATGTGGATGCAAGTTATACAAATCAGTGATTTCCATATGATTAAAAGCACTTCAAATTGCCTATGCCAGCTGAAAAATAACATATGGCAACATGTTTTGGTGTCATTAACAGCCCTCTTCCACACCACAGTCCATACAAATACAATATGAAACTAATATGAAAAAACTTGACAATTGGGAAAGATAAGATAAGATGGAATTTTATTTGAATGCGATAAGAAACCTTTCTCTTAATATCAGACCAGGGGCCTCATTTATAAAGCCTTGCGAAGGATTCACGTGGGAAGGTTGCTTACGTAGGACAAAGCAAATAAATACGCAGACATTTTCCGATTTATAAAACACTAATGCGGCACGTCCTACGCCGGTTTCCCTTTATAAATCACAATCAACTCGAAATTCGGCGCAGCTTTTACGGGCTTCACGTAACGCCCATATTTGCCTATAAATAGTCAAAGAAATGGCCCAAATTAATATTCATTCAGACTGGAGGTCGGATCGTCGCCTAAATAAATAAATAAATAATAAAATGTGCCGGGGACAGGAGACCCCACTATGAGAAACTGTAAGAATCGGGGGATCCCTGCGGAGTGGAGTCAATTCATGTTTGTTTTTTGTATTTGGTGGTTTGTTTTCCAGCTGTCAATCAGAGCTGTGCGCAGCGTCTCCACTCAACCCCCCCGCAACAACTCTATCCACCAGTTAAATGAAATAAAACAAATGTGTTGTATCAGCTGCCAAATCTACCAAATATATGGTGTTCTTAGTTTCCATACCTCCTGTGTTTTATGAGCGACTTATCAAGTCTTAGCAAACGGCATAAAACATGATTAAACATGATAGTATAAACCATGCTTGTATCTATACAACCTATAGAAATGAAAAACGGCCTCAGTTTAGACCAGGGGTCGGCGAGCCGCATGCTGCTCTTTAAGCCCTCTACTCTGGCTCCCTTGAGCTTAGACAAAAATAAGAAGGAAATCAAATTAAAATATTTGTAGGACTATTTATATATATATATATATATTTTTTTTAACGGTTTTAATTAGGTCAACTAAAATATGCGTCATATCCTGCTAAGGTCCCGCACCAGCGCCTTTTCTTGCAGGCGAATAACCTGACCCCGTGCTCGATGGATACATCAAAGAAAATAAAAGTATCGGAGGAACACAGAGGGCTTAATTCTGCATGGTTAGAGTTATATGTTTTCACAGCAAACGATGCTGGCTTACCGGTATATTTGATATGTGGAGAGAAGTTGTTAAAGGTGCTGCAGCCTTTACGTATTGGAGGAAAAACACGAAAGAGGAAGACAGCTGACGATCTTCAGTCATCATTCAATCAGTTAACTCTTTTTAGGCTATATGTTTTATTTATTTCAAAGTGGGCCCATTTTAATTATATTCATTTTCTTCAAATGTGCAGAGGACTCCCCAAGTGCTGTGTTGATTTATTTTAATTCTCCTTATAGGAGTTATTTGTTTATTATTAGAGGTTACAGTTTTCTATAATGTAATAAATAATAAATACAAAAAAACTGTAGTTTTTGGGAAACTGTAGTTTTTTTGTATGATGTAACAATATATACAACTTTATAAGCTATCAAGCTATCAAATATGTTTTGCGGCTCAGACAAAAACAATTGCTCTTTTGGTCAAAAAGCAACTATTACGAAAACAACGTAATCGAAATAAAACGATTATTTTGCCCCTCCCTAAAAGCCCTCTCGGCCAGGTTGTGAGTGACAATAGTTGTGTGAGTTCAGCATGAGCGAAGATGGCAGAACAAGAGCACCTCGTGAACAAGAAAGATAAAACGAATTCCGCTGTTTGGAAATACTTTGGGTTTAAGGAGCCCGACGTGGAACAAAACCCGCTTTTTCTAAAGGTCATCATTTCAGTTGCGCTGACAGGCGACAGAGCAGCGAGGCTCCCCCCGTTGACAGTTCACGAGCGTGCCCCCTGGACTTCATCCACCACATCACAGTCATCAATTAAGGACGGGCTTTACAGTGCAACGGCCTACTCAACCAGCTCGCAAAGACACAAAGATATAACAGATGCCATCTCATTCTACATAGCTAAAGACATGTGCCCGGTTAGCAATCAGGGGTTTAAGAAACTGGTTAACACTATGGACAAGCGTTACGCAATGCCATCTCGGCATCATTTCACCAGATCTGCACTGCCTGCCCTATATGACAAATGCTGTGGCGAAGTTGAAAAAGATGTGGCTTCAGCTGAATACTTTGCAGTTGAATTATACTTAAAGTTCAGGGTAATCAACTGTTAAAAAGATACTGTTCAAACTATTATTATTTATTTTTTAAGTTCAATAAATTGATGTTTTCAAAGTCAATGAATAATCGTATTTAATAATCGTGATATCAATATTGACCTAAATAATCGAAATTATGATTTTTGCAATAATCGAGCAGCCCTACTTCAGCATTAGTGTCAGTGCATCATTTAACGGAGGGTCATCCTGCAGTCAAAGGAACATTGAGAACATTAAACCCTGCTAAGCTCAGGGCTTTTCTCACAAAGAAGAGCAGGAAGCCATCTGATCATTAGTGTGGACATGAAGGCAGAGTGAAGACTAGCGAGGGGAATTTGAAGGCAGATCTATATTCGAGCATTCGACCCCTAATAAAATGGTTATCCAGTTAACCAAATTGACGTAGCCTACAAGAAAAAGAAAAAAGAAACATCTGTGGATGAATATGGAGGAAAGCGGAGGGGCAGTTGTGGAGGTGATTTACAATCAGACCAGCTGTAGAAAAGACCCTCTCAGCTGGAACGGAGGTTGCGTGTATAGCCAGGTTTTCCTTTACCAGGAGTTTTTTGTATCATTCTTCATTTTTCCTCAACGACTGTAGTCGGTTTTTCTGAGGTGCTCTTAAGGTTGGACTTTGCCAACAAAATGAGGATGGAAAGAGCAGGACACCACACTTGTGTGCAGCATTTACTAAGACAGCAAGGAAGCCCTAGTTTGAGCTACTATAAACATTTAGTTTACAATTTCTTATTTGTATTACACTGCCGTTGAAATGAAAACCATGGAGCTGATTTAGTTAGTGTTTCAAAAACCAAGTGAATAAGCAATAGAGGTGGGAAAACCTTCTCAAACTTATCGTTTGCTGCTTGTTTTTGAATGGTAACATATAAACACCTTCCAAATTGACCTCAACATCAGGCACACAACAGAGATTTGAAGTACCGTAATTTCCGGACTATTAAGCGCACCTGAATATAAGCCGCACCCACTGAATTTTTTTTAAATACGTATTTTGTACATAAATAAGCCGCACATGTCTATAAGCCGCAGGTGCACCTGTGAGACCCGGGCAGAGTCTCCTGTCAGGAGAGAATGAATGTGGAAGAGCGGGGCGGTCGGTCACCAACCGGAGCGGCTTTAAACCGTGGCCGGTGCTCGTGCTGTCAGTCCTGGGCTCTGCAGCTGCGGCCGCTGTGGGCTGTGTGTGCGCTCTCTATACCCCATACTCAAAAGGCAAGAGCGTGTGCCTGTGGACAGAGGTGTGTCTCGCGCACACAATGATGTGCAAACTGCTACTTTTACATACAGTTTTCTCGGCCGTCTGCTCTCTGTGTGTTGACCCAGTCTTCGAGCTCATTTTCTAGTTCGGGCCATCTGCTTTTCGTCCCTCTGAAAGTCAGTTCATCACGCTGCTGTTTCTTACGGAAAAATCCATAAATTAGCCGCGTCATTGTATAAGCCGCGATGTTCAAAGCGTGGGAAAAAAGTAGCGGCTTATAGTCCAGAAATTACGGTACTTGCTGCTTTTTAATGGATTACTGGTCTACTTTTCTTCATCTTCACTTTTAAGAAAGCGAGTGATGGTATTTGAATTCTGCGGTAAAGCACTCGAAGTTCAAATTATTTCAACTTTGACCTTGGTGATTCGATTCTGACTTTCAAGTGAAACCAATGAGAAGACATCCTATTGCAAAGACTAGAGCACTTAGTTGGCATAAAGGGAACTGCGTTAGACTGGTTTAGGTCCTATTTATCTGAACGCTCTCAGTTTGTGTGTGTCAACGATGAATCTTCCATGCAAACCAAAGTTAGCCATGGAGTGCCACAGGGCTCAGTGCTTGGACCTATTTTGTTCACACTATATATGCTTCCCTTAGGCAATATTATAAGGAATCATTCTGTAAATTTCCACTGTTACGCGGATGATACTCAACTATATTTATCCATCAAACCTGATGAAACTAATCATCTAAATAAAATTCAAGACTGTCTTAAGGACTTAAAAATGTGGATGACCTTAAACTTTTTGATGTTAAACACGGATAAAACTGAAGTTATTGTACTCGGCCCAAAGAATCTACGAAACAAACTATCTAAAGATATACTAACTATGGATGGCATTAATTTGGCCTCCAGTGAGACTGTAAGGAATCTTGGTGTTATATTTGATCAGGATTTATCCTTTAACGCCCACATAAAATCAATCTCAAGGACCGCCTACTTCCATCTACGCAACATTGCCAAAATTAGGCATATCTTGCCTCAAAACGATGCAGAGAAACTAGTCCATGCATTTGTTACTTCGAGGCTGGATTATTGTAACTCCTTGTTGTCAGGGTGTACCAAGAAGTCAGTTAAGTCGCTTCAGCTGATTCAAAATGCTGCAGCTCGTGTACTAACTAGAGTTAGGAGAAGGGACCACATTACTCCTGTTCTGGCTGCCTTACACTGGCTCCCTATAGAACACAGGATAGAATTTAAAATTCTTCTTCTCGCCTACAAAGCCCTTAATGGGCAGGCGCCATCTTACCTTAAAGAACTCATTATACCCTACTGTCCTACTAGGGCATTGCGTTCCAAGAATGCACGGTTGTTGGTTGTTCCTAGAGTCTCTAAAAGTACAATGGGAGCCAGAGCCTTTTCTTATCAAGCTCCACATTTGTGGAATCAGCTCCCAGTTTGTGTTCGGGAGGCAGACAGCCTATCCGTTTTTAAGAGTAAGCTTAAGACCTTCCTTTTTGATAAAGCTTATAAGTGATAAAATAAAATAATCTAATAAGAGTGCATTGACGTAGATACGTTGTGACTCTTCACCTATACATTTCAGTTCGTGCTCTTTCACTTAAATCCAAAAAACTTAGATCTTATATTTAACACTTTATCCTCAACCTTTCCCCTCTCTGACCTCTCAAGGTTTATTAGAGGGTAACAGGTTGCAGAGAAGGCCTAGACCGGCCGGGGAGTGTGAGATGTAGTCACTGACCTATCTCCTACCTCTGACAAATTCAGGTTCCAGTGGGGACCTTTCTCCCCGTGTGTGCCTCCACTTCTGTTTCCTACTTCTTACTTGCCATCCTTTCCCTCAACCTATCCTAAGGGAGTGCATGTATGTAGACACGTTAGTTTAGCTGCTATAGGCTTGGACTGTTGGGGGGGGGGGCACCACACTCCGACTTTCTGTCTGTCTGTACCTGTGTACTCTCATGTTCCGATTAACCCAGCTTCCCCCAAATCTCTTTTTGTGTCCATATATACGCCGGGATCCTGAGTCGAGGCTGAACCTGTCTCTGTGGTCCTGCCTGACTCTCACCATACTACTTCCCTGATGGCTCCCACAAGATTGCTGACATTCTCGTGGATTCATCTTCTTATTATAGACACATGCATTTCCAAACATTTGGACTACCTATGTTGTAAATGTATTATCTTTTCGATTTACACACGACATCTATTGCACGTCTGTCCGTCCTGGGAGAGGGATCCCTCCTCTGTTGCTCTCCCTGAGGTTTCTCCCATTTTTCCCTTAAACTGTGGGTTTTCTCTGGAAGTTTTTCCTTGTACGATGTGAGGGTCTAAGGACAGAGGGTGTCGTATTGTCATACTGATATTCTGTACAAACTGTGAAGACCACTGAGACAAATGTAACATTTGTGATATTGGGCTATATAAATAAACATTGATTGATTGAAGACAGCTGTATGTGACATAGGAATAGCAAAACAGGCGGACAACAGAGGTCGCCATAGAAGGAAAACCACTTTCCTCTACAAACCTCTAACAGACCGTCTGTCTAATATTTGGCTTATCAACAAGTGTTCAGCCTTTTTCTGTCTCTTCCTTTTCTAACTGATCATCTGCACCACATCACTTCTAAAAAGCCAAAGAGATCCAGTGCCCTGGTGAAATAATAAATAAGACTATTTTCTTTCAATTTCAAGGACATCTCCTGCATGTTATGCTCATACAGCCTCCAGGTATGAGTCATGAGCAAGCACAAGGACTGTCAGAGAACAGGGTTACGTTGGTAACCTAACGTGTTGTTGTGATGACGCGGCGAAAAGCACGGCGCACGACCATGCTCGCGGCTGGCTCACAGCCAACATGTCTGCCGCTTGGAGATATTTCAAAATATCAGAGAAAGAGGCGCGGATTGTGATTTGTAAAACGTGTTCAGCTGACATTTCTCGAGGGGGTGTAACTGCAAAGACTTTCACCACTTCGGGATTAGCCGTGGCGCTGTAAAAAGCACGACCAATCATTTTAGCCGGCCCGGCTAAAACAACTGGATGGCCTACCTGCCTGTCAGCCTTCCATCTGTGCACAAACTTATCTCGTGCCGTCATTGGTCATGTGCGCGTTCGTGTGTGTTGGAGGATTTTTTCCGGTTGTGTACTTTTAACATCTAGCGCACTCGAGCTGGTTTCTCCAAAATGACCTACCCCACCTTTAATATCTTGATTATTAAAAACTAAAAAAAATTATTTTATTTGATGTTTTTAACAGTTGATTACCCTGAACTTTAAGTATAATGAAAAACCAATCAAATAAATTATAAAATAAATACATTTATATCTACATTTAAATAAATAATCTAAAAATAATAAATACCAATAAAAGAAGATGTATAGATGTATAACGCAAGATGAATTTAGAGCACATGTGTCAAACTCAAGGCCCGGGGGCCAAATCAGGCCCTTGGTGGATTTAATTTCGGCCCGCAGGATAATTTCGAATTGCTATTAGATCTGGCCCACCGGTATATTGCACGCACACCTTCACTCAATCCTGAGGGTCTCCTCAACTCAGAGCCTGACCCCAAACATTGATGAATTTGCACCCAAGATGAGATGCCAAGTATCTGGCTTGAACTAGCATCACAGAGCAGCAAACTGAGTTTCAATGGATGTTTCCTTCTGCACTTTATTTCTTGCGACAACAGGGCATGTTTGTTTTTTTCTTTGAGGGAAATAGTTTTTTTGAAGTTGTTGTTGGCCTGTGGAAAAATGTAATCGTAAGAAATGACTCCGGAAAAGCTGCAGATAGAGCCATAAGACATTAATGCAACTGATTATTTAATGTTTAATGTTGTTTTCATAGGCAATAATTTAAGCTTTGTTAGTTCCCGGTTTAATATGTGCAATAAGTTCATTTCAATAAGTTTTGCAATAAACATTGAACCAGTCCGGCCCTCGACTAGTACCCATTTATTTTATTTTGGCCCACTGTGTATTTGAGTTTGACACCCCTGATTTAGAGCATCATTGCGAAAGGAAATGCAGCAAAATAATCGTTTTATTCCGATTTCGATTACATTGTTTTCGTAATTGTTGCAAGCCAAAATCGTAATTGAGATTAAAACACGATTAATTGCACAGCCCTTGCACACAGTGGCGTAGCCAGGAATTATTGTGTGGGTGGGCCAGGAGAAATGTAGGTGGGCCAGGGGGAGACTTATTAAGCGTGGGGTCTGAGCTGAAACTTCATTCATGATTTTTTAATGCACTAATTGAACATAAGCATAAACTAGCTGTGAAAACAAAAACATAAGCACGGTGGCCTCAGAATGTGTGTAAAACTGACATCCACATGATAGGGATGGGTATCGTTAAGGTTTTAACGGTAGGCCTACTACTACTTTTATCGATACCGCTTATCGATCCGGTGCTTTAACAGTACTTTTATCAGGTTTTTTGGAGAAAAAAATAAGGCAAACTAACTAAACAAATTGTGAACAAAACTAACATTGCTTTTTATTTAAAATTAAATACATAATAGTTCACATCAAAAGAAACAACAATGTTTTAACAAATCGTATTAAATAATCTGATGACAGAATAGCTGAAACTTTAACTAAATAAATAACTCAGTTACCTCTAATCATTAACCCATGTTTGTATAATGTAGTTAACTCCGTGTGTTGCTGCTAGCATACATAATACCTGACATGGAAACGTTACTCGTGGATGGGGCTACAGAGCTGCAAGAAAGACAGTCGAACCCGGTGCATTCCTCCGTCTGAATGTGGTGCACTTTGGCTAAATGTTTCGACAAATTGCTCGTGTTACCGCCCTTACATGCTAAACTCTTATTGCACTTTAGGCAACGAGCATCGAGACGGGTAAAGTTTAACCACACCTCGGAGCGTGTTCTCTCCGCTATCTCCTCTGTGTTTGTGTGCTGCATGTAGCAGCTGCGTGTGTGTAAACTGCCCCGCTCCCTCGCACACAGACGGGGATTGGAAAGATCTCATAGACGCATTTTGCTGTCTTTTTGCATATTAGAAACGGAGTTGGCGACACTAAAACTGCACAAATATTTGTGTAGCAATAATACATACGACAGATATGTTTTACATGTCTCTCCAGTAGGCTACCGACCGATAATGTCGGAGCTTAATGGTACCACAGTCTTTAATAATTCATGACTGGCTCGGCGGCCACAGGTTATTTATCCTTGACAGTCGCACAGTGGGCACACACTGGGAGAGTCTTTTCATATTCAGCAAATGTGTACACACTTCACTGCAGACCTCAAGAAGAAATAAGACTTTAAGTCACTCACGGCAAAACTTACTTTACTTACTAATTTACTCACGGTAAAAAAATGCACTCCCTGTTCCATTGTCATGAAGGTGGAATCTAACTATATCCAGAATAAGTTTGATTGGATCCAGGCTAGAAACATGTTTATTTCTGCTGTAAAGTTGGGCATTTTAACATGGGGGTCTATGGAAATTGCTCCTTTCTGCATCCATCCCCTGTTGGCCACTAGAGGAACTGCAGTTTGCGGCACTTCCTTCTGGGCTTCCCGGCTCTGCGCTATAACGCGCTGATTGGCTGTGGGTGGGCCAGACGTGCATGTGGGTGGGCCAGACGTGCATGTGGGTGGGGCCAGACGTGCATGTGGGTGGGCCCATTATTCTGTTGATCGATTTCATTACATTTGGTGAAAAGCACATAATGACTTGTTTATGACTCGTTTTGTCAAAGTTTAGGACTTGGACTTGACTTGAACTTGCCCATCCTGACTTGAGACGAGACTTGACTTGGACTTGAGCGCAAAGACTTGAGACTTGACTCGGACTTGAGCTCAAGGACTTGACTCGGACTTGCAAAACAATGACTTGGTCCCACCTCTGGCTGCTGCTGCTGCTCTCTCTGCCTCATCCTCTATTGCTGGAGGCAGCTCCACCTCATCTGATCTCTGATATGAAAGCAATCATGTTATGATCATATTGAGCTATTGGTGTGAGTCTAACATCAAACAAGCAGTCTGCTTGTCATACATTGCTGACGATACATTTTAAGTGGCAATTTGTTGAGTCACTGCCGCTAAATGCCGGTAGCATCAAGCTAGCAAATCCTGCATTAGCCTCACATCAACAGGTGTGGACAGAACATCCAATTATCCTGAGCTAATTTACTGAATAAACAAACTCACATCTCCTGTCTTTTTTTTCACCCAACTCATTAGACTATTCTTCTGCTGGCGTTTCATTGTTGTTTTCTGTCAAATTCAATACTAACCGCGGTACCTGCTCACCATCTGTGAGCTATTTTTAGAATGCGCACGCTACGTTCGTTGTCGCGTTCGTTGTCGCGTTCGTTGTCGCGTTCGCGCGCGACGCGTCCGTGTGTGTGTGTGTCCTTCTCCCGTGACGATAACGGCTTACGTTTAAAAAATAATAATAAACGAATTTGAAACTGGGGGGGGACACAAACGGGCAGACAGCAGAGCTCGGGGCAATAATGCAGATGTATTTGACTTTTTTACACTTTGTTGTTCTCCTCCTTTCCTCCGCTCTTGTCTCTGATTGTGAGTGTGTGCATTCATATGTGTGTGAAATGTGAAAAGTGACCGTAGATAGATTACTTCAGTTGCAATTTGGTGATGTATATATTTAATTTTTTTTTTTTAAAACACCTTGAATTTCAGGCGGGGCTCCGTTGGCAGGGCGCAGCGCCCCGCCAAGACAATGGTAGGGGAAACACTGACACTACCACAGAGCAACTCCAGCATCCTGGCTATGGGCCTTGTTCAAGGGCACACTCGCAGAGCCTGGTAGTCTGAGTATTATCCTTCCTGCCAGGACTGTCTCAGTTTCTCGCCATCTCATGCTCATGCAGTACAGTAAAGTCCAACAGAACTCTTGCGATCAAACCAAGAACATATTTGAACTAGGCTAAAAGTCAACTTTGCCATCTTGCTAAATACAAAATGTTTATCTAACTTCAAACCCGCCAATTCAAATTACCACTCTCCAAACTCTATTCACTATGACATCCAAAGTATGCCATAGATGAAAAGTTATTGCAGGCCAATGATGCTTGTTTGTCATTTAAACTAGACATGTAAAGGCCCATAATAGTCTACCAATCGTTAGTTGGTTAAAAAAGTCTGAGTCAAGTAAACTTTGTATTTGTCTATTATAAAAGGGAAACAAATTAAATACATCATCTCTATGTGCTTCTCACGTTGGCAGGAGAATCCCTTACACCTAATAAGGGACCTGTGCCTGCGTATTATGTTTATTATCACTTAAAAAGGTCACCTATCATGCTATTTTTAGGCAATAGCATAGGTCTCAGATATATAAAAAAAAATAAAAAACATGTCTATGAAGTTTTTTGGTCAAAAAAACAAACAGATCACCCATTCTAGCCATGCCTCATGTCCCTCTATTTCACTTCCTGTTACAAAAGTGCTGATTCTGGGTACAACGCTGTTCTTCTTTTTTAAACTGAAAATAATAAGAGGGGGCGGAGCTTTCTCTCTTGCAGGTTTACCACAAGGTGAGTTCCTTTTTATTTCCTGCTTCTTACACATGCTCTCTCCAGTACAGCTTAGCTCTGAGTGTTAGTGATGCTTGCTAAAGTAAACAAAGACTATTACGTCCAAAACACGTCGGGAATTGTTTCCGATACAGCGACGTTTCAGATAGTGCCGTGGGTCCACCAATTTTCTATCGATTAGAAAATTATAAAAGTAGGGTAGACATGTGGATATTATCCGGCTGAACAAAACGTGATCTGTCTCTTAACCTGTTAAGCCCTGAGCCTGTTTTTCAGGTCTCAGGCTCGAAAATGACATTCCCAGAACAAATGACCATATCTTCCCTTCTAAAAGGGTTAAATTAATAATCTTTTTTCTCAAAGTAATGATAAACCTGTGAGTTGGATGTAGAAAAGTCAGAATCAATATATATGTTTTTCATTTTAAAGAAAATTCAGATTGAACATAGTAAAAAACTGTAAATTATAGTGTCCGTCCAAAAATTATGTTTTACTTGCAGTGAAAACTACCCTTGGATGATGGGTTAGTAGACTAAAAGCTTTAGGAATCTAAAGTACAACATATAATAAGTACCCTGTATCAAGATTGATGCAAAACAAGTGACATTTGACCTTTTTAGAGAGGTTTAGCAAAAAAAAAATCCACCTCTGAGGTGATTTGGGTGGAAATGGGGGTTTTTACTCTTTCTGACCGTTAGAGCCAATAGAATCGAGGGGGAATCTCCCCACACACACACACATGGTAAAACAAAACGGTGGGGGCTTTGCGGACGCAGTTTTGATTCAGAGTGAAAATATTTCTACCTCTGGCTTCCAGAAATGGAAAAGCAGATGTATTGCTCATGGATTATCAGAAATCATGCAAAGTGACACAGACACATTGGATTAACCTATGGATTAACTTCAGCATCGTTTTTATCGTTTTAATGCCATTGAAGACCACTTTTGACCAGACAACAACCAAGGTGAGCCATTTTGCCGGTTTTAGCTAACTAGCTCCATATGTTTTGATGTGTGTTCTTGTTATTATCTCTGAGAATTCGGATAATTGAGTGATAATGAAGGGTACCCCTCGATTCTGTGTCCCCTCACGATGTGAAACGATGGGTTGAGATGTGCAGCAAAGATACATAATAAGGTTTTGTGAGTGAATTTCGGTGCAGTCATCTGTTAGCATTTTTCGCTCGTTGCTAATTCAGAGGCTCAGCGTTAGCATTGTGGGCTTTTTTTGGAAAAAAAATGTAAATGATCAGTTAGATGACTTTCTTTCCGTTACATGGATATAAAACATTCATAGTTTATTAAATGAACATGCCCTCAGACACTGTTTCCTGCAAGATGTTGCAGGAGGCCGTCTGTACCGGGGGCTCTCGGGCTTAACAGGTTAAAGGTGACCTATCATGCTATATTTGAACAATATATTGTAGGGCCATACCTATATAAATATCGTTTTTTTTTTCAAAATACCAAACAGATCCTGCATTTTAGACATGCCTCATTTTGCTCTATGTGCTCTTTCCAGACCTGTTTTTGCAGGGGGCTGATTCTGTGAGCTGCAGCTGACCACGCCCCCCTGCAGGAGAGGGGAGCGTGCTTTGAGATCAGCTGCTAGGCTGCAGCGGGGAGAAGAGGGGGACAAAAAGAGATCTCCGTCCTCCGTGTTTTATTCTTATATATGATTATATAGAGTCATTATTCATTTGTTTTAAAGCTCAATGAATAACAAAGAAGAACTTTGACCGGCACTTTTCTAATTTTGGCCGGAAGATTTAAACTTTAACGGACATGTTGACCGGTGAAAATAACGGAAACTCTGCCGCACGGCCCCCTCGTTCCTTGGACGAGGCGGAGAGGTGGGTGTTTGTCATCTGCTGGTGGACTAACCGGAGAGAATTACAGCGAGGGAGGGATTGCATTGAATTACAGGAGCAAACGCTTGCCTCGGGGAGGGAGAAAAAGAGCCACAGCAGAGAATAAACAGAAGGGCAACCATGGCAACCATGCAAGGGAAGTCTTCTTCGCTGCTTTTGTGGCAGACTACAGGCCTGGCATATGTACTACAGCGTCTCCAGTGCTTTCGAGCGGCAATGGCCGGCGGTGGCCCAACCCCACATTCCCCTGATAGGTGGAGAGTTGGCCATATAGGCGGAGCACCACTTCTGTGACTTAGAAATGAATTCAAATCTGAATCAATCTGTATCAAATCCGTTGCAGCCCCGTTTTTAAAGATGTGGGTATGGAGGAAAAGAGAGAGGGTTGTGTTTTCTGACACTTGGTGAGTTCCCTGGAACACCGGGGACACATATTCATGTATAAAAGACGTACAAAAGTGCATTTTGCATGATAGGTCACCTTTAAGTGTGTCAACCACAGACCTTATTTCGAGCTATTTTCCAAAATCCTATGGAGAAATTGCATTGGTTTTTGTCGAAGGAACCGGAAGTCGTAAAATGCTAACTTACTTCCGGGTTTTAGGACGCGTCACTGTGGCACTATGCCCGTGTCTCAATTCAGGGGCTGCACCCTTCGGAGGCTGCATTTGTAGACCGCATACGTCACTTCCGCCGAAAGAAGGGTGTCCCAATTTTAAAAAAAGACGAGTCCTCCGAATGCAGCCCACAAATGCGGCCTACTTTTCCCCAATTTGAAGGATGCATCGGATGTACACTCCTCGGTCTATCATATCCCAGGGTGCAATGCGCGCAGGGAAGAGTGAGTTTTTTTCAAATGAAATGGCGGTCCCGTCTCCCCAGCAGAGTGGATTTAAAAGCAGCAGCAAGCGGAGGAATCACTAATAAATGTGAGTATTGGGTTTTAACTTACTTTAAATCAGTGGTTCTCAAAGTGTGGGGCGCATGACAGGGGGGGGGGGGCGCGAGAGACCAGGAGGAAAAAAATGTATGACCAAAAAAAAAAAAAAAAAAAGTTATACTTCGAAACGCATGAGGGCCGCTGTAGGACATAGGTGTGGGATCTACATGCTGAGGGTGTAAGGTGAAGGTAAAAGAAGAATAAAGTGAAATGTAAAGGAACCTACAGAATGGAGAAATATTTGACAGGGACGAAAAGAAAAACTGGCGATGCTTCAGAGACAAACACGTGTGACGGTAACGTTACTCAACCCAAAGCCAAGTCGAGAAAATATGACGAATCTTATCTTGCTCTTGGCTTCACAACGAATGTGGTGGGAGGTGAGGAGAGACCCATGTGTGTTTTATGTCTGAAAACCCTCGCAGCAGACAGTATGAAACCAAACAAATTAAGAAGGCACATAGAGACATCACACCCCAGTCACGTCAATAAGCCACTCGACTTCTTCAAGGCAAAATTAAGCAAATACCATAAGTAGGGAAATCGCATGGTAAAAGCTGCATCAGTGAACAGCAACGCACAATTGGCGTCATACTTAGTTGCATACAGAATTGCAAAGTGCAAGAAACCACACATAATAGCCGAGGATCTCATACTCCCCGCTGCTCTTGATATGGTGTCAACTATGATTGATGAGACAACCACCGCAAAATTGAAGGATATCCCCCTGTCCAATGACACAGTGTCGAGACGTATACGCGACATTTCAGATGATCTTGAAGAACAACTCGCAGAGAAACTAAAAGACAAACGTTTTGCATTACAAGTGGACGAGGCTACTGACAGTAATAAAGACTGTTTGTTTATTTCTTATGTTCGCTTCCTCAATTCCGAGTCACTGAGTGAAGATTTTCTGTTTTGAAAGTATGTCAAACGCAGAGCAACAGCTGATGAGTTCTTCGGGATTCTTGACAGTTACCTGACAGAACACGGACTGAAATGGGAGAACTGTGTGGGCTTTTGCTCGGATGGCGCACAGACCATGTCAGGGAAAAGAAGGGGACTGCAGGCACTTATCAAGAGGGTCTCTCCCAACGCACAATGGACGCACTGTGTCATTCACAGAGAGGCTCTAGCATCAAGGCAGCTTAGCCCCGAGCTAAACGAGGTTTTGACCGAAGTTGTTAGCGTGGTCAATTTTATAAAAACCTGACCCCTGAAAGCGCGCCTGTTCTCTGCACTTTGTGAGGAGATGGGAGCTGAACATACCGCTGTGCTGTTTCACAGCGAGGCCAGGTGGCTGTCGTGAGGGAAAGTGTTGTCGCGAGTCTTTGAGCTCAGAGAGGAGATTCGGGTGTTCTTGGAGGAGGAGAGGATGCATGAAGCTGCAAGCAAGTTCAGTGATGAACCATTTCTGATGAAACTGGCCTATCTCAGTGATGTATTTGGAAAGCTGAATGAATTAAATATTCAACTTCAAGGCAGAGACAAGCACATACCTCACCTGGCAGACAAGACCAGTGCATTCACTCGAAAGCTGGAGATGTGGGGCAGGCGCCTTGATCAAGGAAATACTGATGCTTTTGAGAATCTGACTGAATTTGCAGAAAGCAGAGATTCTGAAGCCACCACAGTGATCCCCTGTCTCAAGCAACACATCTCTTCCCTGATGGGATTATTCAAAAAATACTTCCCAAACAACAGTGCTCAGTATGACTGGGTGATGGATCCATTCAATGCAGCAGGTTGGTGTTTTATTTTATTGACTGACTAATTATGACTATGACTATTTGTGCTGTACATTCATTTCATTTATGTTGTCTGTAAGCTACTTACTAACTATGGATTGTTGTAAAACTGAAATGTGTTGTATTTAATATGTAATTACAAATAAATTATCTATCTGCAGCACCTGCCGATTTCAGCTCTGCAGAAGAGGACCAACTCATCGACCTTACATCTGACTCCACCCTAAGGCTGAGGTTTAGAGCTCAGACACTGACTGAATTCTGGTTTGAACTTTGGTGTGGAGAAGGAGCATCCACTCATAGGGCAGAGGGCTGTAGGCATCCTTCTCCCCTTCGCTACATCCTATCTCTGTGAGATTGGCTTTTCAGCTGTTGCTTCTCTGAAAACGAAGTACAGATCAAAGCTCAACATTGAGCATGACTTGAGAGTGGCAGTATCAAGCCTGCAACCACGTTTTCAAAAAATGTGCAGTGCAAAACAGGCTCATTGCAGCCACTAATGCTGTGAGAAGACACACTTTTTTGCCAAATATCAGTTTTTCTTTTCTTTTCATTTTTTTGCATAGATTGCAAAGTGGCAAACTATTATAATTTATTGTTCACAATTGTTAGTTAGTTCATGTTGTTTTGACCACACAGAGCATTGTTTTATTATCACTGTTCTAGCAAAGTGATTTTTTTTAAAGGAATGCTCACGTTCATATTGTTGTATTTTAATAAATGTTAACTTGGACCATTACGTGACTATTTGTGTTGGGGGGGCCCGGCTTTTTTTTTTCTCCAAAGGGGGGGCCCGACAGAAAAAGTTTGAGAACCACTGCTTTAAATTAACTAACGTCACACACGTCAAACCCGAGGGGCATTAAAAACGTACATTTTCGTTAAATAATACGGTTAAATACGTGACGTTAATGACGCTAACTAGCTAGCTGGACGTACTGCACTGTTTACACTTATTTCTAATTCAGTTCAGAAGTTTACTAAAGTCATACAGAGATCTTGGCTCTGTTATAGATAAGTTATACTTTATATTACATAAATAGACCAAAGTGAAAACATTTAGACCTGTATAGCCTACAGTACGGTGGGATTTAAAAAACGCTACCCTGACGTGTAGCTGCTGTTTGCTTTATTTATTTCTCTGACATGTTGCAATGTTTTACTGTTTATTCAACTTTGGGACAACATTACAACCTTTGAGAAGGACCCCTAATCTGAAAAGTGCACAGCGGATCATCAGGACAGAGCTGCCATCCACCTGGACACCCCGAGGAGCTGGAGAAAGCAAAACGGCGATCAGCAGCATCCTCCACCCAGACCTCTGCTTACTGCCGTCCTACAGACTTGTGTCTTGGTTTCAGACTTTGATTTTGTATGTGTCCTTTCTTTAATAGATATTTAACGAGTATAGCTTGAGTCTGTCTGATTCTCCAAACAGCTGCTTCTATATACTTGCTGCAGATACAATACAAATAAACAACAACAAATTAAGGTCCAGCCTACCCGGCCTACGTGGGCTGGGTCCTCCGTGGACCGCGTAGGCTGCGTACTCCGAAGGGTGCAGCCCCTGAATTGAGACACGGCCTGTAGCATGTGAGCTACACATGACTGAGATCTGCCTCAGCACAGATCACATGACTTTCACTGAGTCATGCTCAGCACAGAAACACTTATCTTACTTCTTCAAATGGCTAGTGCAAGTTCACGTGTTACCAGACACTCAATAGATTACCATTATCATTTTGGCTAGTACGTGGAACAATTTACTAGCCACTTGCACATTTTAGCATTTGGCTGGTTTCTAATGCTTTGCCCTGCTGGGCATAAACAGCGGATGACTGCTGCAGCTGGTACGTGAGCGTGTAGCAGCAGGAAATTCTGTGACACACGCACCATTACTAACATCGGCAAAAGGGAATTTTCACTAGGCTAGGATACTTTTCAATCAGCTCATGCTAGCTTAGTTTAGATTGTCCCTGACAATAGAGTCTCTTTAATATGTCCTGCGCTTTAATATCCTGTCGCCTGAACGTTACACATAGCTATCCACTAATAGGTGTTAACATGAATATCCCACCATATCCATAGTAATGTTAAAAGTATCTCAGACTGGCACAAGTAGATATGAAGGCTAATGTCAGCTGATGTTAGCCGCTAACTTAGTTAGCTGCAAATATGAAGTTCTTTTCACACGGTAGTTTGTTATCACAGAGCTAAGCTCTCACACAGTGTTCTTCAGGCTGATACTTACTATTCGGGATTCATTGTGGATGCGGTGTATAGTGTATCTCTGTCTGCAGATAAACAGCTAGCTCACACTGCTCCAGAAACACAGCCGGCTAGTTGTTTCTTGTTAAAAATCCAAAATGGCTGCAACTCCAACCAGGAAACAGCTACCATCAGCCAGCTGATGAGCCGACTACTGAATATCACAGATCCGTCAGGTGGTTTTAAGATGCCGTGTGTGTCTGGGGCTTTTAACTCGGTGTCCAGCCGTACATGGAACGGTAACCAACTGTCTGTGTGTCGTTACCGCAACAGAGCTGTCACCGGGAGGGAACACGTCATTAGTGAAACGTGGCAAAGAGCAGACACCAGCGGTGTCTGATTGAATGAACGGTAAACACAACTTCCGGTCAGACCCTTCAGCATCGTTCTTATTATACATCCATGTTCAGCATAAACCAAAACAGACAACGATGTTATTACCATTTCCGGTCCTTCAGTTTGCATCTCGTTCCCTGCAGGCTTCACTTCCCTGTTCATTAGATCCCATAGATGTATGTTTATTTATCACTGAACATAAATTAGGCGACTACAATAAATGTGATCAATGTAATAGTTTTTCTAATAAATTATCTTAAAATATTAGTGTCAGTATTATTGTAATAGATGTCATTAGTGCAACTCATTTAATATGTTTTATTAGGCATTTACATTTGTTAGCCCTGTAGCCTGAAGTAAATATTTGACACACACATGTAACTGTGTGAGACATAGAGGGTCTTCCTCAGTAAACATATATTTTACAATTTAAAGAAGGTTTTGTGGAGAAAAGACAATAACATCCAGCAGTATGGAAACTCCAACAATTGTTTCTTTTTGAAGGACAAATACAAAATAATGTACCTCTGTGGTGAATATCAATTTATAACAAAAACACTTAATTGTGTGCAACAACCTCTTTCCCTTTTTTTTTTTTTTAAACCTCCGGTTGGGGTACAGAGGCCCCTCCACTGACTCTCCAGCAATTGAGTCTTTTGGCCCAGCTAGGAGAGAAAATGAGCAGTATTTATGATAATGTATTTACATATATTAAAAGGTGGTGCTTGGTTCTGAAATGAAGGAATTGAGTCCTGCACGTTGGGACAGATATGTCACATTTGACTGCTAATGTTTTAATCAATATTGTGAAATTAAGAATTATTTAAAAACATTCCGGGACTTATGTAGACCAGAGAAACAAGTTACGAATGTAACACTTTTATTCAAATTCTTTGAGAAGGTTTTGAGTAGTGACAACAAAACACAAATGTTGTTACCCTTTATAACTGTAACTGAGCCATTTCAATGAAGTGTTCTGTTTGGGTTCAATTCTGCACAATTGTATGTAATTCAATGTGTGCCATAGGGTGTCGCTGTCCTTTTACCTAGGGCACAGGTATTTAAGGGATGCGTTGTCACAGGAATGGGTGTGTCCGACCTCGGAAGGGCAAATGGTAGCTGTTGTTCTTGCCACCCAAAAATAACAAGGGAATTATTATGACCTGGGCCCTTTCTCATTTAATCAAATCCCCCTCCTCGACTCCTCGACTCCTCGACTCCTCGGTCCTCCGATAGTGACCCGGAAATTAATTTCAGCGCGCCATGTTGAAGGACATCTCATTTCTCTAAATGCACTTCGTGGACCGAGGATCGAGTGTCGAGGATGCTCTCTGGAGGAGCTATAACCGAGGATACACTGGCCGTTTCTCAATCGCGAGGATGCTGGCTTGGTAGTCGCGTACTTCCAAGTCACTCCCTTCAGAAACGAAGCAAGTATGCTTCCAAGCCACGGCTTCGGAAAACGAAGAAGAATGGAACAGGCTAACAAGTGTGCCACTCTCTTTAACGGTTTCAACATAAACTGTACCGAAAATAAATACCTCACGATGTCTATCTAATTATTAACTTGTTTTACTTTCACGGAACACATTTTTGGTGACAACAAATGTAACAAAGTCACATATTTACCAACACATGTTCTACGCCACTACATACTTACATTTAAATGTGTGCTGCGTCGGTTCAGCCATTCTCCGCAAAGGCTGAAGTCGAATAGTCCATTTAGCTTAGGAACCTTCCTAACCGAGTGAAATGACCCGGAAGTCCCTCAGTGGCAGCCATGATAAGTGCCGTTCGAATTCGTCTACATGATAGGAAAGGAGGTTTCAAACTTCCTTTATAACCTCCTTTAGCTTAGGAACCACTGGACCTCCCTAACCGAAAGGAGAGGAGAAAATGCTGCCCCACAATGCCTTGCAGCCGCAGCATTTGCCGTCACACAACAGTCGGCCGTTCACGGAAACAAACGATTATGACGGAGAAATTATATCATGAAAGTTACGGTGCTTATTAAGCATTTTAAAACGTATGTGGTAAGTTGCCAAAGTGCTTTGTTTTTAATGTTCATCAGTATTATAATCAAAAAGATAAATATGAACGTTAGTTTTACTGAAATGATCAAATAAAGTCAACATTTCACAGTCTTTACTGAGCTGTGTGGGGTTTGTTCAACTTTTAAAAGATGTTTGAATGGTGATATACACAGTGATAGATGTTAAGGACTAACGTTTATAATAAATACATTTGTATTGATTTTAAGATATTTTCATACAATCATACGTATTGGGATCATTTGTATTAATGTGGACCGGAGGGAGAGGGTGACGAGCATAAGTTTCACTTTCATTTTTTATTTCAATTCCAACTTTGGTCATGAAGAATATGTTTCCCTGTTGTCCACGTTCAAAAAGCATAAAGCAACAGCATCAGAGCACGGTGCAGAGTCTCTAGATGAGTTTACAGTAGTCCCTCGTTCTTATTAAACATCCATGTTGTAGTCCGCTGTATAGAAAACTGTGGTTTCCATAGTTTCCCCACAGCAGCAGACGCACAAAATGACGTCCGCTGGCGCATCATAAACACGTCGGATAGTGAAAGTGCAGTCGGAGGCCGTTTCTCAATCGCGAGGATTTTGGCTTACAAGCCAATATTTCAAGGATGCTACGTCATTGAGTGCTGCCGAAGGACTGTTCCAATCTCCAGCATACTTGGAATTCCACCGAGGCCGCGTCCTTGGCTGAACCGACGCAGCACACATTTAAATGTAAGTATGTAGTGGCGTAGAACATGTGTTGGTAAATATGTTACTTTGTTACATTTGTTTGTTATCACCAAAAATGTGTTCCGTGAAAGTAAAGCAAGTTCATAATTAGATAGACATCGTGAGGTATTTATTTTCGGTACAGTTTATGTTGAAACCATTAGAGAGAGTAGCACACTTGTTAGCCTGTTCCATTCTTCTTCGTTTTCCGAAGCCGTGGCTTGGAAGCTACTTGCTTCGTTTCTGAAGGAAGTGACTTAGAAGTACGCGACTACCAAGCCAGCATCCTCGCGATTGAGAAACGGCCGGATTCTCTAAAGTACCGCAGTCTCTTCTCCTAAATCCTTTTGAATTCTCCTATGCACTATCCCTTAACCCTGTGACGTTTCACTCAGAGGTCAAGGAATAGACGATAGGGTTAGAACTTAGGAGCTGATTTTCAAACTATTCGACTGCAACCCTAGTATGCTGGAGATTGGAACAGTCCTTCGGCGGCACTCGATGACGTAGCATCCTTGAAATATTGGCTTGGAAGCCAAAATCCTCGCGATTGAGAAACGGCCACTGATGGGTCCTCCACGGCTCAGAGATGTTTCAAAGAGTCGTGACGCACGGCCGGACTTATCTCAGCCAATCACAGCTCTGCATGCATCCCCTGGATATTATTTGATTAACTGCTTTCATCGTGACGCGATGTTTACAGTGAGAACAGCTGTGAGGTCAGAAAGCAGAGCAGTGTGTATAATATATATCACTCAGTCTAACAGATATACTCTCTTTATTTGCTGTAGTTTAGTAGATATCTACAAACAAAGAGTCGACCATTTAGTGCTTCACATAATAAAATACACAACGGCTGTAGCCTGATTATGCTTTAGGAGCTGTAGGTGTGTGTGTTGTACAGTGCGTAGATGCAGCGAACAGACAGGTCTCAGTTGGTTTGGTGTCCCCTGCTTACTTTTAATACTTGTAAATAAAACTTTTGGCCCGTAATTTATTTTCCTCATTGTAGCGACCAGAGAGAGGGGGGGGGGGGGGGGGAATATATCCAGTCACTGATAGTGTTACGTTATTATGAGAGTGCTCTGTTAGATTCTGAAATTGTATATATTTATATAAATATATATATATATATGTGTGTGTGTGTGTGTCCGCATCTGTAGCCTGTTATTGTCTCATTATACCGCACTGTGAATGAATCAAAGTAAATATATAAGTCATGAACACATCTGTCCATCAGACAGAGGGCTGCTGTGCCTCCTGTCATCATTAATGGACGTCTCTTTAAAATGACCGCTCAGAGGAGAGGAGTTCTCATTTCTCTAACTGCCTGCTGCTTCCCCTCCACTCTCCTCAGTTCCCCTCCTCGGCTCCTCCGCTCGCATCTCCTGTGGGCGGGACTAAGTCTCGAGGATAGGAGTTGAGTTAGAGAAATGAGAAAGGGCCCTAGTCTTTTAAATGTCATCTTTCGGCTTTGACTGTTACTCTCTTATTCACAACATGCGCTTACATAAGTTGCCCTCTTCTTCTGTCCTTCCTGGTAGATCATTTGTCGATACCGTGGTCACCAAAAACTAAATCCCATTCATGTCTATTATAAAATGATAATTCATATATTGTGGTGGAGGCTGTGTTCCTGGATAGAACAGAGCATTTGACTCAGGCTTAAACGTGATTATTTAACATTAGAACTCACAGGACTGAAAAGAGTGACAACAGACCATACGGCTGTGTGAAATGTTGGACTAGCTAGCTGATAATAAAACATTACGAAGTCAATTGATCATACACATAGCTTTGCTTCTCCAAAACTAAAAATCAGGGCTGACTCAGCAATAATTAGGTGTTAGAAAGTGTTACTTTGATTTAGTAAACATTGAATTCATACACTGGATAGATGTCATGATGTTTTGTCTTTGAATGATGATTACATCTCAAAACAGTTGAAAAAGGTCAATCAAATTTACATTATAAGCGACAAATCAATACCATGGTGAACATTTATATGATTAAGAAAAAACATAATAGAATATTGTTTTTATGTAATATTCAATGTGATCAGTTGGGTTGAGACACTCTTTTTCACATACCAAGCCGATACACAAGATGCCAACATGTTCAAATGAGAGCTGTGCATTATACAGTATGTGAATTGTTGGAACAAAGTTAGATAGTACAAAAATAAGTGTAACAAATCCTATGACAGAGAGGAGGCAGCCTCCTCTACTCTGGTCTGGGTGTTCTGATGGTTCTGATGGCTAAGGCTTTCCATGGCAGACAGGATGGAGCAGAGGAGGTGCTGTGTGCGGCTCTCAAGAGCTCCACAGTGACTCTTTATCAGCTGCAGGGTGTCTCTTAAAACTGGAAACAGAGAGACTTAGTGAGTGATGAAATGCTGAGAGGTAATGTGAGTTCAGAGTGTTGCATGGTACCAGCTGACAGACGTACATGGAGACATGTGGTCAATGCAGCGGAGGAGGAGCTGACCGCTGAGCAGCACGCTGGAGGTCACAGAGGTCAGGGGCTGCTGGACCCTCACTGCTCTCTGAAACACACACACACACAACCATTATCTATTGAAGTGCAAAGAGCCGAGTCAAAGAGAAGATCTGTTCTTCCCCACAGATATGTGCCCACTAGGGGTGTAACGGTATCCGTATTCGTCCCGTACCGTCACGGTTCGGACGTCACGGTTCGGCACATGCAGTCACACGGCGAATACACCTTTTTTTTTACGAGTGGGAAAACAGTCTGTCACTTGGGGCAGTATTACACTATATATAATCCAGGGGGCGGTATTGTGCCTAAAAGCCAGCCGCCCGTAAATAACAAATGAAGAACAAGAACAAAACACAACAAAACGAACACAATACATGAAGAAGAAAAGTTAGCAGCTATGGCGAGTTCACACAACACACAGGAGCTAGAACCCACCTGCTTCTTTTAAATCAGCTGTGTGGGAACATTTCGGGTTCCCTGTGGACTACAACAATGATGGGGAGCGAGTTGTGGTTCAGACGAGGACGGTGTGTCGGCGTTGTTACAGCAGTGCGGTATGCTAGTGGTAACACGTCAAACATGCTCAATCACCTCCGAGTCAGTCTCAGTCCCCAGCGAGAGGGTTTTCTCGACGGCAGGTGACATAGTTACCGCCAACAGATCTGCCCTCACTACTGACAACGTAGACAAACTCATCTTTTTGAAGACTTGAAAATAGAGTAAAGCTTGAGTACCTTTACTTAGGCATAATGGCCTCACACACTCACAAGTTAATTACACATGTTAGACATTGCTCCTAAAGGTACAGATTTTATTTTGTTTTATATTTATCATTGTATTTATTTTATATTTTGACATCAGGAGATGTTATACAGTTCTGTATTGCCTTTTATTGATTGTGATTGAAACACTTTCTTATTATTTATTTTAATATTTTCAAGACATTCTTTTTAGTTGTAGTACAGCTTATTGAACCTTTTTGTTTGACATCAGCCATTATAAATAATATGGCCATCTGAGTGTGTGTTACTGTTTGTGGTTTGTTTTTAACTGTGTAGTACAGTTAATGATTCCAAATGTTAGAGTTCCTTATTTTCATACCAAAACTTGCACTACTGTTAAAAATAAATAACAGCAAAAAAGAAGTATGCATTTTGGGAATTTGTTTTGCTTTTCCTTGTTGTACCGAAACCGTACCGAACCGTGACCCCCAAACCGAGGTATGAACCGAACCGTGACTTCTGTGAACCGTTACACCCCTAGTGCCCACCTATGCAGACAGCCACAGAAGTGTGCATTGTGGAGCAGGCTCACCTGGTACTCAGCAAGAGAGGAATTGACACCGGCAATATCCACAGTGGGCACAGTCTGCAGCTCCATCTGCTCTGACACTGCATGCAGCTGCTGAATGAGCTGCTCCAGCTGCGAGCAGAAGACCTGAAACATAAAAAATGGATAAACACAATTAGATTTCGAAGCCACTCAAAACACTGAATCCAAACACCAAGGCAATGTTTTCAGGAATACTGCAGTGGCACTCTTAAACAGCCAGTGTCTCTACCTGGATGTGCTGCATCAGGGAGTCACTGTGCTGCTCCTGCTTCTCCTGGCTGCCATGCAGCCCCCTGATACTGGGTGGACAGGCTTCCCCCCCCCCCCCTGCAGGCTCTACCCAGGCTCCAGAAGGGCTCCTCACTGTTGCAGAGTCCCTGTGGTCAGCTGCTGATGGACAGGATTTTGGGATAGAGACAAAAATATTAGAGACAAACTGGATTCAATCTTGCATGGGATCATACTAGTGGTCATAGGTGTGTGTGTGTGTGTGTGTGTGTGTGTGTGTGTGTGTGTGGGGGGGGGGGGGGGGCTTAATGACTCGGCTATTTTCAACTAAAACTTTATTTTGATCTGAACTACTGAGACAGACAGAAAGACGGGCAGATAGACAGCAGACTACCTGAGGCTCTCTTCTCCTCTTCTTCTTCTGGTGTCTCCTGCAGCGCTTCCTGTGTCTCAGGCAGGGGGACGGGGGAGAGGTTGGAGCCCCCCCACTGCACAGACTCCCAGCTGGCTGTGACCTCCCTCACCTTCACACACCAGCAAAACATTTCATCTTTAGCTGATAACTGCAGATTAAAGCTGGAAAACACCACTTCATTTGAAAGAGCTGTAACTGATTAGATCAGATGTATCAACAATGAATCTGTAAAATAGTCAAAAGTTGGTATCTGATCAAAAAATATGTAGCCGTATTAGCTCTGTATGTGATGAGAGTTTCATGCGGTTCAATTGTTTTTCCCCAGGTGTATTTAAAACTCACAAAGATTTACCCTCCAGTCATCCATGATCACAGTATTATTTGCTGTTGCAATATAGGACTGTTGTTACATATTTATACTCTTACTATATTTATTTCATTTTATTTAAAATGTTGGTTTTAGCTCAACTTATTCTATTACATTAATATAGTTCATTAGTTCTGCATAACTTGCACATTGGTCACAATTGTATATCTATTCTGTTTCTTCTTTTCGCACTATTTCTTTTGTTCAATTGTTTATGTCTTATTTACAGTGGAGGAAATAAGTATTTGATCCCTTGCATTTTTTTTAAGTTTGCCCACTTACAAAGAAATTAACGATCTATAATTGTAATGGTAGGTTTATTTTAACAGTGAGAGTAAGCATATTGTGACGAAGGTAACTTCGCTACTATGCTCGCTCACTATGGACTGATGGCTTCGGGCCGGGTAATATTGCACTTTATTAGCGTGATTGCACAGTACAGTTGACATTACATATTTGCACATAATTTATACTAATTATTGAGGTAGTGTTTTTTAACTGATTAAACCGTATTTATTGGAATGTCGTCTGGCAGGTGCTGGTCGGGTCCTCGGCTCCGCCTGAAAAGATAGGGGAGTTTGCGAGAGCGCCGAGAGTATGCTGGTGTAAGGATGACAGCGGTTGAGAGTAATCAGGGTGCAAATAATATGTTGATGTCTGTGGCTGATGATTGTGTGCACCTGGTGTCCTGTGTTGTCTCCTCCCCCCTCACCTGTGTCTTGTTAGTGTGTGTGTATTTAGGTGCTGTTTTCTTGTAACTGGGTGTGTGTGTGAGATATGTGTGGCTGCAGGATGTGTTCAAGGAGAACAGCAGGATTGAGGCTGTGAACTTTGTGCACATGATTTTAATAAATGCCCACGTCGGGTTATATTTTTGGACGTTCTGCCTCTGCCTCCTTGCTTGGTCGGTCAGTCTCACACATATCAAAAAGAAAATCCAGAAATTGACATTATATAAAAGATAAAAATTGATTTGCATTTAACTGTGGGAAATAAATATTTGATCCCCTTGCAACAAACAAGAATTCTGGCTCCCACAGACCAGTAGCATAAGTCCTCTTCCTTTAAAAAAGTACTCCTAATATCAACTTGTTACCTGTATAAAAGACACCTATCCACAGAATCAATCAATCAGATTCCAACCTCTCCACCACGGGCAAGACTAAAGAGCTGTCTAAGGACCTCAGGGAGATGATATAGACCTGCACAAGGCTGGGATTTGCTACAAGACCATCAGAAAGCAGCTTGGTGAGAAGGAGACAACTGTTGGTGCCATTATTCAGGAATAGAAGAAACACAAAATGACCATCAGTCGCCCTCGGTCTGGGGCTCCACACAAGATCTCGCCCCCCGTGGGGTATTGATGATCAGGAGAAAGGTGAGGGATCAGCCCAGAACTACACGGGAGGAACTTGTTAATGATCTCAATGATCTCTAAGGGCGACTGTGGCTGTGAGGGAGTGCGGTCGTCTTTCAACCAGAAGGTTGTGGGTTCGATCCCAGCCCATGCAGTCAACATGTCGATGTATCCTTGGGCAAGATACTTAACCCTGAGTTGCTCCCGATGGCATGGCCAACGGTGTGTGAATGTGTGTGAATGTTAGGTCCTAGAGTAACATACACTGCTCTGTATGAATGGGTGTGAATGGGTGAACGACATGTAGTATGTAAAGCGCTTTGAGGGGTCTTAAAGACTGGATAAAGCGCTATATAAGTACAGTCCATTTACCATCTCAAGGCAGCTGGGACCACAGTCAACACACTACACCATAATAATGGATCAAATCTGCTCAAGAAGAACATGAGAGGCCATCTGAAGGATTCAGAGAAGGCTTGGGAGGAGGTGATGTGGTCAGATGAGACCACATCGAGATCTTTGGCATCAACTCGACAGGCCGTGTTTGGAGGAAGAAAAATGCTGAACATCATCCCCACCGTCAAGCATGGAGGTGGAAACATTCTGCTTTGAGGGTGTTTCTCTGCTAAGGGGACAGGAGGACTTCCTGCATCGAGGAGAGGATGTGCGGGGCTGTATACCGTGAAATCTTGGCCGATAGCCTCCTACCCTCAGCCAGGACACTGAAAATGGGTCATGGAGGGGTCTTCCAGCAGGACAATGACCCTGAACATACGGCCAAGGCAACACAGGAGTGGCTAAAGAAGAAGCACATTCAGGTGATGGAGGGGCCTAGCCAGTCTCCGGACCTTAATCCCATAGAAAATCTGTGGAGGGAGCTGAAGCTTCCAGAGGCCAAGCATCAGCCTCAAAACCTGAAGGGTTTGGAGAGGGTCTTCAGAGAGGAGTGGACCAACATCCTTCCTGAGATGTGCACAGACCTGGAGACCAGCTACAAGAAGCGTCTGACCTCTGTGTGTCCAACAAGGGTTTGTCCACCAAGTACTAACACATGTTTACAAGGGATCAAATATTTATTTCCCACAGTTAAATGCAAATCTTGTCAATGTCAATTTCTCGATTTTCTTTTTAATATTCTTTTTCTCATTAGTAAAATAAACCTACCATTACAATTATAGACTGTTCATTTCTTTTTAAGTGGGCAAACTTACAAAATCTACAAAGGATCAAATAATTATTTCCTCCTCTGTATATATAATGTTCCATTGTTAGTGGAGCCTGGACTTCAGATGTTCATTGCCATAACTAAACTGTAGGCACTGTGCGTATGATAATAAAGCCTTTGAATCTAGAATCTTGAATATGAGGAAGCAGCCGTTTGAACCAGATGCAGGTCAGTGTTCTCAGAGTGTGCCCACCTGTCTGGGCAGCAGCTGCAGCCCCTCCAGCTGCTCTGGAAGAGGACAGAAGATCTCGTCCAGCTCCTCAAATGCACACCTGGACAGTGCACATTGCTGATGCGGACTGCAGTACAAGTCTGCAAGGGAGAGCGAGGTACCAGAGGCTTTGAGCCCCCGTAGGCTAGGAGACCTGTGCCCCCCACTGAGAGACAGACTGGCAGAGCTACATAGGAGGTCCTGCTCTATCCCTGAGTCCTGCGGGTTGAGAGTGTGTTCCTGGTGCTCAGGGCTGTCCCCCGCACAGAGCGGCTGTCCCGCTCTCAGAGGGTAGCTGTAGTCCAACAGCGCTTGGTACTCCCTGTTAGGATCCCAGCTCGTGGTCTGTCTGTCCGGAGATAGAGGCAGAGCTGGGGGGATGGCACAGGCCCAGTACTCGGCCTGAAAGGGAGACACAGGATGTCCTCCAGAAGGGCACAGTTTGGCCCCTCCCCGACGACTCCTCCTGGAGTCCCCTGAGCGAGGGCTGTATGTCGGATGCAGGGCGGCAGAGGTCAGCTGCAGGCGCACTGGGTGGTTCAGTCTCTGGACTTTCAGGTTGGAGCTGGAGAGGCTCTGCTGAGCGGATCTGCTGCCAGGGAGAGTGGACAGCCGGTCCCTGAGATCTGAAACAACCATGGGTGAGGCAAGGTCTCTCCTCCAGGGTGAAGGAGGGGACATGTCCCTGTAAGAGAGGCTGAAGCTGTCTGGGCTGAGCTCCTCCTTCAATCTGCTGCAGGAGGTCCTGTCAGTGAGCTGTTCTTCTGGTCTGCTGACAGCCAACGGGTTCTCCTAAAAGGCACAGACAGCCGTCATCTGTTACAGGGAAGGCTTTAAAGCAGTCACACCGTTAGAGAAGTTCTGTAACAGCTGTATTCACTCTTCACACTTTTGAACTGGCTTTGCCTCACAGTGAATCCTCAATGTCATCATTCATTAGAGACGGTTAAGTGTCTAATATTAACAGACGATATTAACGTATATGGGACACTGGGAGTAAAGTCATAAGAAAACTCTCAGCCCTCTGTATAAAGCTCACAGTACAGTGTATATACAACAAGTCTGTGTATTTAAAACTCTTAATTTGACCTGACCATTGTTAGGGAAATTGTAGGTATGACTTTTAGATATATACAGGAGATCAGTACACATTATAGTCCTCATAATAAGCATAGGTATTTAGTTAGATGCAGCTTCACTAAAGGGATAGATGAAGTGTGTACTCCACCTTGTCTGTGTGCTTCTTTAGGATGGACGCATGTTGATGTGCAGAGAACAGGGGCGTCCTCCTGACATACTGTCTGTCTGCAGCCACAGTAACACGTGTGTGTGGTGAAGAAGGACTGGAGCCTCTCCTGCTCTGTTCATACTCTGGGAGAAGCACCCCCCACCTCTGGCTGCACCCATTAGCTTCCATTGGACAGAGGAACTGTAGGAAGGTCCTGTCAACTGAGGTAATAAATCCACCTAAAACCTTAAAAAAAGTTTTGATTTGTTTCTTTATTTTGTAGTTTAAAGCATGCACCTTGAAGGAACAGCCGATTTGTGTCCAGTGTCATGTTGCAGGGCGGAGTCCAGAAGGAGCACTGTGACTCAGGTGCTGCTCACACGGGAACGTTTGCGTTTATGCACAGTATGCGTTTTAAAAAAAGTCTTCCGTTCACACATTCGTTTCATTTGACGTGTCTGTTCACACGAGAACGCTGGAAACGCTGTAGTACATATGCCGGGACTGTAAGTGGCGCTGTACTTCCACTCGAAAGTGCTGGAGAAGCTGCAGTACATATGCAGGAGCCTGTACGTGGCGCTGTAACTTCCTCCACAAAAGCAGAGAAGAAGCATGGTTGTCATGGTTGCCCTTCTGTTTATTCTCCGCGGTGGGGGCCGAGGTCAACGTGTATTAAAGTTTAAATCTTCCGGACAAAATTATAAAAGTGCCGGTCAAAGGTCTTCTTTGTTATTTATTGAGCTTTAAAACAAATGAATAACGACTCTATATAATAATAAAATACACGGAGCCTCTCTTTTTCCTCCCTCTCTTCGAACAGCGTCAGTGTCTGTCTCATGCAGCAGCTGATCCAGTAATGGGTGACCCGGCCGACAGGAAAATAAACATATTTATAACTAGTTTAGGTAGTTTGAGAGGTAATTCAAATAGCTAAGGGCGATGATCAGGCTTGAAGTGTGTGTTTTGCTCGGTTCACCGCTGCATCACAGCGGGAGGAGCTACAGGTGAGCAGAGCTGCGTGTCTCCGTCCTGTCAGATTAGACTTCACTCGCGTTTATGTCCATATCGAGAGAAAGATAAATAATCTGAATTCAGTGTGCAGTTTACTTTAACGCGGGGTTGAGCAGCAGAGGTGGGGAGAGGCGGGGCTATTGCCTCATCATTATCATAAAATGATCGTATAGAGGCGATTACACGGAGCCGTTGGACCCCCCCAGAGTGTTTCGTTTGCAAATCTATCCACCTTGGGACCCGTTATCGTTTGTGGGGTCCGTTTCTATCGTTTTGTTACGGCCTCGTGAAAATGAAAGGGCTATACGCAAGAGAAACACACAGCTGGAATGTGACGCTGCCTACTGTCCTTCAGTTAGGAACCAAACCCTTCATTCTCCACTTTTCTTCTTATGCATGTGTAAAGGCTAATATGACAGTTATTTAACTATAGTTAAGTCTGATCACAGACATGAAAGGACCAGAAGCTATAGGAACAGAGAGGAAGTCAAGAGAACAGGAATCTGTAGTACAGTGGCTGAATTAGCTCCAGACTGGATTAAGCACAAAGCTCTAACAAAGGGCAGCCAGATAAAAGCAGGAGCCAACTGAGTCTTTCTCCTCATGAGTAATTAAGCTTATATGTAACGTTAAACTTTTTGTCTTTGGAGAGTTTTCTATCTCCATACCATACAGAAAAGAATGTATGTGCATTTTTAATAAACAATTCTGTATTTATGTGTTAGGGCGTTATGCCAAAGGTCCATGAAATCACACAAGCTTCATAGTGCGAGTGAAGGAGGAAGATAGCAGCTTAGACATTTCTAACTGTTTGAAACCATTTGGTTAACCATGAGCTTCAGGATTTTGCACGTTTCTGACATGTTATAAAAGTAAAAACAAACAAACTTAATCTCTTATAACTAGACCTATAAAAGAGGTCAACAGAAAATAGCTCATAAATATATCAGCGACTTAACAGGTGTTAACTCAACAAACCGACCTGCCACAATGACAAAACAAGGAACATATACTGCGGTTCGATACAGTTCCGAACTACACGGGGAAACAATGGGTAATTAAGGTTAACAGAATACAAAAGGACACTGACAAACCCCCCCCCCCTTTGACAAGCAGGTAGTTTGTTCCGATTGGCTGCTTCCAGTATTTATCCGTCCTCAGCCCTCTGAGCCCGCTGCACCAGGAAGTAACCTCCCCGAACGACCAAGGTAACTCAAATACAAATAAAGTTATTAATAACAAGTACTTGTGAATAGCTGTTCTAAAATGTGTGAAAATAAACTACATTATGCCAGGTTACAAAGAAATACAAATTTGACCATCCAAATAAAATGTGGGGTGTTAATTGTTGGTTGTTTTACTGCAACTGAAATGAAGTTAAACTAGTTACTAGTGGAAGGGAGGCCGGGTGCAGTGTTTTTGTTACCCTTTGTGGCTGTGGCCATCAAAAGTAGTCCCCCGAGACTGACAGTGTGAAACAGAGTTCAGTTCTATTTCGTCCCTACTGACCGCCAGAGGCGGTGCTTTAAGCACTGGATATGTCCATCGCGCGCATGCGCAGCTCGAGTACCAATACCAACAGAGTCACCTGTGACCCACGTGACACCGGCTATATCAGCCGGTGTCGTCAGAGGATCTGTTCCTTTTCATCTTCTCGCTGCGCGAGGGTACCGTGGCTACGTTTCGTAGCCTACAGCGTTCGTTCGGTTGGAACATTCGTTAGGGATTCTCTGCAAACAGCTGGCTGCGTGCAGCTTCGTGACTCGTCCAGTCGGGGCCGCGGGCTTACACGTCCCCCAGGAGCTGTGGCTGGCTGCGCAGAGACTCCGTTCGGACAGGTTGGTGTCGGCGTGGCTGGTGACGGCAGCGTTTCCGCTCCCTCTCCCAGCCTAGCTGTCCTGATTACTGTCTGTTTGCTTTCGTATTTGTTCTGACGGCGGCGTTGTGCCAAACGTCATTAGCATTGAGCTGTGTTCTTGTTTGGCTAGTTAGCAGAGCGGCTACAGCCGCTCGGCTGACGCCGGGATAAGCACCGGAGTTTCCCGTGCTGTTTTTCCTTTAGGGTAACGTAGCCTAGGTGTAGACTTTACGGCAGCGTCCCCCTAGCACCCTGAGGGCTCCGGCTTGGGACCTGCCCTTAGTGCTGGACGCCCTATCATCTCGAGCCCCGGGCCCAGGTCGGGCTTAAGCGGCTGTCCCCGAAAACAGCATTTCTGCTTGCCATAACCTCAGGGAAGTGAGTCAGAGAGCTTCATGCCCTCTGAGCAGTACATGCCTGAGGTGGAACTCCGATGGCTCGGGTGTTGCCCTCTGGCCGAATGTGGCGTTCCTGCCCAAGGTGCTTCCACTCGCCCGCTCCAATCGGCCGACCCAGCTGGCACGCTTTAACATTCCACAGGAGAACGGCACGCCTGAAATGCTGTGCCCTGTGCACGCCCTGAGGGCGTATATTGATGCCACGGCCTGCATACGGCAGTCAGAGCAGCTCTTCGTTCGCCGTGGCGGCACTAGGAAGGGTCGTGCTCTCTCGAAACAGCGGCCATCCCACTGGGTGGTTGATAACATCACACACGCCTACGGGGCCAGTGGCCGCCCCCCGCCTCAGGGGTCAGATGCCACTCTACAAGAAGCATCTCAACATCGTGGGCTGCCCCAAGAGGGGCGCCCCTGGAGACCATCTGCGCTGCGGCTGCATGGGCGTCTTCCGCAACATTCTCCAGGTTTTACCGGGTCAATGTCGCCACTCCTCACCCTCTGGGTGTGGTCCTGCTGCCAAGCTCCGCTGCTTCCGGCCAAGGGAGTAAGTGCTTGGATTCTTCATGACATGGTTGGTATAGGTCATCCAGTGCTTAAAGCACCGCCTCTGGCGGTCAGTAGGGACGAAATAGAACGATAGTTACGGCTGTAACTACGGTTCTATGAGTCCCGGATGACCGCCAGAGTATCCTGTCACTCAGAATTCTTGTGTGCTCGCGAGAAGATTCTGGGAACAGATCCTCTGACGACACCGGCTGATATAGCCGGTGTCACGTGGGTCACAGGTGACTCTGTTGGTATTGGTACTCGAGCTGCGCATGCGCGCGATGGACATATCCAGTGCTTAAAGCACCGCCTCTGGCGGTCATCCGGGACTCATAGAACCGTAGTTACAGCCGTAACTATCGTTTTCTGTTCTCTTCCTGATATCTCTATAATACGTTTTTTGTTGTTTGCTTTACACTAAATTTGATATTCTATACTTGCAAATAACTCCACACTTTGATCTATGAGAAACATTATTCAAAACCAAAAGCATGTGGCTGTTATTTACCATTTACCTGCACCCAAAATGCAAGGAACAAACCCCCCAAAAAGGCTTTAGTTTTTGAGATACCACTATCCGAGGTTAGGGTTAGGGTTAGCCTAACCCCAACCCAGTGGAGGGTCGGACACATTACCGTAGAAAATGAGCACGAGATTTGGAAAAATGTGTCCGACATCAATCGAAACGTATTAGCAAAAAGGTGTGGCCTAGACATAAATGCTCACAATTCATCCGAAATGTATCCAAACATCACAGATTTCAGTGGATAGGTTCAGTCTGTCTTGGGGAATAGGCACAAAAAAGCATGTTCAATTTGGACAATAGGGGGCGCCAAAAACACAACAAATGTATACCTCAAGAACGGATGGACGAAATAAATATATTTTGTCATAGATATACTGGCAGGATGAGTATAAACTGAGATTTAAAATGTCGCAACCAATGATGAATGTGGGCGTGTCCTATTCAGTTCAGGGTTAAAAACACTTACGGACACATAACTTTGTGTTGAAATGAGTTACGGCCTTTAAACTCGGAACACACGTGACAGGCCACATCCTTTTCCAGACTGTACAAAAAAATTGTACGTTTTAGCAAATACGGCTCAGTAGCGCCCCCTATTGTGCGGTAGTCACATATAGTTTCTCCGAACTACCCGAAACGTTGGGTTACGTATTGTAACCCTTGTTATATTAACACAGGCGGAGCCCTCTACTGGACTCTATGGGTACTACCTTATCTTGCGAGCATTCTTCACTGAAAATCTAAATAGACGTGGCCGGCCAATGGCGGGCCCACCTGAATGCGCGCGCATCACGCCCTATAAAAGGAGGCCTCGCCTCCTGATCGCCATCCTACCCTCTCTTCAGCGAGCGGAATAGGACAGACAGTGCCCTGAGTAGAGGGCTCCGCCTGTGTTAATATAACAAGGGTTACAATACGTAACCCAACGTTATATCTCTCACAGGCTAACCCGCCCTCTACTGGACTCTATGGGTACAGTGGGCGGAGCCACGAAAAATGTACTCACTGTCGTCCAACCAACATTCCACCCTACTGTCCCTGACCGGCCTTTCTGGTCAGCAGCTGCTGCCCCACCTTCTCCTTTAACCCGGTTGTGACCGAGGAGAAGTCTGGGCTGCGGCTGACAGAGCACACCCTGCCGCGCTTGCCTCGCAGAAGGTATGCTCAAAATACAGTGATGGGGGCCCCACCCCCCCCTCCGCCCTTAGGCGGATGGGGGGAACCCCCAGCCCTGTATGGACTCACTGAGCACACACCCTGTGCAGAGTGTGTGTGGACCAAAGTGTGGAGGGCTGCTCTCCTCCGGGAGGCAGGAGGAGGGTATCCCTCCTCCTGCCTCCCGGCCGGAGAGCAGCCCTCCAGTGCGCCCCTCGCCCATCCCGGGACCCCCAGAGGGCCCGAGAACAGCGAAGGCGCATTACGTCCGGGGAAAGGGTCAGATGCCAACTGACCCACAGCACCCCCCCCCCCCCCCCCCCCCCCCCCCCCCCCCCCCCC
>CALSBZ010045919.1:74425-97054 GCA_943591055.1 Gobionotothen gibberifrons
GATTTTCAGAAACGGGATTTGATTGGCTGGCGCTGGCTTCTCCGGCACGCCGGAGAAGCTCAGCCACGCTACCCACAATTGGTGACCGACCAGTGGGTGCGGCTTATATTCAGGTGCGCTTAATAGTCCGGAATTTACGGTAATTCTATCGCTCGAAGTGGAGTCGAAAGAGATGAGTTTTCAGTCAGCGCCGGAAGATGTGCAAGCTTTCTGCTGTCCTGATTTCAAAGGGGAGCTCATTAGTATCACCATTTAGGGGTAACCATTTCATGTTTAGATTCTGTAAGCAAGGGCATTAACTGCCTTTTCTATTTTCATTTTAAGGAAGACTGTCATAGTACAACAACTGGACCACCATTTGCATGAAATCCCCAAAAATAATTACTATCTTGTCCAATCAGAGCGTAATATGGCTGTACGCACACAGCCATGAGGATGAAATCTATCTAAACACAAAGTGCATCAAGTCTCAAACGTGGAGCGAACATGAGGAGTAAAGCACGGACATGATGGTTGTTCTGATTCTTTCCTGTCCTCAAGAAACAATATTATTATTATAATAATAATAATAAGATCTATCTCATTATTTATTGTTGCATTTGTATGCATTCAGATTTATAGATGACACACTTGGTTTAGGCTTTGTGAATTTTCTAAAGGTTTACCCTTGTTCAGATTCTCACCCCGTTCCTGTTGAGGAGGCTGAAGTCCGACGTGACGCTGGATGTTCCTCCTAAGAAGGAGATCATTGTTTACGCTCCTCTGACGGACAAACAGGAAGCCTTTTATACCGCTGTGGTCAACAAAACCATTGCAAAAGTGCTGGGCCAGGAAAAGGTCTGTATGACTGTGTTCAGTCCCCACAGCTACTGTGAGATGTATATGTTGAATGCTGGCGTATACAAGTCTGGCTTAAGTCTTCAGTCAGAAAGACTGCAGCAATCCAAAAGTTAAGGGTTATACAACAAGGGGTATGTTCCGTGTTGGGGGGGGGGGGGTAAAATCATACCGCCATGGTTAGTGACCACACTTGGGTCTTCTCTCTGGGTATATGCATGCAGGCGGAGGCTCCTGTCGTCCTGGCTAAAAGTGGCAGGCCAAAGCGTAGCAGTCGGAAAGTAGTAGACTATCAAGAACTTGGTGGAGACACACCTTATGACCTGGAGAAATATCTGGAGAAGGTCCGCAAGGAGCTGGATCAAAGGTAATCACTGCAGAGACACTTGTAATACAAATATATTTGATTTCTTTACCTTTTTGTAATTTTATTTGTTCTCATTGATCTGTACAGTGTGATTTTGGTTTTCCTGCATGTCCATATATGTTGTAACTAGGGTTGTCAATCTATTAAAATATTAAATTATCTCTGAATCAGCCGTATGCTCAGCCACTGAGTGGTGTTTAAGACACAACGTACACCAGTAGTAACTGTATTCACATGGACAGTAAATCTAACTCTTGAGCTGAACTGTTCTATCTACATCCGAGGCTTTTTTCTGCTTGCCATCCCCAGCGTTACTGCGGCAGCGCTTTCTGATTTAATGAACTACAGAGCGGTTTGAGGGTCACAGTCTAACCCTCTCCTCTCCCCCAGTTCCGCTCCAGTGCTGGAGATCCAGAGCCCACTCGATGCACAGATCAACCTGAAGCTGCAGAACATTCTTATGCTGCTAAAAAGATGCTGTAACCACCCGTACCTGGTGGAGTACCCCCTGGACCCCGCCACACAGGAGTTCAAGGTAATGTTACTTGGAGTACTACCAAAGGAACAGGCAGACTGTTTTTTCTAAACAAACAGAATGAAGGGAGATGAACAGAATGTATTCAGTGATATTGATTATGTTTCTTCACATTCTGTACGTGCTGCAGATCGACGAGCAACTGGTGCAGAGCTCCGGGAAGTTCCTCATACTGGACAGACTGCTGCCTGCCCTGAAGACACGGGGACATAAGGTGAAACAGGAGGACACCAGTACACACTGGAGGATTAATTTAGTACTTCAAATTAACCAATGACTAGAAGCCCTACTTCTTTCACCTAGGGGAGGTCTACAACAAAAAACTAACCAGGCATTCTATCAGTAAACTTGGTACAAAGTTTGGTCGAACATGAGCTGCATATTCTCATTAAGTTTACAGCTGCAGTCTGTGTTTATGCTCCTGGTACAAAATAAATGATTCCCTTTTTACATTTAGTTCAGCATCACTTCCACTGCACCCTAGCTGTCAATATTCTAGCCTAAATTAAAATAGCACAAACAAAACAACCTTTGAATATGTTTAATAGTCAATAAAACTGCCTTTCAGAAACTGAGTTCTCCCACAATGGTGTGCGTCCCACAATGCCCTTTCAGTGAAGAATGTGCATGTATGAATGCGTGTGTGTGTATGTGTATATATGTATATACAGTGGAGGAAATAAGTATTTGATCCCTTGCAGATTTTGTAATTTCACCCACTTACAAAGATTTTAACGGTGAGAGTAAGAATATCAAAAAATAAAATCCAGAAATAGACATTATACAACAGATACAAATTGATTTGCGTTTAACTGTGGGAAATAAATATTTGATCCCTTGCAGTGTGAAAAAAAGTTTTTAGAGAGTACTTGTCCATGAACTAGTGACTTTGGCAATTTACTTGTCCGAATACATTTTTCACTTGTCCAGAATGGACAAGTGAACAAGTCAATTGAAAGATCTACTTGTCCGATATTGTAAATAACACGTCCCGGACGGTGGGACGTGCACTTTTTCGCACACTGCCTTGTAAACATGTGTTAGTACTTGGTGGAGAAACCCTTGTTGGACACACAGAGGTCAGACGCTTCTTGTAGCTGGTCTCCAGATCTGTGCACATCTCAGGAAGGATGTTGGTCCACTCCTCTCTGAAGACCCTCTCCAAACCCTTCAGGTTTTGAGGCTGATGCTTGGCCTCTGGAAGCTTCAGCTCCCTCCACAGATTTTCTATGGGATTAAGGTCCGGAGACTGGCTAGGCCCCTCCATCACCTGAATGTGCTTCTTCTTTAGCCACTCCTGTGTTGCCTTGGCCGTATGTAGACCCCTCCATGACCCATGTTCAGTGCCATGGCTGAGTGAAGGAGGCTATCGGCCAATATTTCACAGTATAAGATAAGATGGATATTTTCTTAATCCACGTGGGGAAATTCAGTTGTACAAGCAGCAACAGGGTAAGCGTGAAAAACAGACAGCACAGATTCACACAGATTAATAAAATAATATGTGTATATTAGGGCTGCACAATATTGAAAAAAACTGACATTGCGATATATGTTGCGTTTTTTTTAAACTATATTTAACCAGATGAAGGATTTTAATCACGGACGTCTGGATCTTAACTGGTTGACTCATCATACCTTAAGTCATGATCTACATGTCATGATAATGCATGTTGCTTACCCTCAAATAAGTGGGTTCATCTGTGAATGAAGAACAGAAGAACCTTTTTGTATCCAAAATAGTTCCAGATGGCAGATGTTTCTTTTCTTTTTGGAAGTAAATCTTCATTCTCGATGGTATTGTCCTCCTGTTCATCGCTAATTTTTTTCCGGTATTTTGATGGTCTGCAAACTAGCGGGGCGGGGCCTGCTGTGATCTGATCAAGAATGATTGTGATTGGTGGTGTGCTGTGCATGCAGAGCCTGCATGTCACTCACTCAAGTACCCCTGACGGCCGCCCCGTAGTTTCAGAGCGCATCGAGTTTAAAATACCATCTACAAGCTGATGCAGACAGCCCCGCTCCTGCCGCCCGCTTGTGGCAGACCACACTTCCACGTTCACCGGCAGGCTCCGACTGGCCATCGGGAGGACCGGGAGGGTGCGTGTATGTGTGGCTCGAGCGAGGCACACCTTACGTGTTGTTGTTGTTAGCATCTGGTGCTAGCTAGCTGCGCTAACGGATATAAGGAGCTGTTTCAATGAAAACAGAGGAGCGACATTTCGCCGACAACTGCGCCGAGCACTTGACTTTATGCAGGGAGCCAGACAGTGGGACATTGTCTGGCGAAAAGTCAGCACACTCAGCACGGATAGTGCGCGCAACATGATTGCAGCGTCCAGGCAGCTCCCGTTCGAGCATATTATGCCTTGAGTTGCACATAGCTCCAACGATCCATCACAGTGTCTCCACACACACACACACACACACACACACACACACACACACTCTTTGTATTGTATTATAGAGGTTCCAGGTTGTGTGTTTAATATTCATGAGAATATTTGTCATTGTTCAAATGATAATAAGCAAACATATAAAGCATATTTGTCCACTCATATGTTGATAAGAGTATTACAAACTTGAAAAATATCCCTCTAAGGTACATTTAGAACAGATAAAAAATGTGCGATTAATTTGCGATTAATCGCGTTTAACTATGGACAATCATGAGATTAATCGCGATTAAATATTTTAATCGACTGACAGCCCTAATAATAATATAAGAATAATAAATGGAGCCTCTCTTTTCCTCCTCCTCTCCTGACAGCCCGTCAGTATCCGCCTCATGCAGCTGGCTGATCCAGTAATGAGTGACCAGACAGTAAAAATAAACATTCATAACTAGTTTAGGTAGTTTGAGAGGTAATTAAAGTGTGATGATCTAACTTGAAGTGTGTGTTTTGCTCCGCTCACCACTCCATCACAGCGGGCGGAGCTGTAGGTGATCATGCAGAGCTGCGTGTCTCCGTCAGCAGCAGCTGATCTCTGATCCCTCTCTCCTGTCCGATTATAGATTAGGGTTAGCAGGAGAGGTGGGGAGAGGCAGGGAATGATCGTATAGGGCATACACACGGAGCCGTTTGGCCCCCCAGAGCGTTCTGTCCATCTTGGGACTCGTTATCGTTTGAGGACTCAGTTTCCGCGGTTCCGTTACGGCCTTGTGTGAACGAACCGTCCATACGATAGAGAACTGTAGCGGATAATACCCGTTCAGTCTCCGTGTAAACAGAGCCTTTGACAGCTCTTTAGTCTTGCCCATGGTGGAGAGGTTGGAATCTGATTGATTGATTCTGTGGATAGGTGTCTTTTATACAGGTAACAAGTTGATATTAGGAGTACTTTTTTAAAGGAAGAGGACTTATGCAACCGGTCTGTGGGAGCCAGAATTCTTATCTATATCAATAATGATCACACCAGTATGATTTTTATATTAAAACAGTTAGGGCTATTCATGATGCCCAGGCCTACCCCCACCACTCCTATGTATGTATCAAATATAAGATTTATAGAATATTTGCATTAAACTTGAATAAATGTACATCTGACGATAACGAGATATTATACACACATCTTCAAATAACCAAACCTTTTCAAGGTGGCATTTTCAATTACCATTTCCTTACAATGTAGCTAGAGAAAAGTGAAATGTGTACTTGATCAACAAAAGGTATTCTTTCACAGTTCGGGAGGAAATATGTACTCCGGATCTTGAACTGTTATCCATTTCGCTTCGCCCCTTCTACTTGCCTAGAGAGTTCCCCCAGCTGTTTTTTACTATTGTTTACATTCACCCACGGGCAAGCGCCTCAGCAGCCACCCAGCTGATTGAGGAAGTTACTAACAGACTGGACTCCCTCTCCCCGGATGCTCCTACATTTATTTTAGGAGATTTTAATCACTGTCAGGTACATAAGACCTTAAAAACATACGAGCAGTATGTCACATGTCCTACAACTTTAAATAAATCCACGATTGATTTATGTTATGGCACGGTGCCTGGTGCGTTCAAGTCCCTGACCATGCCCCCTTTTGGAGCGTCATACCACACGAGCGTTCTTCTGGTGCCGATCTACAAACCCATCTGCAGAAAACAAGTGTGCACAAAAAAAACGGTGAAATGTTGGACAGAGGAAAGCATTGCCACCTTACAGGCATGTTTGGACTGCACGGATTGGGATGTGTTTTATAGCTCATGCTCTGATCTCAATGAACTGACGTCAACTGTCTCATCCTACATATCATTTTGTGTGGAGTCTAACATTCCTTGTAAAGACATTACCGTCTTCCCTAATAATAAGCCGTGGGTCACGAAGGAACTAAAGAGTGTTATAAATAGAAAGAAATGTATATTTTATACTGGAAACAGTCAGGACAAAAAAGAAATGAACAGAGAATTAAGAAATGAGATAAGAAAATCAAAAATAGCTTATAGGGATAAGGTGGAACTCAAATACAGCAGTGGAGATCTTCGGGAAGCCTGGAGGGGAATCAAATCGATGTCTTCCATCTCCCAGGGTAACAACAATGACAGGGCTAGGAATCCCATTAACATTGAGGGAACAAATGAGGCAGACCTCCCCAATGCTTTTAACATTTTTTATTCTCGATTCGAGAAAAATGATTTCTCAATAACCACCTCAACCCTTAGAGAGTCTCTCTCCCCTATCTCAGACATAATCATTGAACAGGATGATGTTAGGAATCTCTTAAAACGAGTCAATATTAGGAAGGCCCCAGGTCCAGACCATATTTGTGGGCGTACACTCCAGCATTGTGCTAGCGAACTCTGTGGTGTTTTCCAGCATATCTTCCAATTGTCACTTGAGAAGAGCCAAATTCCTGATATGTGGAAATCCTCAACTGTAATTCCCATCCCTAAGAAACCTCATCCTAAAGTCCTAAATGACTTCAGTGGCTTTAACGTCATTGGTAATGAAAAAATTGTTAAAGGCCTTGTCATGTCAGTAGTAGGTGGTGAACTTGATCCACTACAATTTGCGTATCAGGCAGGGAGAGGCGTAGAGATGCAAAGCTTCTTATACTGCACACCCTCCACAAACACCTTGAAAAGCCACAAGCCCACGCTAGGCTTTTGTTTGCTGACTTTTCTTCAGCATTTAATACAATGCAGCCACATCTCCTGGTAGAGAGCCTATTATGTCATTTTAAACTGCCCGATCAACTTGTTTTATGGATTTTAAACTTTCTAACTAATAGAGAGCAGAAGGTGTCTGTCAATGGACGCCTCTCTGACTCTGTCATCACTTCCACGGGCTCGCCTCAAGCATGCGTTCTTTCGCCCCTACTTTTTATAATGTACACTGATAAATTCAGGAGCATGCAAGACAACAGCTACCTGGTTAAATTCTCTGACGATACCGCCCTCTTGTCCCTCCTTAGCGGCTCAGAATCAGGCCACGAGTGTGCTCTTACCGATTTTATTTCCTGGTGTGATGACAGTTTTCTGGATTTAAATGTCTCTAAAACCCAGGAATTGATCATTGATTTTAGACGTCACAAGGATGTTCCGAAGGAGTGCATCATACACAATGACAATGTAAAAATGGTCACATCATACAAATACTTGGGCACCATTTTCGATGACGACCTCAAATTTGATGTGAATACTGAGTGTATTGTGAAGCGGGGTCAACAGAGAATGCACCTTCTTCGCAAACTGAACTCTTTCTCTGTCAGGCCTTTCATTCTTTGTCGTTTTTACCAAGCATTCATTGAGAGCCTTATTAGTTTTTCTTTTATCTGCTGGTTCCATAGCCTTACACTGAAAGACAGGAACAGCCTGAACAGCATTGTTAAAACCTGCTCCAAGATCATCGGCGTGAAGCAGAGAGACTTCAATTCCTTCTGTAACCAACAGATTCTGCGGAAAGCAGAGAGCATTCTGAACTCTCCAGGTCATGTTCTTTCACATGAATTTCGTCTATTGCCATCAGAGCGAAGATATACCTCTACCTGATCAAAGGACTAATCGCTTTTCAAAATCATTTATCCCTTCTGCACTCAAACTTTTAAATTCTTGAAAGGCTTTTAATTTATTTATTTATTTATTATTGTGATGCTATTTATAGTGTAAATTGTAATTATCCACATCTGTGCTCCCGGGTGTATCTGTGTGTTTTCCTCTTGCATGTATGTTCCTGCCTGTGTACATGACATAAGCTGCTGCTCATAACCAATTGCCCCTTGTGGGATTAATAAAGTTGTTGATTGATTGATGAATACACATTCTTGCACCATTATAGCCAGTGGTCGTACAAGGAATTGATTGATGTATGGCTCCAGGTTCTGATTTTCAGTCAGATGACGTCCATCTTGGATCTTTTGATGGATTACTGCTATCTGCGGGGCTACCAGTACAGCCGGCTTGATGGCAGCATGTCCTTCTCTGAAAGAGATGAAAATGTGAGTTTTGACAAGTGTAAAATGCTAAGCATTTATATTTAACCAATAAGGATGGTGTTTCTGTCATTACTAACTATCTGACCCTTTTCTCCCCAGATGACCAAGTTCTCCAAAGATCCAGATGTATTTCTGTTCCTGCTGAGCACCAGAGCGGGAGGACTTGGGATCAACCTGACCGCTGCTGACACTGTTATCATCTTCGACAGTGACTGGGTGGGTGCAGGATGATTTTCCTTAATATGTGAGTGTTGGTGTGTGCTAATGCTAATCCCCTCTCAGAACCCTCAGGCTGACCTTCAGGCCCAGGACCGCTGCCACAGAATCGGACAAACCAAACCAGTGGTGGTGTACCGGCTGGTGACGGCCAACACCATCGACCAGAAGATCCTGGAGAAGGCCTCAGCCAAGAGGAAGCTGGAGCAAATGGTCATCCACAAAAGTGAGTGGCTTGACCTTCATGTGCTGCCCACACCTCAGGCACTGCAGCACTACATTACTATTGCTGATATACTACATATAACTGCAAGCAATGTACTGAGTTCTGATTTTTTTTTTTCAAATGTGGACTTGATGGTGTTTCTCCTCCATAGATAAGTTCAAAGGTGCTAAGGCGGAGCTGAACCAGAGTAAGAGCTGCATTGATCTGGATGAGCTGAGGGAGCTTCTCAGAGCCAGAGGCATGGAGAAGTAAGACACCACCACTTCAATGTTAAGATAATGTGAAGAAGAACCAAGAGCTCTCAACAGTGTAGAGCAGGAGTCGGCAACCCCTGGCACGCGTGCCACCGTAACCAGTGGCACACTAGGAATAAGTGGAATAAGTGTGCAAAATATTAAAATTTTATTTTCGGATCCTGAACGAGACCGCCGCCACAGCGCGTCTCCCCGTTACCTGCAGAAGGAAGCCATGCACGCAACGCAGCCCCGCTCTCTTTAACTCCAGGCGACTTTCTGCCGCTTTCCCCCGTGGTGCAGTGCTGTTCGTTTCACCATGGAGGAAAGCACTTCACAAATTGCAGTACTCCATAAGGAGCTGTACAAATGCCGCAGTTTTTGCGTGGCTCTGTCTTTCGTTGAAAGCCCAGTGGCGATCTGCTCATCTCTCATCGAAATAATATGCTACACAGGGGCGGACTGGCCATCTGTGTTCTGGAGAATCACAGAACGGACCATCGTCCTTATTATTATTATGCCGTTTAAACCAATTATTTAAATGTGTTTGTTAAATTCGGCATCATGTAAGTTGCGCTGACAGGCCCACACATTGCTTCCCCGCAGCGAGGCTCCCCCCGCCTTCCTGTTGACAGTTCACGAGCGTTGAGCTCCTCACCCCCCCCCCATTGATAATATACGATCATCGGCACACTGATAAAACATTTTTTTTTTAATGGCACTTCATATCAAAAAGGTTGCCGACCCCTGGTGTAGAGTAACGTTTGTCTGTTCGTTTGTCTCGCTCAGGGAGGTGAAAACATCAAGGGGGGAGGTGATCAGCAACAAGGACCTGGAGCTTTTACTGGATCGCAGCGACATGCTGGGTGAGGAGAAACACCACTACACAGGTCACACTCTTGTACTTATTTCAGAGGATAATGTGAGAGTGATTATTAAAATATGATCATGCAAAAGCACTTCAGTAGGCACAATGTTCAATTATAAGTTGAATATCTCAAACATGCTGTTGGGCCAAAGGGGGATCAATATGATAGAATGCTAAAAATCTATTCTCTTACTATCACAATGACACTGAAAGTTGTCAATAATCAGCGAATACAGAATGTCTAATGTATCCATTTAATAAAGTAGAAATGTTTTAAAGGCCTTTATGCTGCTTAGGCCCTTTGGTGTCGAGTTAAGCAGAAAATGTGACACATTAAACTCAAAATGTCCGTAGTTGTGGTGCAGAACCAGAAACTATTGTCGTCCCAACAAAGAGTTCTTTCATTTAGTCATTTTAAGGTGTCAGTGTTTTCATCATATCCATTTCTAAGAACCACATTGAACCAAATTGGACAGAAAACCACTGATCAACATTCTGCGCTTGCAAAGTAAAGAAATTCTATTAAGAAAATTGTAATGACAGAAATGTACTTTTCAAAACTTCGGGTTTGTACAGGGTCAGTCTCCCTGGGTCAGTGATCTGTTTTTAAATGGAAAACTATAAGATAATATGATAAGATAAGATGGACCTTTATTAATCCCCGTGGGGAAATTCAGTTGTACAAGCAGAAACAGGGTAAGCGTGAAAAACAGGACGGCACAGATTCACATGGCTTAATAAAATAAAATCAAGAAAAAATAATAATAATAATAAAAGACTATGAAATAGGAGATGAGTAAAAATAAGAGTAAAATAACTGTCAGCATATATACATATTTGGTCATATAAATTATGAAGTACGAAATGAGTTGAAGTGACAAGGGAAAATGGACATCTGTACATATAGTGACACCATTCCCTACACTGCTCCCCGGGCGCCGTTCAAAATGGCAGCACACTGCTCCTAACACTAGGATGGGTCAAATGCAGAGAAACAATTTCCCCACGGGGATTAATAAAGTATATCAAAAAATATCTATCTATGTAACTTTAATAACCTAAATATGAATAGCTGGCATCGAGAGCTGTGCTGCACTACGTAGTGTAAACCTTACTACTGCCACCTTATGTTTGTGCTGATCAGTTTCAAAAGAGGACCTGATGTGTAACGGAGGGTTTTCTAAGGCGCCATGTGTAAAGACTTTAATGTTGGTCATTAGAGTGATGTGAACCTTTTTTAAATGTGTCATGTTGGCATTGTCCCTTTTTTAATTTACTGTCTTAGTACTTAGCCATTGTTTTTTCTAGTGAGCTGAAGTAAAGTTTTTTTCTCTGTACTTTCAGACAAAGGGAAGGGGAGCTTGAAGAAAGAGAAGGGCGGAGTGTTCAGAGTGATGGATGCTGAAGACTCTTCAGAGATCCCTTTGATCTGAAAACACCTGCAAGCTATTAAAGAAAAACTAAAGTTGCACTGAGATGGCTCTTAACCGCCATCCCTTCCTAAAACTACCGTCTGCAGACGGTATTGTTTTCCTTTTTGACCTGCCTTGATAGTCCTCAGTCATGGTCTTTTTTTTGTAAACCACTACCCTTTTAATAACTATCATTTGGGATTTTGTTGGCTGTCAATGACAGTTGACTATTTGCATGTGAAAAGAAGAACATGGTACAGTTGGCTTTTCTTTCTGGCAGTTCATCAAGACTATCAGAAGAAACTACGTTTCATTAAAAGCAGTACAACGGTTTACAAGGTCTGTGCATCTTTTTCACAAGACAAAGCTGTTTTAGTCCTGGATTTTCTTTTAGCCATTCATAACAGATCTTTAACAATGTTTTAATCAAAGCACTATCCTGTAGCTTAAGAGTACAACAATTAAAATAAAATGATTTGCTTAATTATATTGTGTTTTTTTCCAAGCCTTTGCTGAATAACATTGTTGTAAGTTACCACTTTCTGGGTAGAATTTTGCTTGACCATTTCAAGATCCTGCCATGTTCCAAATCATTTCATAAGCTACCTTTACATATTGGCAATTGCGCTTTAGCTATGTGGTCAGATCATTCTCTAATCAAATAAATGCTCGCAGAAGGATTTACAAAATGTAATTTGGGATTTATATAAAGATATCCGTCAAGAAAAATCCATATAATATTGCACAAATATATTTTTGATCCACACATTAATATTTATTTTAAATAAACATCCATAAATATATATTTTTTAAAGTGTTCGCACATTTCATCCAACCCGTATTGTTACACCTACAGGAGCTTTTATCCCGTTCCAATGTAGGCACCCCCCTTTTGCAGCTTCCACTCTTCTTTTAGTGGTTGATCCTTTGTACGGCCCCATATGCTTTTAATTTTCGTTTCAGGCCCGGTCATGATACAATAGAGCCGAAACAGGAAGTCCTTGTCTCTGTGAGAGCCTGTGACAGTGGGGCAGGGTGTGGCCGCACTCTGTGCCCTGCTCGGTGTTCATGCGTTCATACACTCCTTGATCACTCAGGACTAACTCCAGCAGTAGCTCAGCTTTTTAACTGAGACTGCTAAATGTGGATTTAAGACTTCTCTTCACAAAGGTTTGGTTTATATTGTGGTAAGGTGAACTGTCAATTAAAAAAATCTCATTTTATTTACGAGTTTCCTTTTTTAAAAAGCATAGTTTTTACAGAAGCTAAAACATTTAGGATAAATGAATACCGGAATTAAATTCTGTCACCACAGCTGGAATTAAAAGACCGGCAGCAGTTTTTGTCATTACCCACACTATCCTATCTATGGATCGTCTGAAGTTAGTCCTGCAGTACTTTCAGTCCAATTCTGAGTCCATTTCCAATGGCATCTGTATTATCCTGGCCCTGGTCAGTGTCAAGCTGTACACCAGCTTTGACTTTAACTGCCCATGCCTTCCTCAGTACAACAAGCTGTACTCTCTAGGTGTGATGATAGTGCCCCCCATCATACTCTTTTTCCTGGGGGTCCTAGTCAACAGACATACAGGAGTCATGATGGAGGAGTGGATGAGACCCATTGGGAACAGATCCAAAAATCCTGCTGTGGTAAAGTGAGTCAAGGTTTTACTAAAACACTCGGAGGATTGTTTTCCTAATCAAATCCCTGTAACTAGTATCCTTTCAAGGTCATGTTGTTTGGATGTACTTCTTACTCTTACTCTTTTGAGGGCATAGTAAACTGAACAATACCATTGGTACATGTTGAAAGTTGTTATTGATTTTCATTAATCAATATTGTCATTACAATACATATAATACAGAGCTAGAGTTGCAGTGATTGAGAGATCACTTAAACATATATAAATGACCTCTAACTATTAAGTAAGTCATTGATTTGGTAAATATTCTTGAAGATATATGAAACTTTTAGATCTTTTAAAATATATACTGCAAAAGTTAATGAGTATTCAATAAGGTTTACTCTTAGACCTCTAAAATGAATTAGTCTCTGTTAATCATGTTTCTTTGCTGGAGTCAAAAAGAAACGTCACAACATATAGTTCAAAGATTTCTCTTTTCAATATTTGAAAGTCATGTAATAATAGCTTTTGTCACTTTGTTTACAAAGTTCTGTGTCCACGAAAGGGATAAGTCAGTCCTCGTTCAGGCTAAGACGAGAGGGAGGGAAACCAGGAGGCAAAATAAGCATTTGGGATTAAATGAAACTAATGTCTTCCTGCAGGTACCTGTTCTCAGCCATGATACAGAGGGCCCTGCTGGCCCCCATGGTGTGGATCCTGGTCACTCTGCTGGATGGAAAGATCTTCATCTGTGCCTTTAGTGTTACTGTAGACCCTGCACTCTTCTCAGGTATCAGTAACATTCTACATAGCGAACACATATTCAATGATTACTCTCACTACAATCTAAACTGTTACTGATGGAACGTTATTGTTCAGTACGATGTCTCATGTGGTATGTTTCCTCAGGTTTTCCCAACAACACAGGTCTGGATGTGATCAAAATCATGGCCAAAGTGCCCTGCAAGGAGGACATTATCTTCAGGAACAGCTCTTTCCGCAAAGCAGTCTCTCGTTACGTTCGCTGCTATTCCCAGGTAAGCTGTTACAACCTCAGCGAGCACACTAACACATTCATGTACTTGTATTCTCATGAAGAGCTTCTATCAGCTTTATGCTCTGTCAGACCGGGTTTTGGGATAATTTAAATCAAAAACATTGTCAGAAGTGCTGTGATACAGGTTTCAGGCTTAACTGAAGCTTGTGGTTTACCGGGACATATCATAAGCTCCTGTCATTACCCAGAGGCCTGACATCCACACTGGGCTTCATTTGGATTTTCGAGAGCACCAAATGTAGGTTTATGATTATGTAATGGAATATAATAATAATAATAATAATATATTATTGGTATTATTAATTATAATTTATTTTTAAAATGTTTTCTTAAATTACTTGTTTCAAAATGTAGCCCACCATATGGACAACATATTAAACATTAACTTGTCAGTGCTTTCTGGTGGACAAACTTTACATTTTTCTAACTGATGTTAAACTTATCATTGACATTTATTTTATGCAGATGAAAATGTTATTAATTGTTCATCCTTTTCTATAGAGCAAACTCTTGACTTCCTCCAATCTGCCTTTGATGTTTTGCAATCCCATTTGACTCAAGTCAGTATTAAATGCAGACAAATCCAAATTCATGATATTCTCAAATGGCAAGAAGTTAACTTCTATTCTCCCCAAGATGTCTTCTGTTCAAAGGACTGACATCGAAATGGTCACTACATACAAATATCTAGGTTTTATTATTGTCACACACTGAAAATGTTGTTTCCAAGCTAAACATTTAATTAACTTTATTTTACAGAAACAAATCCTGTTGCTCCCTTCAGGCAAGGAAACATTTGATCTCTGCAATGTTTGTACCGGTTTTGGATTATGGATATTTGCTTTACATGAATGCCTCTGACTAGTGACTAAAGAATTTGGATACTGTGTACCATTGTGCATTACGTTTTGTTACTGGATGTGGATATTGTGTACACCACTGCACTTTGTATGCTGCTACTAAATGGCCATCTTTGTCTGCACGCAGACATGTTTTATATGTAAATCTCTCCTTGGGCTGGTTCCCTCTTATATTTGCACATATATGTGTACAAATCAAGCGCTATATGGCCTGCGCTCCCAAGCTATTATTCAGATGTTGGTTCCTAAAATGAAAACAGAACTAGGGAAAAAAGCTTTTTAAATATGCTGCCCCTTCTGCCTGGAATAATGTTCAGAAGGAGCTGAAACTGTCATATTGTATCACTATGTTCAAGTCCATCTCAATTAGACTTTTACCTGGTTAAATAAATGAGATAAACTATAAAAGTATTGGGACACTCCTCTTAATCATTGAATTCAGGTGTTTCATTCAGTCCCAATGCCACAGGCAGGGGCGTTTCCTGTGTTTTTTAAAGGTGGAAACATTAGGGGCTTTAAAAACACTTGATTTTCCAAATAAATCATTAACTATGTACAATTATTAGAAGTTGTTAGTAATTAGATTAAACAGAAAAAAAGGATGGAAGGAGGAAATAAGTTAATCGATTACATTTTTGTTTAATACATTTTAATCATCACAAGTAAATATATGACTTCATACCACCAAGGAGGAAATCCCATCAATGGGTTCACTGAATAAACTTATCTATGAAGGGATTATGATGTGACTCCTCATTCTAACAAACTAACGAATGAATTAATATTGCACATTTGAAAAGGATGTTGCACAAAAAACGAATTACTCAAAATGTAAAAATAACTAGCTATAATCAAACCTTGTTTTGGCTTCCTGATGTTTTGAAGCTAATCAAATAACAGGAGATGCCAATTAATGATTCACCTATATGTCGATCATTTAACAGTATGCATATTTACACACAATATATATGACAATTTCTTTCTTGCTGAGCTTAGTATGAGTAGAAAGCAAACATAAATGTCTGCAGTTGAATCACACTGAATGCCTTTTAATTTTCTTGGTTTACCTGCCTTTTGAAAATGGATTAGCACTGGATTGGAGTTACCTTTGATCTTATCTTATGAAAGTTCAGCCACTTTGGCACATATGACTAAACTATTTATAGTAATACCATCATTTTAAAATACATCAAAACTAAAAGATGGCAGGTCAAAAGCATACTTTCCCATACTGCAAGACATTAAAACCAATTGAGGGTGGTGCAGCTGCCGTACCAGGCCGTGATGCAGCCAGTCAGGATACTCTCTATGGTGCACCTGTACCAGGTTGTTGATGTATCCTTGGGCAACATACTTAACTCCATGTTGCTCCTAATGATAATGTTGTGTGAATGTTACCCTCCTTGATCATGGGGCACCTTGCATGGCAGCCTCTGCCTCTGAAAGAATGGGTGTGAATGGGTGAATGCTGAGTTGTGTATGTAAAAGCCCTTTGAGGAGTCCTAAAGACTGGACCGAGCACTTTATAAATTGTTGTTGTTGCTTTGTGTAATTAATTTTGCTCGCCCTGTTTAGGCAGTTGGCTGGTCCATCCTCCTCTTCCTGATTGTGCTTGGAGCCATGGGACGCCTCATCAAGCCCTACTTCGATGACCATGCCACCTCTCTGCAGACACGCTACTGGAGCAACTACCTGGACGTGGAGCAAAAGCTCTTTGAGGAAACCTGTGTCCTGCACGCTCGTGACTTCGCCCGGAAGTGTGTGGTGCAGTTTTTCGAGGACATGAGGGAGGACGCCTTACTCCGTCTCCCGCAACCGCTTTTCCTCAGAAACTCCAGAGAGGAGTGGGAGGATAAAGAAGAGGAGAGGCTTCACGGAGTGTCGAAGCAGGAGCAGGTGGACCAGCTGCTGAACAAGTGGTACCACAGTAAACCTGAACTAGATGTCACCAGAATGGCACACAAACCCAGGACCTGTGTGACCTGGGAGGACAGAGAAGGGAGGACTTTATACTCGGATGTCTAGGACACATTCAGAGATGTGTAGCTAAAGTTCCACTTACTAATGATGCCAAGCTTTCAGCTACATCGCCTGATCTTTTTTCACAAAAGGAGCATGAATTAAAAATATATATATAAATTAAATGATGTTACTACTGACATGTTAAGGTAAATAAGATGCAGAATCAAAAACAGACATGCAGGTAGTACACACACACACACACACACACAGAGGAATAGGAATGAATAAAAATGTGCTATTGGCTCCTAGAGGACTGCAAAGGGCTGCTCTTGGAGGCTGCCGGTTTTCCGGGCTTATTTGAATGTCAGGGTGTGGTGCAGCTGGTTTTGCATTCAGGTTGTTGACTTGGAACTTACTCACACAGATTTATTGAAAACCTGAACATTAGTGTGCAGACTCACAAATATTCAATTTTTACTTTTTATAAAGTCTGCTTTAAAGATACATTATTTTAAACTCAGTACTGTTTAGATGATGGTTAGGTATTTGGTCATCGACAGAATAATTCGTATTTTTGCTCTCCACTCAGACACACATTTTATATCACAGACCATATGGGTCTGGGGAGGACACCAAAGGGCAGTCCTGCCTCTTTGCAGTTTCAACAAGAAAGTCCAAAAAATAATATCATTTTGAACTGACGACATAACTAGTTTTTTATAATAATAATATATAACATTTAAAAACGCATCCTTATTCTGCAATTCTTAAATGCATACATTTGTTCATCTTATTGAAGTCACTTTATCTTAATAACACATGTTGGGAAATAAATATTGATAAAGTATGTTTAATGTGAACTTTACAACTAAATAAGTGGTCTACTTAACTTAAATCTTAGGTTAAAAATGTCTGGTAATAATTATGGATGCTCCGATCGATCGGCCACCGATCATTATTGGCCGAGGCTGATCAGGAGAGCTGATCAGATGACGCAAAATACATGAGACTTTTCTCTGTGCGCTGTAAAAGAAGCTCGCCAAAATGGCTTCACCGGTCAGGCAGTTCTTCAAGGTGTCCGAAAAAGACAATAAAATAGCTAGGCCTCTATGCAGCGTGTGAAGCAGAAACAGAGAGAGATCAGGATCAGCTGCTGCTGACGGCGAACACGCAGCTCTACCAGATCACCTGCAGCTCCGCCCGCTGTGACGGACCAGTGAGCAGAGCAAAACACACACTTCAAGTTAGACCTAACACACTTGGCTATTTTATCTACCTCTGGAACAACCTAAACTAGTTGTAAATATGTTTATTCTTCACTTACTGGATCATTGAGCTGCATGAGATGGATACGGACCGGCTGTCAGGAGAGGGAGAGAGAGCTTCTGTTTATTTATCCTGTGTTATTATCCAAAGTTAATGTAAACTTTCGAACAATGTACTTCATCTACTATAAGTAGTTTGTTTGAATGTAATAATTATGTTGTTTGTTGAAGCGCATCATTTATTGAAAAATGATTCTGAACTTTTCGATCTGTTACGATTATAAACTGAAGCAATTTAAAAATGAGCCCCATTAACTGAGTTTTAAACATCAGTATATATTACCGGTCATAGTCCGGTAATACCTGCTAACGGAAACTCTGCTACACAATTATTATTATAAATAAAATTAATTATTTCTGGACACTTGACCGGCAAGAAAAAATCCTAGCGCTAACCCTGGTCCGTCCCTGTCGTTGTATCACTTTTTTCCACAGTTTTTTTCACACCACCGGATATTTATTTTTTGCACTTTATCGTCTGTCGCTTCTTTTAGCTTTTGCGACTGGTAGTTTTTTTTCACTTTTTCCTACTGTTATTTTATTAACCTTTTTCGACACTGCCAGCACTGTGTTTTTTTTTCACTGTTTTCGACTGTCTGTTTTTTCACCACTTTTGACTGCGGTTTTTTTTCACTGTCGATTTTTCACATTTTTTTTGAAAAACAGTTAACTGTCGTTTATAACATGTCGGACATGTTTTTTTTCTTTTTTCAGCTGTTTATTTTCACTTTTTTAGAACATTTAATTTTTCCCATTTTTTGACTGTCAACTTTCACATTTTTAAAACTGCTTGCGCTGTATTTTTTTTCTTCAGGTCAGGGACGAAGGTACTTTGACCGTTTTTTTAAGGCATAATTAAAATAAAAAAAACGGTTCGTTTTTAAATTTTGCCCCAAAACGTTACTTACTTACTGTTAAACAACTATACCACTCAATGTTTCGTTTCCATAGGTGGGCAGGTCTCAACTATTTGCCTTTAGACAGTGCAAACATGGCGAGCTTCTGCTATCTTTGATGAGCGATAACATTATTTTTGGCCATACGTTTTTCACAAGACTGATAAAGTTGGAATCAGTTGAAGTTAGACAACTATCACAAATACTATGAAATACTTTTACTGTGTACTTCTTGAGTACTCTCCTATCAAAGTCCCCTCCTGAGTACAACAATGCCTGTCTTTCTGCTACAGGTGCATCTCAATAAATTAAAATATCGTGGAAAAGTTAATTCATTAAATTAATTCAATTCAAAAAGTTAAACTCATATATTATATGGATTCATTACACACAAAGTGAAATATTTCAAGCCTTTATTTGTTTTAATCTTGATGATTACGGCTTACAGCTAATGAAAACCCAAAAATCAGTATCTCCGAAAATTAGAAAATTAAATAAGACCAATAAAAAAAAAAAAGGATTTTTAATACAGAAATGTCAGCCTTCTGAAAAGTATGTTCATGTGTTTGCACTCAGTACTTGGTTGGGCCACCTTTTGCATAAATGACTGCATCAATGCGGTGTGGCATGGAGGCGATCAGCCTGTGGCACTGCTGAGGTGTTATGGAAGCCCAGGTTGCAGTACTTTTCCCACAAAGGTTCATCAGAACTTAGTTCTCATCAACTAAATACAGATCGCGTTCACACCGGAATAAGTCCCTGGGGGAGGATTAGGCAAATGAAGCCGCTGACGTCACTTCTTCTGCTTTGGGTTTACTGGCAGGCCGCAAACAACTTCACGGCGTATAGAGTGGCCAAGTCACGCCCATCTACTTCCGCCCCATGGGACCTTATTTCTGAAAAAGTATGCATTGAAGTCAATGGAGAGAGAAAGATTATCTTTCAATCCCGTTTGAATTGTGCCACGAATTACACATATGATGTTTGTCAATCTTAAAAAATAATTTCCATGTCAAAAAAGTCACAGTTTGTCGTAAAACTGTTGAAATGTAAGACTATGAAAAATACGCAACTAGAAAGACTACAAATCCCAGAATCCCAGTCCCGCATGCTGGCTCGGAACCGACTAACTCCCCCTTGTGTGTATGTACAGCTCTCAACATGCCCAGATTTTCACCTCTTTTAATACTTTTCACCTCATTCTGAAAGAAAGAAGTGAAATGTGCCAACGTGACGGCCGTCTTGGTGTGTGGTGCGAGACGGGAGAGGTAGTTCATTTATCTTTTAAATTGACAAACATCATATGTGTAATTCGTGGCACAATTCAAACGAGTAAATTGCCAGAACGCCGACACCTCATCTCCACCGCTCCTATGTTTTCTTTTGTGTTGCCATAAGTTAGTTTCTCTGCGTTTCTGCGCTGGGCTAATGCTAATGCTAATGCAAGGATAATAAAATGGCGGCTTCACAAAACTTTTTGGGAGTTTTACGGGACTGAAAACTGACGGAAAAGGGGGTAAAAAGGGGCTTTTTGGTGTGAACGCAAATATCTCGTAGTTCTGATTAACTATTGTGGGAAAAGTACTCCGGTGTGAACGCGGCTATAGATTCTCTATAGGGTTCAGGTCATACCAGTTTGCTGGCCAATGAAGCACAGTAATTCCATGGTCACTAAACCAGGTCTTAGTACTTTTGGCAGTGTGGGTAGGTGCCAAGTCGTGCTGGAAAATGAAATCAGCATCTCCATAAAGCTTGTCAGAAGAAGGAAGCATGAAGTGCTCTAAAATCTCCTGGTAGACGGCTGCGTTGACTTTGGACTTGAGAAAACACAGTGGACCAACACCAGCATGGCTCCCCAAACCATCACTGACTGGAGACTTCACACTGGACTTCAAGCAACTTGGATTGTGTGCCTCTCCACTCTTCCTCCAGACTCTGGGACCTTGATTTCCAAATAAAATGCAAAATATATTTTCATCTGAAAAGAGGACTTTGGACAATTTATTAGACCATTTATTAGGGCCCGAGCACGACGGCGTCCTAGCACGAAGTGCGAGGAAACCTATTGTTATTGGAGGAATTCTTATTATTATTTTTCTGCTGGCGTTTCCTGTTTTTGAGGCCTTCAGGACGCTTCAAAAGTTGTATAATTTTGCACGGACGCCAGGACTGGTGAAAAATACAATATTCTGGAGTCAATGGGTTCAAATTGTCCAACTTGCTCGCTAGCGCCACCTATGAAAAACCCATTTCGGGTCGCACTGTAACTCCAAATCACCTGAAATTGTGCACACATATCCGTCTTGACCTGCTCTACAAATTATCCTCTTAAATTAGCATAATGTTCAAAACAGTAAAATATTCACTTAAATTTCAATTTTCAGTTTTTCAACACCAAACTTCGTATACAGCATCGGTGGAGGGTCAAACACATTACCGTAAAGAATTAGCATGTTCAGACGATAAATATTTCCGCCAATTTATAACTGAAGAACACATACACATACTCTGGGGGTGACTACGAGCTGATAGGCGCACGGACGCGAGGGCCCGCTCATCACTGTGCGCACAAGTGCTACCGCAGTTTTAATTAGGGTTGTCGTTGAAGAGTTTGTACATTATTGCGTTGCCTGGCAACCACAACCACACACATGGATTAACATCGATTTAATACATAAATGTAGCCTTTGTTTCTGCTAAAAGAGGTGTCAACCAGCTGGGGCAACAAGAAAATCGGCAAAATCGAGTGTGACTATTACAAAATAACTTATTATATTAATATTGACAATAACAACCGACCGTCGGGGAGCGTTCTCATGGCGTCTACTATCAACGCTATGGGAGGTCTATGAAGGTATATGGGACACCCTGCCCGTTGAACACTGACGTCCAAGAGGTACCCTGTGCGTAATATCGTGACGGGGAGGGGCCCTGACTATATTACGTACATCCATGTAAATAATTCATTACCCAGCATGCATCATCTCAACTTCACATAAGAGAAAAAAATGCCTCCTGGGACCCAGCCCATTGAAAATGTCCACTGTAGTGGACATTTTGTTAACATGCATCTCCTTTTACTCTTTTGAGCTACTCAATCAATCCCTGATGTACTGTACAGAGGACATCCTGGTCTTTCCAGTGATGTGGCATTGGTTAAAATTGCATGCTGGGAAGTTCCTCTTTCTTTTCATCCAAAATGGCTGGCATACCAAAAACAAAATTGTATAGAAGCAGGAGGAGAAGTCAAATATTGTTGAATAATTATCATTTTTACCATGAAAATCATATATGTTCTTGTTTATTAACATGTGAGGAACTATATAATTAGTTCTGAAAGCAATTAAATAATTCAAGTTTTCAAATAACAGCTCTTTTATAAATGTCCATTCTAGTGGACGTCAGGACTATCTTCATGGACTTTATGACCCAATATTGTTGCAGGAGACGGAACTGAAGCAGACATTTTCTGTACCAGATAGTTAAGGGGGATTAAGATTTTGAGCTCTCAGATGATGAGAGAGATGAGGATTTCACACCTGGGATAGAAGAGGGTCAAGAAGAAGGGGGGGGGGAAGATGCAGGAGGCTTCATGAGCGCACAGATACAGACAGAGAGACAGATAGGAACGAGCTGGAAAGACATGGCCCTCTGTGGGCCAAGGGCCTTTCTCATTTCAGCTAACCCCCCTCCTCGACTCCCCTCCTCGACTCCTATCCTCGATACTTAGTCCCGCCCAAAGGAGATGCGAGCGGAGGAGCCGAGGAGGGGAACCGAGGAGAGAGGA
>CALSBZ010045920.1:39911-63387 GCA_943591055.1 Gobionotothen gibberifrons
GATTTTCAGAAACGGGATTTGATTGGCTGGCGCTGGCTTCTCCGGCACGCCGGAGAAGCTCAGCCACGCTACCCACAATTGGTGACCGACCAGTGGGTGCGGCTTATATTCAGGTGCGCTTAATAGTCCGGAATTTACGGTAATTCTATCGCTCGAAGTGGAGTCGAAAGAGATGAGTTTTCAGTCAGCGCCGGAAGATGTGCAAGCTTTCTGCTGTCCTGATTTCAAAGGGGAGCTCATTAGTATCACCATTTAGGGGTAACCATTTCATGTTTAGATTCTGTAAGCAAGGGCATTAACTGCCTTTTCTATTTTCATTTTAAGGAAGACTGTCATAGTACAACAACTGGACCACCATTTGCATGAAATCCCCAAAAATAATTACTATCTTGTCCAATCAGAGCGTAATATGGCTGTACGCACACAGCCATGAGGATGAAATCTATCTAAACACAAAGTGCATCAAGTCTCAAACGTGGAGCGAACATGAGGAGTAAAGCACGGACATGATGGTTGTTCTGATTCTTTCCTGTCCTCAAGAAACAATATTATTATTATAATAATAATAATAAGATCTATCTCATTATTTATTGTTGCATTTGTATGCATTCAGATTTATAGATGACACACTTGGTTTAGGCTTTGTGAATTTTCTAAAGGTTTACCCTTGTTCAGATTCTCACCCCGTTCCTGTTGAGGAGGCTGAAGTCCGACGTGACGCTGGATGTTCCTCCTAAGAAGGAGATCATTGTTTACGCTCCTCTGACGGACAAACAGGAAGCCTTTTATACCGCTGTGGTCAACAAAACCATTGCAAAAGTGCTGGGCCAGGAAAAGGTCTGTATGACTGTGTTCAGTCCCCACAGCTACTGTGAGATGTATATGTTGAATGCTGGCGTATACAAGTCTGGCTTAAGTCTTCAGTCAGAAAGACTGCAGCAATCCAAAAGTTAAGGGTTATACAACAAGGGGTATGTTCCGTGTTGGGGGGGGGGGGGTAAAATCATACCGCCATGGTTAGTGACCACACTTGGGTCTTCTCTCTGGGTATATGCATGCAGGCGGAGGCTCCTGTCGTCCTGGCTAAAAGTGGCAGGCCAAAGCGTAGCAGTCGGAAAGTAGTAGACTATCAAGAACTTGGTGGAGACACACCTTATGACCTGGAGAAATATCTGGAGAAGGTCCGCAAGGAGCTGGATCAAAGGTAATCACTGCAGAGACACTTGTAATACAAATATATTTGATTTCTTTACCTTTTTGTAATTTTATTTGTTCTCATTGATCTGTACAGTGTGATTTTGGTTTTCCTGCATGTCCATATATGTTGTAACTAGGGTTGTCAATCTATTAAAATATTAAATTATCTCTGAATCAGCTGTATGCTCAGCCACTGAGTGGTGTTTAAGACACAACGTACACCAGTAGTAACTGTATTCACATGGACAGTAAATCTAACTCTTGAGCTGAACTGTTCTATCTACATCCGAGGCTTTTTTCTGCTTGCCATCCCCAGCGTTACTGCGGCAGCGCTTTCTGATTTAATGAACTACAGAGCGGTTTGAGGGTCACAGTCTAACCCTCTCCTCTCCCCCAGTTCCGCTCCAGTGCTGGAGATCCAGAGCCCACTCGATGCACAGATCAACCTGAAGCTGCAGAACATTCTTATGCTGCTAAAAAGATGCTGTAACCACCCGTACCTGGTGGAGTACCCCCTGGACCCCGCCACACAGGAGTTCAAGGTAATGTTACTTGGAGTACTACCAAAGGAACAGGCAGACTGTTTTTTCTAAACAAACAGAATGAAGGGAGATGAACAGAATGTATTCAGTGATATTGATTATGTTTCTTCACATTCTGTACGTGCTGCAGATCGACGAGCAACTGGTGCAGAGCTCCGGGAAGTTCCTCATACTGGACAGACTGCTGCCTGCCCTGAAGACACGGGGACATAAGGTGAAACAGGAGGACACCAGTACACACTGGAGGATTAATTTAGTACTTCAAATTAACCAATGACTAGAAGCCCTACTTCTTTCACCTAGGGGAGGTCTACAACAAAAAACTAACCAGGCATTCTATCAGTAAACTTGGTACAAAGTTTGGTCGAACATGAGCTGCATATTCTCATTAAGTTTACAGCTGCAGTCTGTGTTTATGCTCCTGGTACAAAATAAATGATTCCCTTTTTACATTTAGTTCAGCATCACTTCCACTGCACCCTAGCTGTCAATATTCTAGCCTAAATTAAAATAGCACAAACAAAACAACCTTTGAATATGTTTAATAGTCAATAAAACTGCCTTTCAGAAACTGAGTTCTCCCACAATGGTGTGCGTCCCACAATGCCCTTTCAGTGAAGAATGTGCATGTATGAATGCGTGTGTGTGTATGTGTATATATGTATATACAGTGGAGGAAATAAGTATTTGATCCCTTGCAGATTTTGTAATTTCACCCACTTACAAAGATTTTAACGGTGAGAGTAAGAATATCAAAAAATAAAATCCAGAAATAGACATTATACAACAGATACAAATTGATTTGCGTTTAACTGTGGGAAATAAATATTTGATCCCTTGCAGTGTGAAAAAAAGTTTTTAGAGAGTACTTGTCCATGAACTAGTGACTTTGGCAATTTACTTGTCCGAATACATTTTTCACTTGTCCAGAATGGACAAGTGAACAAGTCAATTGAAAGATCTACTTGTCCGATATTGTAAATAACACGTCCCGGACGGTGGGACGTGCACTTTTTCGCACACTGCCTTGTAAACATGTGTTAGTACTTGGTGGAGAAACCCTTGTTGGACACACAGAGGTCAGACGCTTCTTGTAGCTGGTCTCCAGATCTGTGCACATCTCAGGAAGGATGTTGGTCCACTCCTCTCTGAAGACCCTCTCCAAACCCTTCAGGTTTTGAGGCTGATGCTTGGCCTCTGGAAGCTTCAGCTCCCTCCACAGATTTTCTATGGGATTAAGGTCCGGAGACTGGCTAGGCCCCTCCATCACCTGAATGTGCTTCTTCTTTAGCCACTCCTGTGTTGCCTTGGCCGTATGTAGACCCCTCCATGACCCATGTTCAGTGCCATGGCTGAGTGAAGGAGGCTATCGGCCAATATTTCACAGTATAAGATAAGATGGATATTTTCTTAATCCACGTGGGGAAATTCAGTTGTACAAGCAGCAACAGGGTAAGCGTGAAAAACAGACAGCACAGATTCACACAGATTAATAAAATAATATGTGTATATTAGGGCTGCACAATATTGAAAAAAACTGACATTGCGATATATGTTGCGTTTTTTTTAAACTATATTTAACCAGATGAAGGATTTTAATCACGGACGTCTGGATCTTAACTGGTTGACTCATCATACCTTAAGTCATGATCTACATGTCATGATAATGCATGTTGCTTACCCTCAAATAAGTGGGTTCATCTGTGAATGAAGAACAGAAGAACCTTTTTGTATCCAAAATAGTTCCAGATGGCAGATGTTGCTTTTCTTTTTGGAAGTAAATCTTCATTCTCGATGGTATTGTCCTCCTGTTCATCGCTAATTTTTTTCCGGTATTTTGATGGTCTGCAAACTAGCGGGGCGGGGCCTGCTGTGATCTGATCAAGAATGATTGTGATTGGTGGTGTGCTGTGCATGCAGAGCCTGCATGTCACTCACTCAAGTACCCCTGACGGCCGCCCCGTAGTTTCAGAGCGCATCGAGTTTAAAATACCATCTACAAGCTGATGCAGACAGCCCCGCTCCTGCCGCCCGCTTGTGGCAGACCACACTTCCACGTTCACCGGCAGGCTCCGACTGGCCATCGGGAGGACCGGGAGGGTGCGTGTATGTGTGGCTCGAGCGAGGCACACCTTACGTGTTGTTGTTGTTAGCATCTGGTGCTAGCTAGCTGCGCTAACGGATATAAGGAGCTGTTTCAATGAAAACAGAGGAGCGACATTTCGCCGACAACTGCGCCGAGCACTTGACTTTATGCAGGGAGCCAGACAGTGGGACATTGTCTGGCGAAAAGTCAGCACACTCAGCACGGATAGTGCGCGCAACATGATTGCAGCGTCCAGGCAGCTCCCGTTCGAGCATATTATGCCTTGAGTTGCACATAGCTCCAACGATCCATCACAGTGTCTCCACACACACACACACACACACACACACACACACACACTCTTTGTATTGTATTATAGAGGTTCCAGGTTGTGTGTTTAATATTCATGAGAATATTTGTCATTGTTCAAATGATAATAAGCAAACATATAAAGCATATTTGTCCACTCATATGTTGATAAGAGTATTACAAACTTGAAAAATATCCCTCTAAGGTACATTTAGAACAGATAAAAAATGTGCGATTAATTTGCGATTAATCGCGTTTAACTATGGACAATCATGAGATTAATCGCGATTAAATATTTTAATCGACTGACAGCCCTAATAATAATATAAGAATAATAAATGGAGCCTCTCTTTTCCTCCTCCTCTCCTGACAGCCCGTCAGTATCCGCCTCATGCAGCTGGCTGATCCAGTAATGAGTGACCAGACAGTAAAAATAAACATTCATAACTAGTTTAGGTAGTTTGAGAGGTAATTAAAGTGTGATGATCTAACTTGAAGTGTGTGTTTTGCTCCGCTCACCACTCCATCACAGCGGGCGGAGCTGTAGGTGATCATGCAGAGCTGCGTGTCTCCGTCAGCAGCAGCTGATCTCTGATCCCTCTCTCCTGTCCGATTATAGATTAGGGTTAGCAGGAGAGGTGGGGAGAGGCAGGGAATGATCGTATAGGGCATACACACGGAGCCGTTTGGCCCCCCAGAGCGTTCTGTCCATCTTGGGACTCGTTATCGTTTGAGGACTCAGTTTCCGCGGTTCCGTTACAGCCTTGTGTGAACGAACCGTCCATACGATAGAGAACTGTAGCGGATAATACCCGTTCAGTCTCCGTGTAAACAGAGCCTTTGACAGCTCTTTAGTCTTGCCCATGGTGGAGAGGTTGGAATCTGATTGATTGATTCTGTGGATAGGTGTCTTTTATACAGGTAACAAGTTGATATTAGGAGTACTTTTTTAAAGGAAGAGGACTTATGCAACCGGTCTGTGGGAGCCAGAATTCTTATCTATATCAATAATGATCACACCAGTATGATTTTTATATTAAAACAGTTAGGGCTATTCATGATGCCCAGGCCTACCCCCACCACTCCTATGTATGTATCAAATATAAGATTTATAGAATATTTGCATTAAACTTGAATAAATGTACATCTGACGATAACGAGATATTATACACACATCTTCAAATAACCAAACCTTTTCAAGGTGGCATTTTCAATTACCATTTCCTTACAATGTAGCTAGAGAAAAGTGAAATGTGTACTTGATCAACAAAAGGTATTCTTTCACAGTTCGGGAGGAAATATGTACTCCGGATCTTGAACTGTTATCCATTTCGCTTCGCCCCTTCTACTTGCCTAGAGAGTTCCCCCAGCTGTTTTTTACTATTGTTTACATTCACCCACGGGCAAGCGCCTCAGCAGCCACCCAGCTGATTGAGGAAGTTACTAACAGACTGGACTCCCTCTCCCCGGATGCTCCTACATTTATTTTAGGAGATTTTAATCACTGTCAGGTACATAAGACCTTAAAAACATACGAGCAGTATGTCACATGTCCTACAACTTTAAATAAATCCACGATTGATTTATGTTATGGCACGGTGCCTGGTGCGTTCAAGTCCCTGACCATGCCCCCTTTTGGAGCGTCATACCACACGAGCGTTCTTCTGGTGCCGATCTACAAACCCATCTGCAGAAAACAAGTGTGCACAAAAAAAACGGTGAAATGTTGGACAGAGGAAAGCATTGCCACCTTACAGGCATGTTTGGACTGCACGGATTGGGATGTGTTTTATAGCTCATGCTCTGATCTCAATGAACTGACGTCAACTGTCTCATCCTACATATCATTTTGTGTGGAGTCTAACATTCCTTGTAAAGACATTACCGTCTTCCCTAATAATAAGCCGTGGGTCACGAAGGAACTAAAGAGTGTTATAAATAGAAAGAAACGTATATTTTATACTGGAAACAGTCAGGACAAAAAAGAAATGAACAGAGAATTAAGAAATGAGATAAGAAAATCAAAAATAGCTTATAGGGATAAGGTGGAACTCAAATACAGCAGTGGAGATCTTCGGGAAGCCTGGAGGGGAATCAAATCGATGTCTTCCATCTCCCAGGGTAACAACAATGACAGGGCTAGGAATCCCATTAACATTGAGGGAACAAATGAGGCAGACCTCCCCAATGCTTTTAACATTTTTTATTCTCGATTCGAGAAAAATGATTTCTCAATAACCACCTCAACCCTTAGAGAGTCTCTCTCCCCTATCTCAGACATAATCATTGAACAGGATGATGTTAGGAATCTCTTAAAACGAGTCAATATTAGGAAGGCCCCAGGTCCAGACCATATTTGTGGGCGTACACTCCAGCATTGTGCTAGCGAACTCTGTGGTGTTTTCCAGCATATCTTCCAATTGTCACTTGAGAAGAGCCAAATTCCTGATATGTGGAAATCCTCAACTGTAATTCCCATCCCTAAGAAACCTCATCCTAAAGTCCTAAATGACTTCAGTGGCTTTAACGTCATTGGTAATGAAAAAATTGTTAAAGGCCTTGTCATGTCAGTAGTAGGTGGTGAACTTGATCCACTACAATTTGCGTATCAGGCAGGGAGAGGCGTAGAGATGCAAAGCTTCTTATACTGCACACCCTCCACAAACACCTTGAAAAGCCACAAGCCCACGCTAGGCTTTTGTTTGCTGACTTTTCTTCAGCATTTAATACAATGCAGCCACATCTCCTGGTAGAGAGCCTATTATGTCATTTTAAACTGCCCGATCAACTTGTTTTATGGATTTTAAACTTTCTAACTAATAGAGAGCAGAAGGTGTCTGTCAATGGACGCCTCTCTGACTCTGTCATCACTTCCACGGGCTCGCCTCAAGCATGCGTTCTTTCGCCCCTACTTTTTATAATGTACACTGATAAATTCAGGAGCATGCAAGACAACAGCTACCTGGTTAAATTCTCTGACGATACCGCCCTCTTGTCCCTCCTTAGCGGCTCAGAATCAGGCCACGAGTGTGCTCTTACCGATTTTATTGATGACAGTTTTCTGGATTTAAATGTCTCTAAAACCCAGGAATTGATCATTGATTTTAGACGTCACAAGGATGTTCCGAAGGAGTGCATCATACACAATGACAATGTAAAAATGGTCACATCATACAAATACTTGGGCACCATTTTCGATGACGACCTCAAATTTGATGTGAATACTGAGTGTATTGTGAAGCGGGGTCAACAGAGAATGCACCTTCTTCGCAAACTGAACTCTTTCTCTGTCAGGCCTTTCATTCTTTGTCGTTTTTACCAAGCATTCATTGAGAGCCTTATTAGTTTTTCTTTTATCTGCTGGTTCCATAGCCTTACACTGAAAGACAGGAACAGCCTGAACAGCATTGTTAAAGCCTGCTCCAAGATCATCGGCGTGAAGCAGAGAGACTTCAATTCCTTCTGTAACCAACAGATTCTGCGGAAAGCAGAGAGCATTCTGAACTCTCCAGGTCATGTTCTTTCACATGAATTTCGTCTATTGCCATCAGAGCGAAGATATACCTCTACCTGATCAAAGGACTAATCGCTTTTCAAAATCATTTATCCCTTCTGCACTCAAACTTTTAAATTCTTGAAAGGCTTTTAATTTATTTATTTATTTATTATTGTGATGCTATTTATAGTGTAAATTGTAATTATCCACATCTGTGCTCCCGGGTGTATCTGTGTGTTTTCCTCTTGCATGTATGTTCCTGCCTGTGTACATGACATAAGCTGCTGCTCATAACCAATTGCCCCTTGTGGGATTAATAAAGTTGTTGATTGATTGATGAATACACATTCTTGCACCATTATAGCCAGTGGTCGTACAAGGAATTGATTGATGTATGGCTCCAGGTTCTGATTTTCAGTCAGATGACGTCCATCTTGGATCTTTTGATGGATTACTGCTATCTGCGGGGCTACCAGTACAGCCGGCTTGATGGCAGCATGTCCTTCTCTGAAAGAGATGAAAATGTGAGTTTTGACAAGTGTAAAATGCTAAGCATTTATATTTAACCAATAAGGATGGTGTTTCTGTCATTACTAACTATCTGACCCTTTTCTCCCCAGATGACCAAGTTCTCCAAAGATCCAGATGTATTTCTGTTCCTGCTGAGCACCAGAGCGGGAGGACTTGGGATCAACCTGACCGCTGCTGACACTGTTATCATCTTCGACAGTGACTGGGTGGGTGCAGGATGATTTTCCTTAATATGTGAGTGTTGGTGTGTGCTAATGCTAATCCCCTCTCAGAACCCTCAGGCTGACCTTCAGGCCCAGGACCGCTGCCACAGAATCGGACAAACCAAACCAGTGGTGGTGTACCGGCTGGTGACGGCCAACACCATCGACCAGAAGATCCTGGAGAAGGCCTCAGCCAAGAGGAAGCTGGAGCAAATGGTCATCCACAAAAGTGAGTGGCTTGACCTTCATGTGCTGCCCACACCTCAGGCACTGCAGCACTACATTACTATTGCTGATATACTACATATAACTGCAAGCAATGTACTGAGTTCTGATTTTTTTTTTTCAAATGTGGACTTGATGGTGTTTCTCCTCCATAGATAAGTTCAAAGGTGCTAAGGCGGAGCTGAACCAGAGTAAGAGCTGCATTGATCTGGATGAGCTGAGGGAGCTTCTCAGAGCCAGAGGCATGGAGAAGTAAGACACCACCACTTCAATGTTAAGATAATGTGAAGAAGAACCAAGAGCTCTCAACAGTGTAGAGCAGGAGTCGGCAACCCCTGGCACGCGTGCCACCGTAACCAGTGGCACACTAGGAATAAGTGGAATAAGTGTGCAAAATATTAAAATTTTATTTTCGGATCCTGAACGAGACCGCCGCCACAGCGCGTCTCCCCGTTACCTGCAGAAGGAAGCCATGCACGCAACGCAGCCCCGCTCTCTTTAACTCCAGGCGACTTTCTGCCGCTTTCCCCCGTGGTGCAGTGCTGTTCGTTTCACCATGGAGGAAAGCACTTCACAAATTGCAGTACTCCATAAGGAGCTGTACAAATGCCGCAGTTTTTGCGTGGCTCTGTCTTTCGTTGAAAGCCCAGTGGCGATCTGCTCATCTCTCATCGAAATAATATGCTACACAGGGGCGGACTGGCCATCTGTGTTCTGGAGAATCACAGAACGGACCATCGTCCTTATTATTATTATGCCGTTTAAACCAATTATTTAAATGTGTTTGTTAAATTCGGCATCATGTAAGTTGCGCTGACAGGCCCACACATTGCTTCCCCGCAGCGAGGCTCCCCCCGCCTTCCTGTTGACAGTTCACGAGCGTTGAGCTCCTCACCCCCCCCCCATTGATAATATACGATCATCGGCACACTGATAAAACATTTTTTTTTTAATGGCACTTCATATCAAAAAGGTTGCCGACCCCTGGTGTAGAGTAACGTTTGTCTGTTCGTTTGTCTCGCTCAGGGAGGTGAAAACATCAAGGGGGGAGGTGATCAGCAACAAGGACCTGGAGCTTTTACTGGATCGCAGCGACATGCTGGGTGAGGAGAAACACCACTACACAGGTCACACTCTTGTACTTATTTCAGAGGATAATGTGAGAGTGATTATTAAAATATGATCATGCAAAAGCACTTCAGTAGGCACAATGTTCAATTATAAGTTGAATATCTCAAACATGCTGTTGGGCCAAAGGGGGATCAATATGATAGAATGCTAAAAATCTATTCTCTTACTATCACAATGACACTGAAAGTTGTCAATAATCAGCGAATACAGAATGTCTAATGTATCCATTTAATAAAGTAGAAATGTTTTAAAGGCCTTTATGCTGCTTAGGCCCTTTGGTGTCGAGTTAAGCAGAAAATGTGACACATTAAACTCAAAATGTCCGTAGTTGTGGTGCAGAACCAGAAACTATTGTCGTCCCAACAAAGAGTTCTTTCATTTAGTCATTTTAAGGTGTCAGTGTTTTCATCATATCCATTTCTAAGAACCACATTGAACCAAATTGGACAGAAAACCACTGATCAACATTCTGCGCTTGCAAAGTAAAGAAATTCTATTAAGAAAATTGTAATGACAGAAATGTACTTTTCAAAACTTCGGGTTTGTACAGGGTCAGTCTCCCTGGGTCAGTGATCTGTTTTTAAATGGAAAACTATAAGATAATATGATAAGATAAGATGGACCTTTATTAATCCCCGTGGGGAAATTCAGTTGTACAAGCAGAAACAGGGTAAGCGTGAAAAACAGGACGGCACAGATTCACATGGCTTAATAAAATAAAATCAAGAAAAAATAATAATAATAATAAAAGACTATGAAATAGGAGATGAGTAAAAATAAGAGTAAAATAACTGTCAGCATATATACATATTTGGTCATATAAATTATGAAGTACGAAATGAGTTGAAGTGACAAGGGAAAATGGACATCTGTACATATAGTGACACCATTCCCTACACTGCTCCCCGGGCGCCGTTCAAAATGGCAGCACACTGCTCCTAACACTAGGATGGGTCAAATGCAGAGAAACAATTTCCCCACGGGGATTAATAAAGTATATCAAAAAATATCTATCTATGTAACTTTAATAACCTAAATATGAATAGCTGGCATCGAGAGCTGTGCTGCACTACGTAGTGTAAACCTTACTACTGCCACCTTATGTTTGTGCTGATCAGTTTCAAAAGAGGACCTGATGTGTAACGGAGGGTTTTCTAAGGCGCCATGTGTAAAGACTTTAATGTTGGTCATTAGAGTGATGTGAACCTTTTTTAAATGTGTCATGTTGGCATTGTCCCTTTTTTAATTTACTGTCTTAGTACTTAGCCATTGTTTTTTCTAGTGAGCTGAAGTAAAGTTTTTTTCTCTGTACTTTCAGACAAAGGGAAGGGGAGCTTGAAGAAAGAGAAGGGCGGAGTGTTCAGAGTGATGGATGCTGAAGACTCTTCAGAGATCCCTTTGATCTGAAAACACCTGCAAGCTATTAAAGAAAAACTAAAGTTGCACTGAGATGGCTCTTAACCGCCATCCCTTCCTAAAACTACCGTCTGCAGACGGTATTGTTTTCCTTTTTGACCTGCCTTGATAGTCCTCAGTCATGGTCTTTTTTTGTAAACCACTACCCTTTTAATAACTATCATTTGGGATTTTGTTGGCTGTCAATGACAGTTGACTATTTGCATGTGAAAAGAAGAACATGGTACAGTTGGCTTTTCTTTCTGGCAGTTCATCAAGACTATCAGAAGAAACTACGTTTCATTAAAAGCAGTACAACGGTTTACAAGGTCTGTGCATCTTTTTCACAAGACAAAGCTGTTTTAGTCCTGGATTTTCTTTTAGCCATTCATAACAGATCTTTAACAATGTTTTAATCAAAGCACTATCCTGTAGCTTAAGAGTACAACAATTAAAATAAAATGATTTGCTTACTTTATATTGTGTTTTTTTCCAAGCCTTTGCTGAATAACATTGTTGTAAGTTACCACTTTCTGGGTAGAATTTTGCTTGACCATTTCAAGATCCTGCCATGTTCCAAATCATTTCATAAGCTACCTTTACATATTGGCAATTGCGCTTTAGCTATGTGGTCAGATCATTCTCTAATCAAATAAATGCTCGCAGAAGGATTTACAAAATGTAATTTGGGATTTATATAAAGATATCCGTCAAGAAAAATCCATATAATATTGCACAAATATATTTTTGATCCACACATTAATATTTATTTTAAATAAACATCCATAAATATATATTTTTTAAAGTGTTCGCACATTTCATCCAACCCGTATTGTTACACCTACAGGAGCTTTTATCCCGTTCCAATGTAGGCACCCCCCTTTTGCAGCTTCCACTCTTCTTTTAGTGGTTGATCCTTTGTACGGCCCCATATGCTTTTAATTTTCGTTTCAGGCCCGGTCATGATACAATAGAGCCGAAACAGGAAGTCCTTGTCTCTGTGAGAGCCTGTGACAGTGGGGCAGGGTGTGGCCGCACTCTGTGCCCTGCTCGGTGTTCATGCGTTCATACACTCCTTGATCACTCAGGACTAACTCCAGCAGTAGCTCAGCTTTTTAACTGAGACTGCTAAATGTGGATTTAAGACTTCTCTTCACAAAGGTTTGGTTTATATTGTGGTAAGGTGAACTGTCAATTAAAAAAATCTCATTTTATTTACGAGTTTCCTTTTTTAAAAAGCATAGTTTTTACAGAAGCTAAAACATTTAGGATAAATGAATACCGGAATTAAATTCTGTCACCACAGCTGGAATTAAAAGACCGGCAGCAGTTTTTGTCATTACCCACACTATCCTATCTATGGATCGTCTGAAGTTAGTCCTGCAGTACTTTCAGTCCAATTCTGAGTCCATTTCCAATGGCATCTGTATTATCCTGGCCCTGGTCAGTGTCAAGCTGTACACCAGCTTTGACTTTAACTGCCCATGCCTTCCTCAGTACAACAAGCTGTACTCTCTAGGTGTGATGATAGTGCCCCCCATCATACTCTTTTTCCTGGGGGTCCTAGTCAACAGACATACAGGAGTCATGATGGAGGAGTGGATGAGACCCATTGGGAACAGATCCAAAAATCCTGCTGTGGTAAAGTGAGTCAAGGTTTTACTAAAACACTCGGAGGATTGTTTTCCTAATCAAATCCCTGTAACTAGTATCCTTTCAAGGTCATGTTGTTTGGATGTACTTCTTACTCTTACTCTTTTGAGGGCATAGTAAACTGAACAATACCATTGGTACATGTTGAAAGTTGTTATTGATTTTCATTAATCAATATTGTCATTACAATACATATAATACAGAGCTAGAGTTGCAGTGATTGAGAGATCACTTGAACATATATAAATGACCTCTAACTATTAAGTAAGTCATTGATTTGGTAAATATTCTTGAAGATATATGAAACTTTTAGATCTTTTAAAATATATACTGCAAAAGTTAATGAGTATTCAATAAGGTTTACTCTTAGACCTCTAAAATGAATTAGCCTCTGTTAATCATGTTTCTTTGCTGGAGTCAAAAAGAAACGTCACAACATATAGTTCAAAGATTTCTCTTTTCAATATTTGAAAGTCATGTAATAATAGCTTTTGTCACTTTGTTTACAAAGTTCTGTGTCCACGAAAGGGATAAGTCAGTCCTCGTTCAGGCTAAGACGAGAGGGAGGGAAACCAGGAGGCAAAATAAGCATTTGGGATTAAATGAAACTAATGTCTTCCTGCAGGTACCTGTTCTCAGCCATGATACAGAGGGCCCTGCTGGCCCCCATGGTGTGGATCCTGGTCACTCTGCTGGATGGAAAGATCTTCATCTGTGCCTTTAGTGTTACTGTAGACCCTGCACTCTTCTCAGGTATCAGTAACATTCTACATAGCGAACACATATTCAATGATTACTCTCACTACAATCTAAACTGTTACTGATGGAACGTTATTGTTCAGTACGATGTCTCATGTGGTATGTTTCCTCAGGTTTTCCCAACAACACAGGTCTGGATGTGATCAAAATCATGGCCAAAGTGCCCTGCAAGGAGGACATTATCTTCAGGAACAGCTCTTTCCGCAAAGCAGTCTCTCGTTACGTTCGCTGCTATTCCCAGGTAAGCTGTTACAACCTCAGCGAGCACACTAACACATTCATGTACTTGTATTCTCATGAAGAGCTTCTATCAGCTTTATGCTCTGTCAGACCGGGTTTTGGGATAATTTAAATCAAAAACATTGTCAGAAGTGCTGTGATACAGGTTTCAGGCTTAACTGAAGCTTGTGGTTTACCGGGACATATCATAAGCTCCTGTCATTACCCAGAGGCCTGACATCCACACTGGGCTTCATTTGGATTTTCGAGAGCACCAAATGTAGGTTTATGATTATGTAATGGAATATAATAATAATAATAATAATATATTATTGGTATTATTAATTATAATTTATTTTTAAAATGTTTTCTTAAATTACTTGTTTCAAAATGTAGCCCACCATATGGACAACATATTAAACATTAACTTGTCAGTGCTTTCTGGTGGACAAACTTTACATTTTTCTAACTGATGTTAAACTTATCATTGACATTTATTTTATGCAGATGAAAATGTTATTAATTGTTCATCCTTTTCTATAGAGCAAACTCTTGACTTCCTCCAATCTGCCTTTGATGTTTTGCAATCCCATTTGACTCAAGTCAGTATTAAATGCAGACAAATCCAAATTCATGATATTCTCAAATGGCAAGAAGTTAACTTCTATTCTCCCCAAGATGTCTTCTGTTCAAAGGACTGACATCGAAATGGTCACTACATACAAATATCTAGGTTTTATTATTGTCACACACTGAAAATGTTGTTTCCAAGCTAAACATTTAATTAACTTTATTTTACAGAAACAAATCCTGTTGCTCCCTTCAGGCAAGGAAACATTTGATCTCTGCAATGTTTGTACCGGTTTTGGATTATGGATATTTGCTTTACATGAATGCCTCTGACTAGTGACTAAAGAATTTGGATACTGTGTACCATTGTGCATTACGTTTTGTTACTGGATGTGGATATTGTGTACACCACTGCACTTTGTATGCTGCTACTAAATGGCCATCTTTGTCTGCACGCAGACATGTTTTATATGTAAATCTCTCCTTGGGCTGGTTCCCTCTTATATTTGCACATATATGTGTACAAATCAAGCGCTATATGGCCTGCGCTCCCAAGCTATTATTCAGATGTTGGTTCCTAAAATGAAAACAGAACTAGGGAAAAAAGCTTTTTAAATATGCTGCCCCTTCTGCCTGGAATAATGTTCAGAAGGAGCTGAAACTGTCATATTGTATCACTATGTTCAAGTCCATCTCAATTAGACTTTTACCTGGTTAAATAAATGAGATAAACTATAAAAGTATTGGGACACTCCTCTTAATCATTGAATTCAGGTGTTTCATTCAGTCCCAATGCCACAGGCAGGGGCGTTTCCTGTGTTTTTTAAAGGTGGAAACATTAGGGGCTTTAAAAACACTTGATTTTCCAAATAAATCATTAACTATGTACAATTATTAGAAGTTGTTAGTAATTAGATTAAACAGAAAAAAAGGATGGAAGGAGGAAATAAGTTAATCGATTACATTTTTGTTTAATACATTTTAATCATCACAAGTAAATATATGACTTCATACCACCAAGGAGGAAATCCCATCAATGGGTTCACTGAATAAACTTATCTATGAAGGGATTATGATGTGACTCCTCATTCTAACAAACTAACGAATGAATTAATATTGCACATTTGAAAAGGATGTTGCACAAAAAACGAATTACTCAAAATGTAAAAATAACTAGCTATAATCAAACCTTGTTTTGGCTTCCTGATGTTTTGAAGCTAATCAAATAACAGGAGATGCCAATTAATGATTCACCTATATGTCGATCATTTAACAGTATGCATATTTACACACAATATATATGACAATTTCTTTCTTGCTGAGCTTAGTATGAGTAGAAAGCAAACATAAATGTCTGCAGTTGAATCACACTGAATGCCTTTTAATTTTCTTGGTTTACCTGCCTTTTGAAAATGGATTAGCACTGGATTGGAGTTACCTTTGATCTTATCTTATGAAAGTTCAGCCACTTTGGCACATATGACTAAACTATTTATAGTAATACCATCATTTTAAAATACATCAAAACTAAAAGATGGCAGGTCAAAAGCATACTTTCCCATACTGCAAGACATTAAAACCAATTGAGGGTGGTGCAGCTGCCGTACCAGGCCGTGATGCAGCCAGTCAGGATACTCTCTATGGTGCACCTGTACCAGGTTGTTGATGTATCCTTGGGCAACATACTTAACTCCATGTTGCTCCTAATGATAATGTTGTGTGAATGTTACCCTCCTTGATCATGGGGCACCTTGCATGGCAGCCTCTGCCTCTGAAAGAATGGGTGTGAATGGGTGAATGCTGAGTTGTGTATGTAAAAGCCCTTTGAGGAGTCCTAAAGACTGGACCGAGCACTTTATAAATTGTTGTTGTTGCTTTGTGTAATTAATTTTGCTCGCCCTGTTTAGGCAGTTGGCTGGTCCATCCTCCTCTTCCTGATTGTGCTTGGAGCCATGGGACGCCTCATCAAGCCCTACTTCGATGACCATGCCACCTCTCTGCAGACACGCTACTGGAGCAACTACCTGGACGTGGAGCAAAAGCTCTTTGAGGAAACCTGTGTCCTGCACGCTCGTGACTTCGCCCGGAAGTGTGTGGTGCAGTTTTTCGAGGACATGAGGGAGGACGCCTTACTCCGTCTCCCGCAACCGCTTTTCCTCAGAAACTCCAGAGAGGAGTGGGAGGATAAAGAAGAGGAGAGGCTTCACGGAGTGTCGAAGCAGGAGCAGGTGGACCAGCTGCTGAACAAGTGGTACCACAGTAAACCTGAACTAGATGTCACCAGAATGGCACACAAACCCAGGACCTGTGTGACCTGGGAGGACAGAGAAGGGAGGACTTTATACTCGGATGTCTAGGACACATTCAGAGATGTGTAGCTAAAGTTCCACTTACTAATGATGCCAAGCTTTCAGCTACATCGCCTGATCTTTTTTCACAAAAGGAGCATGAATTAAAAATATATATATATAAATTAAATGATGTTACTACTGACATGTTAAGGTAAATAAGATGCAGAATCAAAAACAGACATGCAGGTAGTACACACACACACACACACACACAGAGGAATAGGAATGAATAAAAATGTGCTATTGGCTCCTAGAGGACTGCAAAGGGCTGCTCTTGGAGGCTGCCGGTTTTCCGGGCTTATTTGAATGTCAGGGTGTGGTGCAGCTGGTTTTGCATTCAGGTTGTTGACTTGGAACTTACTCACACAGATTTATTGAAAACCTGAACATTAGTGTGCAGACTCACAAATATTCAATTTTTACTTTTTATAAAGTCTGCTTTAAAGATACATTATTTTAAACTCAGTACTGTTTAGATGATGGTTAGGTATTTGGTCATCGACAGAATAATTCGTATTTTTGCTCTCCACTCAGACACACATTTTATATCACAGACCATATGGGTCTGGGGAGGACACCAAAGGGCAGTCCTGCCTCTTTGCAGTTTCAACAAGAAAGTCCAAAAAATAATATCATTTTGAACTGACGACATAACTAGTTTTTTATAATAATAATATATAACATTTAAAAACGCATCCTTATTCTGCAATTCTTAAATGCATACATTTGTTCATCTTATTGAAGTCACTTTATCTTAATAACACATGTTGGGAAATAAATATTGATAAAGTATGTTTAATGTGAACTTTACAACTAAATAAGTGGTCTACTTAACTTAAATCTTAGGTTAAAAATGTCTGGTAATAATTATGGATGCTCCGATCGATCGGCCACCGATCATTATTGGCCGAGGCTGATCAGGAGAGCTGATCAGATGACGCAAAATACATGAGACTTTTCTCTGTGCGCTGTAAAAGAAGCTCGCCAAAATGGCTTCACCGGTCAGGCAGTTCTTCAAGGTGTCCGAAAAAGACAATAAAATAGCTAGGCCTCTATGCAGCGTGTGAAGCAGAAACAGAGAGAGATCAGGATCAGCTGCTGCTGACGGCGAACACGCAGCTCTACCAGATCACCTGCAGCTCCGCCCGCTGTGACGGACCAGTGAGCAGAGCAAAACACACACTTCAAGTTAGACCTAACACACTTGGCTATTTTATCTACCTCTGGAACAACCTAAACTAGTTGTAAATATGTTTATTCTTCACTTACTGGATCATTGAGCTGCATGAGATGGATACGGACCGGCTGTCAGGAGAGGGAGAGAGAGCTTCTGTTTATTTATCCTGTGTTATTATCCAAAGTTAATGTAAACTTTCGAACAATGTACTTCATCTACTATAAGTAGTTTGTTTGAATGTAATAATTATGTTGTTTGTTGAAGCGCATCATTTATTGAAAAATGATTCTGAACTTTTCGATCTGTTACGATTATAAACTGAAGCAATTTAAAAATGAGCCCCATTAACTGAGTTTTAAACATCAGTATATATTACCGGTCATAGTCCGGTAATACCTGCTAACGGAAACTCTGCTACACAATTATTATTATAAATAAAATTAATTATTTCTGGACACTTGACCGGCAAGAAAAAATCCTAGCGCTAACCCTGGTCCGTCCCTGTCGTTGTATCACTTTTTTCCACAGTTTTTTTCACACCACCGGATATTTATTTTTTGCACTTTATCGTCTGTCGCTTCTTTTAGCTTTTGCGACTGGTAGTTTTTTTTCACTTTTTCCTACTGTTATTTTATTAACCTTTTTCGACACTGCCAGCACTGTGTTTTTTTTTCACTGTTTTCGACTGTCTGTTTTTTCACCACTTTTGACTGCGGTTTTTTTTCACTGTCGATTTTTCACATTTTTTTTGAAAAACAGTTAACTGTCGTTTATAACATGTCGGACATGTTTTTTTTCTTTTTTCAGCTGTTTATTTTCACTTTTTTAGAACATTTAATTTTTCCCATTTTTTGACTGTCAACTTTCACATTTTTAAAACTGCTTGCGCTGTATTTTTTTTCTTCAGGTCAGGGACGAAGGTACTTTGACCGTTTTTTTAAGGCATAATTAAAATAAAAAAAACGGTTCGTTTTTAAATTTTGCCCCAAAACGTTACTTACTTACTGTTAAACAACTATACCACTCAATGTTTCGTTTCCATAGGTGGGCAGGTCTCAACTATTTGCCTTTAGACAGTGCAAACATGGCGAGCTTCTGCTATCTTTGATGAGCGATAACATTATTTTTGGCCATACGTTTTTCACAAGACTGATAAAGTTGGAATCAGTTGAAGTTAGACAACTATCACAAATACTATGAAATACTTTTACTGTGTACTTCTTGAGTACTCTCCTATCAAAGTCCCCTCCTGAGTACAACAATGCCTGTCTTTCTGCTACAGGTGCATCTCAATAAATTAAAATATCGTGGAAAAGTTAATTCATTAAATTAATTCAATTCAAAAAGTTAAACTCATATATTATATGGATTCATTACACACAAAGTGAAATATTTCAAGCCTTTATTTGTTTTAATCTTGATGATTACGGCTTACAGCTAATGAAAACCCAAAAATCAGTATCTCCGAAAATTTGAAAATTAAATAAGACCAATAAAAAAAAAAAAGGATTTTTAATACAGAAATGTCAGCCTTCTGAAAAGTATGTTCATGTGTTTGCACTCAGTACTTGGTTGGGCCACCTTTTGCATAAATGACTGCATCAATGCGGTGTGGCATGGAGGCGATCAGCCTGTGGCACTGCTGAGGTGTTATGGAAGCCCAGGTTGCAGTACTTTTCCCACAAAGGTTCATCAGAACTTAGTTCTCATCAACTAAATACAGATCGCGTTCACACCGGAATAAGTCCCTGGGGGAGGATTAGGCAAATGAAGCCGCTGACGTCACTTCTTCTGCTTTGGGTTTACTGGCAGGCCGCAAACAACTTCACGGCGTATAGAGTGGCCAAGTCACGCCCATCTACTTCCGCCCCATGGGACCTTATTTCTGAAAAAGTATGCATTGAAGTCAATGGAGAGAGAAAGATTATCTTTCAATCCCGTTTGAATTGTGCCACGAATTACACATATGATGTTTGTCAATCTTAAAAAATAATTTCCATGTCAAAAAAGTCACAGTTTGTCGTAAAACTGTTGAAATGTAAGACTATGAAAAATACGCAACTAGAAAGACTACAAATCCCAGAATCCCAGTCCCGCATGCTGGCTCGGAACCGACTAACTCCCCCTTGTGTGTATGTACAGCTCTCAACATGCCCAGATTTTCACCTCTTTTAATACTTTTCACCTCATTCTGAAAGAAAGAAGTGAAATGTGCCAACGTGACGGCCGTCTTGGTGTGTGGTGCGAGACGGGAGAGGTAGTTCATTTATCTTTTAAATTGACAAACATCATATGTGTAATTCGTGGCACAATTCAAACGAGTAAATTGCCAGAACGCCGACACCTCATCTCCACCGCTCCCATGTTTTCTTTTGTGTTGCCATAAGTTAGTTTCTCTGCGTTTCTGCGCTGGGCTAATGCTAATGCTAATGCAAGGATAATAAAATGGCGGCTTCACAAAACTTTTTGGGAGTTTTACGGGACTGAAAACTGACGGAAAAGGGGGTAAAAAGGGGCTTTTTGGTGTGAACGCAAATATCTCGTAGTTCTGATTAACTATTGTGGGAAAAGTACTCCGGTGTGAACGCGGCTATAGATTCTCTATAGGGTTCAGGTCATACCAGTTTGCTGGCCAATGAAGCACAGTAATTCCATGGTCACTAAACCAGGTCTTAGTACTTTTGGCAGTGTGGGTAGGTGCCAAGTCGTGCTGGAAAATGAAATCAGCATCTCCATAAAGCTTGTCAGAAGAAGGAAGCATGAAGTGCTCTAAAATCTCCTGGTAGACGGCTGCGTTGACTTTGGACTTGAGAAAACACAGTGGACCAACACCAGCATGGCTCCCCAAACCATCACTGACTGTGGAGACTTCACACTGGACTTCAAGCAACTTGGATTGTGTGCCTCTCCACTCTTCCTCCAGACTCTGGGACCTTGATTTCCAAATAAAATGCAAAATATATTTTCATCTGAAAAGAGGACTTTGGACAATTTATTAGACCATTTATTAGGGCCCGAGCACGACGGCGTCCTAGCACGAAGTGCGAGGAAACCTATTGTTATTGGAGGAATTCTTATTATTATTTTTCTGCTGGCGTTTCCTGTTTTTGAGGCCTTCAGGACGCTTCAAAAGTTGTATAATTTTGCACGGACGCCAGGACTGGTGAAAAATACAATATTCTGGAGTCAATGGGTTCAAATTGTCCAACTTGCTCGCTAGCGCCACCTATGAAAAACCCATTTCGGGTCGCACTGTAACTCCAAATCACCTGAAATTGTGCACACATATCCGTCTTGACCTGCTCTACAAATTATCCTCTTAAATTAGCATAATGTTCAAAACAGTAAAATATTCACTTAAATTTCAATTTTCAGTTTTTCAACACCAAACTTCGTATACAGCATCGGTGGAGGGTCAAACACATTACCGTAAAGAATTAGCATGTTCAGACGATAAATATTTCCGCCAATTTATAACTGAAGAACACATACACATACTCTGGGGGTGACTACGAGCTGATATTTAAAGCGTCGCAACAAATGCAGAATGTGGGCGTGGCCTATATATATATTTTTAATTGCGATAGCATAAAATGAGCTATGGACGCAAAACTTGGGACACACGTCAGAGCCCACGACCTTTTCGAGAATGTAAAAAAAAACGTAATATTCACGAAACGCTGTATACACATTGCTCTTATGATTGCGGACATATTTCAAATTGCCTTCCATTAGCCCCGCCCCCGAGAAAGTCAGCCATTTTAAGCACATTCTTGCGAACTCCTAGGCGAATGATCGGAAAAATTCCAATCCAGGACACGTTCAGCCCATATCCAATGTGATGCTAAATTGCGAAGGAATAATTGATCGCTCAAACGCTGACCTCGTAAGCGAACGGAGAATTTTCCATTTTTGACGATTTACATGTCGCAAATTACTCCAAACTACTCGCATATAGTTTTTCCGATATTCACGAAACGCTGTATACACATTGCTATTATGATTGCACACATATTTGAAATTGCTTTTCATTAGCCCCGCCCCCCAGAAAGCTGGCCATTTTGAAAAATGGGCGTTTTTCATGCATTTTAAGCACATTTGTGCTAATTCGTCATAGGGAAATGATCGGAAAAATTCCAATCTAGGGCAACTTAAGCGCATATCCAATGTGATAATACATTGCGAAGGAATAGTCGATCGCTTGAACATGGAGCTCGTAAGCTAACGGAGAATGTACCATTTTTCACCATTTATATGTCATACTACCTTAAGCTACTGAGACCCGCCTGTCTTCCCGGCACACACACACACACACACACACACACACACACACACACACACACACACACACACACACACACACACACACATCGCTACCTGCAGGAAAAATGGTACCAACACAACTGGCGCACATGCCTAACATTTCCTGGTCAGAAACAAAGGAACGCAAAGTCAGGTAAACAATTTAGAGGGATGACGAACGGCTCATTTCGGAGGACTGGGGGGGGGACCAGCGACCAGCGACCAGCGACCCTCCCCGACAGGCGCACGGACGCGAGGGCCCGCTCATCACTGTGCGCACAAGTGCTACCGCAGTTTTAATTAGGGTTGTCGTTGAAGAGTTTGTACATTATTGCGTTGCCTGGCAACCACAACCACACACATGGATTAACATCGATTTAATACATAAATGTAGCCTTTGTTTCTGCTAAAAGAGGTGTCAACCAGCTGGGGCAACAAGAAAATCGGCAAAATCGAGTGTGACTATTACAAAATAACTTATTATATTAATATTGACAATAACAACCGACCGTCGGGGAGCGTTCTCATGGCGTCTACTATCAACGCTATGGGAGGTCTATGAAGGTATATGGGACACCCTGCCCGTTGAACACTGACGTCCAAGAGGTACCCTGTGCGTAATATCGTGACGGGGAGGGGCCCTGACTATATTACGTACATCCATGTAAATAATTCATTACCCAGCATGCATCATCTCAACTTCACATAAGAGAAAAAAATGCCTCCTGGGACCCAGCCCATTGAAAATGTCCACTGTAGTGGACATTTTGTTAACATGCATCTCCTTTTACTCTTTTGAGCTACTCAATCAATCCCTGATGTACTGTACAGAGGACATCCTGGTCTTTCCAGTGATGTGGCATTGGTTAAAATTGCATGCTGGGAAGTTCCTCTTTCTTTTCATCCAAAATGGCTGGCATACCAAAAACAAAATTGTATAGAAGCAGGAGGAGAAGTCAAATATTGTTGAATAATTATCATTTTTACCATGAAAATCATATATGTTCTTGTTTATTAACATGTGAGGAACTATATAATTAGTTCTGAAAGCAATTAAATAATTCAAGTTTTCAAATAACAGCTCTTTTATAAATGTCCATTCTAGTGGACGTCAGGACTATCTTCATGGACTTTATGACCCAATATTGTTGCAGGAGAGAGACAGATAGGAACGAGCTGGAAAGACATGGCCCTCTGTGGGCCAAGGGCCTTTCTCATTTCAGCTAACCCCCCTCCTCGACTCCCCTCCTCGACTCCTATCCTCGATACTTAGTCCCGCCCACAGGAGATGCGAGCGGAGGAGCCGAGGAGGGGAACCGAGGAGAGAGGA
>CALSBZ010045921.1:0-11307 GCA_943591055.1 Gobionotothen gibberifrons
CGGTTCGTTTCAAGCACCAACATTTTTCCGGTCTAGAAGCAAGAACCCCATACGTCACGCTTACGTCGGAGGGGGCGAGATTAACCTGAGCTAACAGTTAAACGGGAGTACGGCAAATACAAGTTGTAACAAGCAGTAGTGCTGAGCAAAGTGACTAGAACGCAACCACACACTTATTAAAAAAAAAAAAACACTTTTATAAAGTCAGGCAACACTCACCAGGCTTCTTGTGATTCTGTTTATTTGTACCATACTGTGACCATCCGCCCACTGTCATTGATCATTGTGGAGAGCAGGCAGACGTTTTGTTTTGTATTATAGCAGCTATCGGATGGAATCAATGCATGGGCTGCACAGGTTGTCATGTCCAACTATCACAAGTAGAATCATAATGAAAAATACGCCGGTAAAATGTGCCTGTAGAAAACGGCTTATGCCACAATAGGATAGCAACAACAAGTAGTCAAGATAGTCAGTTTAGTTTTGGTTGCTATGCTAACATCACCCATTGGATACCAGAGAAACTTTCATAACAGCGTTGTGATGCCAAACAGCGTCAATTCAGACTGACACACATTGACTTAAGGGGAACTGGGGATATGTATCAGCTGCTTGTGTGACAATCAGACAGTGAATACTTTACAGCGGCCGCTGCCATGTGAGCTAACCCGGAGCTAACGGGAAAATAAACTCCAGTTGACGAGCAGCACTGCAGCGGTCGGTAAATGCCGCTGAAACACATGAATAAACAATGAACCACGGAAAAGTAGAAGGTTGGAGAAGTAGTTATTTAATTTAATCTGGCTTCGTATGATTAAAAGCAACACGATCATCGACCCGACGCAGTCCCCCATTGTTGTTGTTGTTGTTGTTGTTGTATTGAGCTCCGTAATGCCGTTGGGGAGAAAATCAGCGACGTAAAACGGTGACGTCATGACGCACCAGACGCACCAGTTGGGCTCTGGGCGGTGTGAACAAAACAGGAGCTGAAGAGAAAAACCGGTTCCGAACCAGAAAAGAGCTCTAGCATGGAGCTAGAACGGGAATCGCGTTGGTGTGAAAGCCTCATCAGGGGTTTGTTCTCCATGTCTCACCTACTGCGCTTAAAAATGACATGTTTGGGATTTGTTACAATGGAAGCTCATTGAAGATTGGCAAGTCAGGAGCTTCAATGTTATATCGATATTTTACTGTAGGATATAAAGTCGTATTGAATTTCAATATTTTTAATGCAGTTATTGTATCAAGTAAACAGATGTTAATGTTCTGTTCCAAGACACAAAACAGTTTGATATATAAAATATAATTATAGAATTGAAAAAATGAGTTAAATGTCATCATGCTGAATATTAGTTGGCATGTATCTTAGCGAGGTGACAAAAGTGCTTTTTTTATAGCCTGACGTTTAACTTCTTGCAATTGATTTCACACTGCAAAAATCATAAAAGTTGTGTTTATTTGTGAAGATTGACTTGCAAACAAACAAAAGTGTAAGTATCATAACCTTTTGTGTGTAATGAAAGATCCAATGGCTTTTTGTTGAGAGGACCAGTGTGATGCTAACTTCCGGGGTTGTCCTTAAAAAACACGTCACCCTGCAGCAATACAGCCTCGCCTTCATACACAAATAGGAACTTGCTGTGAAAACCACTCCAGGGCCTTCCTCTTAATTATCAAGTGTTATCTCAGACATCAGTAATGGTGCATTTCCACTGCAGGGCCTCGTACGGTATAGTTAGGCCTTGGTAGGCCAGGCTCACTCTATGCTGCGTTTCCATTACAGTTTAGTAGCTGGGGCTGCGCTGCACTGCGGCTGCCAAATTGAATTTATTGAAATATCTAATATCAACGTAAGAGCTTGTGCCTCTTTGGGGGGTGATAACACTTAACTTTATCGTTTACTTTCTCCGTCTTTTTATGTAGATATGACTTTTCTCCGTTAATCTCCGTCACGTTGTTTCCATAGCAACAACAACTTCCTGTCAACTAAAATAGGAAGCCAAGCCAAATTACACTTAAGATACAACTGCAACGAAAGTAACAAACACAATGCAATATCCTTTTCAATTTCAAAGAACACAAATTGGGTTGTATACATTAACAAATAACTAGAAAACAACAATACTGTAGAATAACAAAATGAATGCCGTGAATAAAACCGAAATACACGTGTTGAAGCGGTTCGCTGCTGATTACTACGCACCCCCCCTGGTTCACGCTGACATCTGCTTGCCATGTCAGAGGGTCAAGGCTGAAACTTCTCAGGGGGTATAGTCTACGTTCTGAACAATGTCTGTTATTTCTGTCCTTTTTCCAATCCAATCCAATCCATTTTATTTCTATAGCACATTTAAAAACAACAGAGTTGAACAAAGTGCTGTACATCAACAACTGTATAAAAACATAGCATAAATACATAAGAACAGACAGGACATGAAACAAATGTAAAACACGAGACAATGAAACCAGATAAAAAGCCACCGACTGAAAAACTCTCCTACATGACGTAAAAACAATACAAAACACTAGTAAGATAAAGACCCACATTTAAAAGCACAAGTGTCATACCTAGTCTGTAAAAGCCAGGGAAAAGAAGTGGGTTTTTAAACGAGATTTAAAAACAGGCAGAGTTGGAGCAAGTCTAACCTGGAGGGGTAATTCGTTCCATAACTTTGGAGCTGCAACAGCAAAGGCTCTGTCTCCTCGCTGCTTCAACCTCGCTTTAGGGACGACCAGAAGGAGTCTGTCAGCAGACCTCAGTGACCGTGTGGGTGTGTATGGTTTTAAAAGATCTGCCAGGTATGGTGGGGCTAAACCGTTTAGGGCCTTGTATGCGAACAGTAATATTTTAAATTGGATTCTAAAATTGACTGGTAGCCAATGTAAAGAGGCAAGTACAGGCGTAATATGTTCACGCCTGCCTGTCCTTGTAAGGAGGCGCGCAGCAGCATTCTGGACCAGCTGTAGGCGTGACAGGGAAGCCTTGGTCACTCCAATGTAAAGAGTAGTGGTGCACGATAATTATCGGAATTATGACGTCATCCCGATAAACCCGATAACAGTATTATATTTTTTGGTTAAAAAAAAAGAAAAGAATACTGCGGTGTGGGTGGATTGGGATGAGGGGCGCTTGTTTTTCACTCAGCTCCTCCCGTTTGCCAGTACTGTGGTATTAGTGGTTTAGGAAGAGGGGAGTTTTTCACAAATCCAGCGCTCCCTAACTCATGCCTGGCTGTGACGTAAATGGTGTGCAGCCGTGAAACCAGGACAGTAAACAAACATGTCGTCGGTAGTATGGGACTATTTTAAAGTTTCAGAGTTAGATAGTTCGCTTGCTATTTGTATTAACAAATACAATGCACACTCCTTCATACTCTGATCGATAACCTTCCTTTCTTTTCTTTTTACTATATCTGTAAAGCGTCTTTGAGCACCTGTAAAAGCGCTAACAAAATAAATCTATTATTATTATTATTATAACGATATACGGGACATAAGTTTCACCACGGACATATGGACCGATAATAATATTATATATATATATATTAAATGTACCTGTAGTTTTTGCACACCTGGTGGTAAAAAAAAGACTAGTAGTGAGCAAATGACATGAGCATTACTACTATGAACAAAACAAAGCCAAGAACAGTTTTGACTCTTCAAAGTGACCATATTTATTTTCCCAAATAAACATAATTGAGTCAATCAGTCAATGTTTGTAGTCTTTGTCCAGCCACTGCGCCGTCAGACCTAGCATGCTAACGGGGCTAACATCACTGGTCCATATGTCCGTGGTGAAACTTATGTCCCGTATATCGTTATCGATCAGAGTATGAAGGAGTGTGGCGATCTCATTATACTTGGCTGGTAAACACTCGTCTGAAAAGTGGCGGCGGCTTGGGATGATAAACCTGGGCTCCAAATGATGAATTAGCCGACTGAATCCTTTATCTTCGACGAGGGAGAAGGGCTGGTCGTCAAGCGCCATCATTTCTATGATGAAGTTAGAGATCGTGCAGTTGGCTTTGGATTAGCCGCTAGTTTAGCAGCGCAGGCATCTTCGTACGCTTTAAACACACCATCGTGGCGATGTTTCAGGTGACTGATCAGGTTGGAAGTATTGTAGGTTTTTTTTCCCTCCTCGTGGAACTTCTGCATTGCATTTGTTACAAATAGCAAGCGAACTGTCTACCTCCGAAACTTTAAAATAGTCCCATACCACCGACGACATGTTTGTTTACTCTCCTGGCTTCACGGCCGCACAGGCATGAGTTAGGGAGCGCTGGATTTGCGAAAAACTCCCCTCTTCCTATACCACTAATACCACAGTACTGGCAAAACGGGAGGAGCCGAGTGAAAAACAAGCGCCCCTCATCCCAATCCACCCACACCGCAGTATTTTTTACCCAAAAAATATATTGTATGTTATCGGTGCTATTAATAAATTATCGTGCATCCCTACACAGAATTGATCTGTTTGTCTAGTTTAAAATCACGATCAATCCGTACACCCAGGTTTGTGACAATGGGTTTCACATAAGGGACAAGAGAATCCAGCACAGGCGGGGCATTGGGGCCACCACTGGGTCCAAATATTATGACCTCTGTCTTTTTTTCATTGAATTTTAAAAAGTTCAAGGCCATCCAGGCTCTGATGTCCTGCAGACAGTCAGACAGACGTTGCTGAGGGTTTGGGTCATTTATTTTCAGGGGCATGTAGATTTGCGAGTCATCTGCATAAAAATGAAATGAGACACCATATTTTTTAATGATAGCGCCCAGGGGGAGCAGGTACAGGGAAAATAAAATCGGCCCAAGAATGGAGCCTTGGGGTACCCCGTACGGGAGAGGAGCAGAGGAGGAAGTAAATTCATTAAGATTTACATTAAAACTTCTTTCAGACAGATACGACTTAAACCAGTCTAGAGCAGTACCACTGATTCCCACAAAATGTTGCAGGCGAGAAATGAGAATATTGTGATCTACAGTGTCAAAGGCAGCTGACAGGTCTAAAAGTATAAGAACAGCACTGTTCCCAGAGTCAGTAGCTAAAAACAGGTCATTAAAAACCTTTAAAAGAGCAGATTCAGTGCTGTGGAGGGGTTTAAACCCAGACTGAAATACCTCAAGAATGCCATGCACATTTAAGAAGGACTGCAACTGCTTTAGTACCACTTTTTCTAAAATTTTGGACATAAAAAGGAAGTTTAGAGATAGGTCGAAAATTGTCAAAAACAGAGGTGTCCAGGTTTGGTTTTTTAACCAAAGGCTGGACCACAGCATGTTTTAGGCACTTTGGTACTATTCCTGTAGTCAGGCTGCTGTTAATTATATTAAGAACGTTAAGTCCAACAATGTCCAAGATTTCTTTAAAAAATCGCGCAGGGACAACATTGCTTGGAGAACCTGAGGGTTTCAATTGAGCAACAATTTCCATTAGAGCAGGAAGTGAAACAAGCTCAAACTGATCCATAGCAGCTGAGCAAGTGTCCATGACAGATGGATCATGGGAAGGAAGTGAGATGTTTGCTCTGATGGCGGCGACCTTGTCAATAAAAAACTGTAGAAACCCCTCACAGGTTTCAGTGGAGGTTACTAAGTTGATGGATTGGGGGACATTTAGTATACAGTTTATAGTGCTAAAAAGAACACGGGGTTTATGACAGTTATTACGTATAACATCTGAAAAATACTGTGTTTTTTCCGCTTTAACAACTTTCTGATAGCTACGCCAGGAGACCTTTAAAATATCATAAGACACATGCAGCCTGTCTTTTTTCCATTTGCATTCAGCCCTTCTGCACTCCTGTCTGGCAGTACGAGTGGACTCATTTAACCATGGTTCAGACTTAACTTTAGGGCGAACAGCTTTTAGTGGAGCAATAGTATCAAGGATGTCTTGACAAGAGGAGTTAAAAAACGAAAGTAACTAGGATATGCTCTGTCATCCACAACATTTTTGAAGGCAGCAGAAAACTGAACAGCGGTGGAGGGTTTAAGCTAGAGATGTCCCGATCCGATCACGTGATCGGGGATCGGCGCCGATCACGTGATTTTCAAAAGATCGGAATCGGGAGAAAAAAATCGGAGATCGGGATTTTTTTTTTTTTTACATTTATTGTTACAAAACAAAAATGACCATGTTCAAGTGTTAAAGTCATCCTGAGGCCTTAGTTTTGGTTTCAAATTACACAACATCATGTATGTGTTGCTTCTTTTGGGCTTCTTTTCATAGACCAGGTTGCTTATTTCTCTCAAATCTGGCAACAGAGTGGGCGCAGTGTCTAACAGTAGCAGTAAGCTAACGAGCACTGATAAGCTTTATTTAGTTTTGATCCAATGCTGCACAACTGAACTGATCCAATGTTGCTGTGAAAAAAAGAAGCTATATCCATGTTGGATAGAATGGGTAGTTGGGTACTGTCATTTAAATTAAAAAAATAACCTTAAGGGACAACTTGAATGCTTTTTCCTTTTTTTTCTCTTAATGCATTGCATAAAGATCGGATCGGGAAAAATCGGTATCGGCAAATTGTCAAAATCAAATGATCGGAATCGGATCGGGAGCAAAAAAAGGTGATCGGGACATCCCTAGTTTAAGCATGCGACGAAAATGAGCAGACTGTGGACACTGTTTACCAACAACACAAGGGATAGTGACGTCAAATAGAACAGGCATGTGATCGGAGAAAATTGAACAAGATTAAAAGGCATCAATAAGATTTAAAAAGTCTCGAGCCAACGGTTTGTTAGGACAGCAAACATGTATGTTTAAATCCCCCAAGATAAGAACCCGGTCATATGTATGCATAATGCCGGTCAGGAAATCGAAAAAATCGTTAATAAAATCCTTGTTGTACTTTGGGGGACGGTAAATCACTGCACACAGGACCGGATCAGAGCGGCCCAACTCAAATGAGTTCAGTTCAAAACTAGAGAACGAGGCCGGCATCTGTTTACAATAAAAGTTTGACTAATAAACAATCGCTATTCCTCCTCCTCGACCAGTTGTCCTCGGGGAATTCAGGTAGCTACAGCCAGACGGTAACAGTTCAGAGAAGACGCTGGACTCACCCACGTTCAGCCAAGTTTCCGTCACGCAAAGAAAAGCTAGTCGTTGAAACGGTCCATTTTCAGTCCAAAGGGACGAGGATAGCGCCAACCAAGCTTTCAGCTTCACCAGCTGGCCTCCGCGGATGCCCCGGCGCCTGCGGCGCTTCCCACGAGGAGTATGAGGCGGAGCCCGGTATAGGTGAGCAGGTATCCCAGACAGGAACAGGGGACAGAACGTTTTTTGATCACAACGATCAAACTCCCACAGATTCTTGGCAGAGAGGCGAATATCCAGGAGTGTTTGACGATCATATGCCAGTAGGGAGTTTACAGTATCAGTGACAAGTGACATAAACACTATAAACATAAACCAGGTTGCGAGCGACAGACGGCAAGCCACATACACTGGCGCCATCCCGGAAGTCAACCACCAGACCTTTTGTACAGAAGAGGTGCGAATGACATGGTTTACTGAATACACACAGTGATTCACTCATCACACAGCTGTCACAGGTTCATGTACAATTGTCGCTGTAAGTCTGCCGTTTAGTTCCATAGTCATCCTCCGAACAGTGGTGAATGATATGACATCATAACCAAATCAACGCAACCATCAGATTCAGTCCTTTGCTCCTGTCCACAGACCTAGATATAAGACTTCCAGGACTTCATATCAACAAATTAGCTTTCCTTCTATAAAAAAGAAGCCACTTCACTAAAGCCGGGAGCATCTGACCTGAATTCAACCCTGGCTGTGAAGGATAAAGACAAACTGTCCTCCTGACAGGCTCAGCCCAGGTTGGACCGCAGCATGAACCGGATCCACAGCCTGTTCAGTGAGGTTAAGAAAATGTTATCATGACTGAACACAAACGTTCTAGAAAACAGTGCAACACTTAAAAATATCATTACAAGCACGTGACACTTGATCAAAGGTTAGGTAAACATGACAGAACCTGGCCAAGCACAGAGTCCACTTCAGAATGTGACCTTCTCATGCGGGTTCTAAATTCAGGAGTGGAGGTTTCTCACTCAAACATGACACCACTCACTGCTGTTCATTAAGAGTGATAAGCACTGAGGGGGAACAGAGTGATGCTGTTATTGCACCGGTAATTATTCCTCACTAAACAGCAACAGAGAGATGTGAAGTGCAGATTAGAGCTAAGGTTACAGAATGTATGATCCGGATCGACAGGCAGGGCTCGTGTAAACAGTGTTACTGATCATCTGAAAGCCAAAACATCAGATTTATACCGATGACAACGTGGTGCTCCACAACAAATAAAACACAGTTATTGACAACACAACATAATATATGTTACACCTCGGTGTCAGCAGACAGTGTTGTTAAATGAAGAACTGAAAGGCAGTGTGAAGGAAATAAGGAGAAGTTCATCTCCACAGCCAGCAGCTCGTCGAGCTAGAAACTAGCTTAGCTCTGCAAAGCAACAGTGTCACCAGACTGTCGCTAATGCTAGCACAACTATCGACAGCTTTCAGTCTAACCTACTTTAATGAACCAACCAGTGACCTGGGCCTTCGTCGTCTTCTATCCCCTCTGTGGTGCTAGTGTGTTGCCCAGTCGACAAGATAGTACAAACCCTCTCCCGTAAACACTGGATAACTGGGACCTGTAATAACAGCTAGCTGCCGAGGCTACGACAGCTATCTTCTCATTCCGCAGATATACAGTGTCAGAAATACGAAACCTGTCAGTGGTTTCGGACTCACCGGTATTCTTTCTCAACAGACATCAATCCGAATAAAGGAACAAGGGATAGCGAGCATCAATGTTCACAGTTAAAAGTGAACTTCAGCACATCGCTGCTCAGAACGCCATCTTGGATCTGCTGGATACTTGGACTCAACCAAATGTGGCATACAGGGGGAGGATTCCAAATGCAACCCCCCAAAGTGATGTATCTAAAGTTTGTTTTAACATACCAAGATCAGAAGAAAGACATGGTCCTCTCTGTCATCAGGGAGAGATTGAAGGATTTTCAGTGGTAATGTTGACATCCTTCTTCTCTTACCGCATATTACTGATGGATAACCCCTGGAGCCACTGTGGCCAGAGTGCAGTGTTCCAAACGTCCAGATGTGCTCTGCGTGATGTGTCCCTGACTCTTATTATACATCCATGGTCCCTGAACATGTGAACCTGCCTCTGTTCAGAGCTTTCTGTGAGAGCAGCTCATGTCTGAATGCGACTACCCTTATAAATGATTCATAAAGGGTTTATAATTAGGTTATGAATTAGGTTGTAAACACTTTATTAATCATTAACAACCATTTATAAACCAGTTCTAACATAGTTTTCATACATCAACACAGGCTCACTATTTGGCAAGATGACTATAAGCCTTATATTGGCTACTTAGCGAGAATCAACTCAGTGAGCAACAGATACCAAGGATGCTGGCTGATGAAGAAGACGAAGTAAGCTAAGTAGCCAATATTTATTAAGGCTTAGCACTAGCAGTACAGATAAATGTGGGCTCACTATTTGGCAAGCAACCGCTCACAGTTGCCCTGTTTATCTCATGTCTTATAAAAGCATATTAATGATTTATAAAGTGTTCACAACCTAATTAATAAATGAATTACAAACTATTCGTAAACCCTTTATAAGGGTAGTCTTATTGTAAAGTGGTACCATTGTTTCTTAGTCAATATTAACTAAATAGATAGTGTTCAACAATTGTAATTTATGTATATTTTCTAGAAATCAGTTGGTTTGATTGAATACATTTTAAGATTTTCAAATATATTTATATTTATAATAAAGAATACAAGGAATTCCCAATGACTATTTTCAAAGTGAATTTGCTTCAAAGCGTTGCAGGACTGTGTGTCCCAGCACTGACCTGAGGGTGCTGAAGGCTTCTTGGTTGATGGTTTGTACTTGAGGGCTGACTCAGGACAGATGTAGCCTACTGTCCCTCTACGTCAGGGACGTGTTATCTTCTGGTGATCCCGAGTTTTCAGCGTTCTACCCTCATACAGTCTATGCTTCTACCTGACACATTCTCCATTTTGCAACCCCCCTCTCTCTCTCTCCTTCTCCTCATTGACTGAGGCTGGGTCCTCTCCCCTGACCCTGTGTACATGTCTGTTCTCCATATTAGTCTATACTTAGTATTTTGGGACTAACGGTCTACATATTTCACCAACCCATAAGGACCCACCGTGACACGGGTGTCACATTAACTTTACATGTTCTGGAAAGTTCCTTATACAGCTTTAGCCTTTATTTTATCTCATGAAGTCCCTAAGTGACACCCTGAACAGTCTGGTGGGTCATGGTCCAGGTCGTGTGATTTTGTGTTCCTATAACAACATGTCCAAGATGTCCATGTGCCAGACTAACACATGTGACCGAACTAGCTACATTTCAAAAGCTTTTTTGTTGTTGCTAAAGGTAAAATTCAAGCCTTTTAAGAATTAAAATGCTTACATAACATGTGCTTTATTACATTTAACCTGTTGTGGAAACATTTCTTGATCAAATTGAAATGAAACAAATGAGACAAACATCGCTGTGACACTGATGTCACATCGGGACTTTAACCCTAAACGTTCACAGTAAACCCAAAGTGACATATGCACAATTAGAAATATGATTATGATCTGCTCAGTTAATTTAACTGATTCAATTATATTGAGTTGATATGTTCTTATTCTTCAATTCAAAGAATGTTCAAACTAATTTAAGCCAAAAAATCATCCTCATTAATGAAGTTATATATAAGAATTATTTTACCATTAAAGCCCAATGTGACATATATGTCACATTTCAGATCTTTGACACTAAGGGGAGTTACTTGTCAGAAATGTGTTCGTCTATTTAGTCTAAATGATGTTCCCCTTCATTTTCCCAAAAGTAGAAATGGGTCCGGGTTCTTATGGGTTATTAAATTGAATGCCAATATCATGGAATGCCCTCAGAGGTGGGAGAAGTACTTAGATCTTGTACTTGTTCTTAATATAGTTCGCTATCCGTGTACTTTTTTATTTAGATGTTTTGTTTTACATTTTATGTATGTACCATGGCATCAAGTCAAATTCCTCGTACGTGTGAACCTACCTGGCAGTAAACCCGTTAATCAAGTAAAAGTACAAAAGTATTATCATCAAAATATAGTGAAAGTAGCAACAGTAAAAGTAGTCATTGTGCAGATTGGTCAATTTCAGAATAATATATATGAAAATTAGGGAATAAGATAAGGACTGTATAATGAAAGTTCTACT
>CALSBZ010045923.1:0-18309 GCA_943591055.1 Gobionotothen gibberifrons
TGCTTCTTAGGTAACATTAAGCTGTCTTTGGCTCTTTTCTGCTGTAATAATGTACATTTCCCCTCTGTGGGACCAATAAAGGGATTCTGATTCTGAGCTCATCCAGTGTTTGTTCCCAGGACCTGGAGCGAGAGTGGCCGCTCCTGAAGGAGAAGTCTAACCCTCGGGGGGTGGAGTGGCTGTGGAGCGCCATCACGGTCCGCATGTACCTGTCTCTGATGGCCCGCAGCGTGAGGACCGGCACGCAGGAGGCGGCACTCGGGGCGCTGCAGAACATCACCGCCGGCAGCGGGGCGGTAAGAAAGAAACTATGTAAAAACCTCCTGAGTTTAGAGTTCAATTAGTTAACAGGAAAGAATAAGAAGCGTTATTCCCTCTGTGCTCTGCTATTGAGAAATGTTAGTAGGGTCGTACATGTCCGATACATTTAGTGAGAAATATCCTGTGTTAGTATTTTATTAACCTGCTCTCTGATATATGGGACCCTGCAGAGGAGTGAATCCATCGCCTTCACTATCGTCCAGCGGGAAAATGGCCTCCAGCACGTGAAGAGGATGTTGGAGGAGGGAGAGAACGATGTGAAGAGGACGGCTCTGTCTGTCGTTAAAAACCTCTCACGATACCAGGAGCTGCACCCCGAGATCGGTAACTGGTCGCAACAAAATACACATACTTAAACTAAAGTTAATTCTTCATAATTTAGTCTACTTTCCAGCAGTGTGAGCCCGGAAATGTTGAATACCCCAAAGTTTTATGTTAGAAATGTATAGTATGGGTCCCCAGCATATAGAAACTGACGGATGCTAACTTGCATATGTTTGGCAATTTGCACAATTAGCATAAATTGCATTGAGAAGCATTAAGAAGCATATGCAGCGAAATAGTTAAACAATTGCTTGGCCTAATTGGACACTTTTTGGTGTGGATTTGGAGGTTATTGAGGATGTTGAGTCAATTTCTGACATTTTCAGGATCAAAAATGGCAGTTTTGAGTCCCCTGAAACTTTAAAATCTACCCAAAATATATCAGAATTAGCCCACAGAGAGTACACATATGGCCACTTGCTGCTTAAAACTGCCATTTTGGATTCTGAGCATTGTTTAAATGGATTTGGCATCCTCAATAACCTCCTAAACCTCCAGTATATGCTACTTAATGCAACTTAGGCTATTTGTGCAAATTGCCCAACATGCAAGTTAGCATCAGGCAGTTTCTATGTGCTGGAGACCCGCACTATACATCTCAATCTTAAGACGTTGGGGTACTCTACATTTCTTGGTTCACAGCAGGAGCTGGAAACTAGACTAATCCCTCTCCTCCTCCTCCTGAAGTGAAGCAGGTGTTGTCGGAGGTGGTGGAGATGTTACCGAGCGACGACACCGGCACCGATCTGCCCACCGAGGTGACGGCCACGCTCTGTAACATCCTGCTCAATCTGAGCCAGAGCGACATGCAGAACGTCAGAGCCATCTTCAACCAGGGAGCGCTGCCCAACATCATCAACATCAGCAGCAAGGACAACGGGTCAGTAACACTCCTCGTGATATCAAACGGAATCATTAACATCCACAAATATTAAAACAAAACACTTATTTGGTGTCGTTGAGTGTAGCTGTGAGGAAAGCAATCACAAAGAAATGGCTCAAACCAAACAGCCCATCTATAGATGATTGGTACGATATCATTTATGAAATCTTTGTAATGGAAAGAATAACCGTCTCTATGAGGCTCCAGGAGTGGTCTGAATGCCAATAACCATGTCTCCCACAGTATTTTGAAAGGCCCCGTTCGCGTAGAATCTGAGCGCAATCAGTACCTGCAAGGTTGGGGAGAGCGCAGCGTTTCGGTCAGACCCGTGCTGGAGTTGAGGGGAGATCTCCTCGATTAAATCAAAAAGGGCTTGTCTGCCGAAACAAAACCTCTCTATCAGTTCACTGTCTGAATAGATGTCCAGTGGGTTTGTTCGATCACGGACGACTCTTTCTCTTCTTAATGCCCTTTCATTGTTAAACCTGTAAACAAGACGCCCTGCCATCGTTAATATCCTTCTTGCCTGTTCTACGTTACTATGGATACTAGTCTGTCTTTTCCGATTTACGCCTGCTCCATACTAGGCGTAAAAGTTACACCCGGGTGCAACGCATACAGGGCTTAAGTCTAAGTGGTGCACTAGTCATAACTTTAGTTTGGTCTTAACCTTCGGTTCTACGTCGGACGTAGAGTTACGACCAGCTTACGCCCAGCTGGTGCACTCCACTCCAGGAACTTACATGTGAGGACATTTGGGAGAAATGGAAAGCGCGTATTACCCCGAAACGCCCTTCTTTTGTTTAACTGTTTGAATCTTTTATTTAATGATCTATTCTATACTGTCAATTGTCTTGTGTGCTTATTGTTGTTGTTTTGTCAAGAAACGGACCACTCTGTGAAACAATTTAACTACATATGTATATGTACACTGAAGTTGAAATGTGATCCAAAAAAAACGTAATCATTTACAGCACTATATGAACGTGATGGCACTCTTATTTGTTTGGTACCTTTTTAAGAATTGATTAATCCAGAAGCATCTGACGTGTACTTTTGTTTAACCTAAATTCAATCAATCAATCCATTTGAATTGTGACATGTTATTATAGTAAATTTGATTCCAGTGAAATGTAGATCACATGACTTGGACTGGAGTCAGACTCTCGCTTAGTCATCCTTATCGACATGAGAAACAGAACCTTTGCATTTTCAAAAATGGGTGAAGAGCACATCAAGATATATTTAGGATTTAATACATCGAGTATTGTGTTCGGGACTTCACTTGGGACTTGTCAGTCTTACATGTTGACCTGTAAGTCGTGTCTTTTGAACCCGTCAGTTTTTACTAAGGAGTCGACTTTGGACTCCTCAGTCTTGACTTTTCCAACATGACTTTTTAGGTTTTAGCTTGAGACTTGCCTCTGGACTTGCCTGACTGCAAACACTTGAGACTTACTTTTAACTTGCAAAACAATGTCTTGGTCCTACCTCTCGGGAAAACAAATCTAACCTGTTAATTTTCTAGCTATGGACCAACGAGAGCGGGCCAGGCAGCGTGCGTCCTGCTGCACAGCATGTGGAAATACAGCGATCTGCACGGGGCCTTCAGGAAGGTGCGTTTTTGTCATTGTTTGTAAGACTCATATTAGAAGCTTTTAATAAACGCTTTTGGTTTTTGCTTGATTTAGATAAAGCAATTAGTTGGCAGTCTTTTCTGTATAACATAACTTAACTTTGAATGTTGATATTTTGTGAGTAGTGTCCTAAAGTATATCTGCTTTTTATGTATCAACTTACAGTCTGTAATGTGCTTTATATGAGTCTGTTATCTCAGGCCTGATCTTATCCCAGTGTCTTCTTCTTCTTCTTCTTCTAACCACTAGAGGGCAGCAAAGTTAAACACATTCAAATTGGCTTTAAGAGCCTCTGCACTGCAGTGACCGTTTATAGACTTCGGCCCAATCCCAAACCACGCCCTACACCCTACCCCTACACACTCCCCCTACGTAGTGACACTCACAGCTCTACGAGGCTCCCTCCTGTCAGATGGAGGGAGTAAATACAGCAGCAAGCTTTGGGACGGCCTCCCCTCTCTCCGGCAGAAACAGGAAATGCCGTAACTGTATGTAACAACGGTTTCAAATCAGCATCTCTTTGACAAAACATTAAAATTAATAACTAAAATAAAACTCCAAACATCTTTCATTGTGTTTCAAAGCTCTTTTAGTTTTAAACCTGATGTTTATAAGCTTCTTAGTTTGTAATAAAATGCACACATTTACCTTTTTCTAGACTAAACACAGGTACGATCCTAAGTTAAAAACATATGAGGTTATCATGAGGTTGTTAACATTGCAGTTTCTCAGCGGATGTTTGCTGGAACTACTTGTAAACAGCTTGTTTCCTGACGGACACACACAGCGTGACTCCGGTCAGGTAGAGACCGGTCTCCAGGCAGCACCGATGCAGACTCGGGCCGTTTCTCTATGTCGAGGACACTTGCTTGGTTGCACATGTCTTCCGAGTCGTTCCTTAGAGACACTACATACTGATATACACATGTCTTCCGAGTCCTTCCTAGCCTCGGAAAACGAAGAATTGTGGAACAGGCTAGCAAGTGTGCAGGTGTGCGTCATATGAGAGGCCCCGCCTTACATTTTCCACCACAGATTTTGGGAAATTGGTCCGTGCGCAAAGCATTGTGGGGGATTTTAAGACCGCGGAGTCTACACATGTGCAGCCTCGAAATGTCTCGCTACGAAGTACGCCGGGCCTCGGTAGAATTCCAAGTATGCTGGACATTGGAACAGTCCTTCGGCGGCACTCGATGACGTAGCATGTTTGAAATAGTGGCTCTGGAGCAGCCTTCCTCGACATTGAGAAACACCCTCGCTGTTTGATGGCTTGATAGCCCACTCCTCCTCCACACCGCTCCACACTTGTTGGTTTGGAACAGCACTTAATGTGGCGGTAGTGTGTAGGGTGTAAGGCGTGGTTTGGGATTGGGCCATAGTGTCAATAATCAACACTTTGTTTTCACAGTGTGGCTACAGGAAATCCGATTTCATCAATTCAAGAACAACAAAGGCTGTGAACTCCAAGAAATCTTAAACCCCTGCCTCGTCTGATCACTATAACTAACACTAGATGCACTGCTGCTGATATAATTGACCGCCCCATGTTGTCTTCATTTAATCTAAAGATCCCATGAAACGGATTTAAAACTGTACATTTAATAGTTTTTGTTAGTGATTTTGTTATTTGAAGTTAGCTGATGGACAAACAACATGCTCTATTTAAATAATGGATAACAGAACGAGACTTAGTTCTGTTTGTCGGACACTTTCACGGTCAGAAAAAAAGATATTGAATGAAGTGTAAAGTGTTTCTCTATGTTTGTGTTGTTTAATGTAGTGGCAGCTAAAGAGTCGACAATACTGATTTGTGTGTTTTGTTTATTTCAGGACTTTAGGCGTGAAACTGAACTGAACTGTTGTATAAATGTATATAGAATTTATTTTTAGATAGAGTCGTTTCCCAATGTAATGCACAACACGCTGATTTCATGCTGTCTGACTTGAGTTGATTCTTTGAATGAATAAACTGCTATGAATCAAATATTTTTGTTCAACATATTGTCTGGGAAACTTTGTTAAAGAAGCCCTATTTTGCTTTTTGATGTGATCCATTTCCTGTAGTGTTTCTGTGCATGTCAACGGTCTCCAAAGACAAAAATCCCTCCAGATGGAGTTTTTCTCCTTTGTTTACTTCCATGACATAGTGACATCACTATGTAACACTTGTACTTCTATTGGCTAGCGCTCCAACACATTGTACGTGATAGGCTAAGGGGCGGGACATCACTAAGCGGTTGACCAATCACAACAAAGCCGGCCAGCTAACCAATCAGAGCAGACTGGGCTCTGGTTTCAGACAGAGGGTGAAAAGAGGTGCTGCAGCACAGGCAGTATGAGACACTACATACTGATATACACCTGAACATCAGCAGGAGAGGACTCTTTAAAGTAGAGACACTACATACTGATATACACCTGAACATCAGCAGGAGAGGACTCTTTAAAGTAGAGACACTACATACTGATATGAACCTGACACTTAGTATAATAGGGCCTCTTTAATAGATATTACAATTTCTGTTTTGAAAAAAAGTCTAATGATATACTGTATATATCCCCTTGTGCTTAAGTACAGTTAATAACATGAACATGTCAGTTTGAGAAAAGGTTGTCTTGTGTAATATTTGGAAATAATCTCATCCTCACAGCCTTTGGTGGTTTGCTCAGATACTTTTTATTTAAGAAATCACAAATTCCCCCAGAGATCCACTCTGTCTAATGAAACAAATCCCAACTGGGATATCTAGTAAGGCGGTGGCTGAATTTTCTAAATGAAATTAACGCAGCATGCAATTACAGCTCTGTATCAGTGACTCTTCTTGTATCTGTAATTAGGCTACATAGATTTAATGAAGCATGACGTAACAGAAAATAGCTTTTTTTCCCCGGCCTTGTTGAGCTTTAAAGTTATATGAGTGCATCTTAAATGATCATTACTATGTGTGTGTCCATATTAAGACAGAAAATGCTAAGTAAATCACAAAGAATTAATATATCTACTTTTCAGATTTGATTGGCTTCATTTTAAACGGAAATCCCTTTTTTCAGGTCATTTAAAAACAGGAAAATACAGTTATTGTTGTTGTTGCTAAGATATCCTGCAGAGGGCAGTGGTGTTGCATGATCACAACCTATAGAATAAATCGCTTTTTTCTCTGGCCTTGTTGAGCTTTAAAGTTGTGTACTGTATCTAGAAGTGCATTTTATATGATCCTTACTATGTGTGGATCCCTTATAAGACAGAACATAAAGTAAATCACAAAGAAATTAATTTAAAAGTCATTTAAAAAAGGAAAATACAATTGTTGTTAATATTTCCTGCAGAGGGCAGTGGTGTTGCATGATCACAACCTCCTCAAGAAGGAGTGGAGACTAGATTGAGTTTTGATCTGTGAATTGTCCCCTACTTTGTTCCCTTAATCTCCATAAACCATTCGACGTTTCAAAGTGGTTCAGCCCTCAGATTAAAACCCAAGCATTTCGAGGAACAAAACGTAAAATTCTCCTCTATTCACAAACTTTGGGAACTATTTGGTTCGGTTTTCAAGCCTTGGTTTGGGCACGATCGGAGCTAAACCCTTTAAACAATAGCCTTCTTGTCTCTCCACATTACTCAGATTTCTTACAAGAACAGCATCGCTCTCTTTAATGGAAATCATTGGGTGAGCAGTGTAAAGACAAAAGCGTCATGGGAATAATCGATCGACATCAAAAGTGCCAAAGATACACTGAAAACACTGAAAAGTTGACTTTAATTAAATGTATTATGTCAACAGATTTCATTTAACTGTATTAGGTTAGTTGAAAGCAATAATATTAAGGTACAGGCTCAAATTAATATTATTGCTTTCAACTAACCCAGTGCTTCTCAAAGTGTGGTCCGCGAACCACTGGTGGTCCGTGAGTGCCCCCTAGCGGTCCGTGAGTATATTGGTAACATTTCACATTTGAAATAAATTAATCTATTTACATTTTCCGCACTCTCGTGGGAATATCTCCGCAATGGAGCGAGCTTAAGTTTCACTTCCAATTGCATGATATAGCCCAGCGCAACACCTTCGTCACACATGTTGCCACTTGTTTGTACCATTTTCAGGTGATTTGTAATCTGTTCTAGAAAAACGATGTGTTTTTGGATATTTGTGGAGTTAGGTGGTCCGCGGTCCTTGGTATGAAAAAGTTTGAGAAACACTGAACTAACCTAATACATTTATATGACATGTGTTGACATAATACATTTAATTAAAGTGAAAGTTTCAGTCTTTCCAGTGTACTTGTATGTGTCAGTTCCTCTCTCTGTGTGTGAGGGATTATCTCCCCTGGACCCTGGAGACCAACATAGAACATAATACATACGAAATACTAAAATAGCCAACCGTAACAGGTGCCATGACACATGAGAATGGGTTTATTTTCCACTGGAGCTGAGTGCAGTGAAGTGCTTGCGGTTGTCACATAGCTACTGAACATGTTTTGTAGAGTTCACACACACAGAAAGAAAGGACTCATTCACAGGACTTGTAATAGTAAAAAAAAAAAGGCTAAAAGAAGGACGTTTTTTTACTTTTTTTCTTAACAGTGACGCCATTGTCCGGGTGTCTGTCAGCACTCACATATCTTCCCTCTGACCTAATCACTCCAGGACATTTTGGGGTCTAAAATGAAGTGTTTTTTCTGTGGAGGTTTTGGGGCAGCATTGTCATGATGTGCTGGTACTCTGTGAGCTTTTACCTCTCTGATCTTTTGGGAATGTCTGGAATGAAGTACCACCCTGTAATATCAAAAAGTCAGACACAGTACGCCTGGTGTTTCAGGTCAGACGCTCATAAGTACAGAGAGTTCACTGAAACTCCACCAGTGTCCCAGCGACAGGAGACACAGCTGTGGGGGAAACTGGAGTTAATAATGAAATAAAGAAAAAGGGGTTATTTTTGTGAACCAAACAGTAAACAAGCAACCTTGTTAGGAGACATTGCCTTCAGCTGAGCTTATTTTTGAACTGCTGGAAACCTCATTGTACTTAGACGGTATATACAATACAAAAAAACGTACTTATATAGAGCTTTATCCAGTCTTTACAACCCCTCAAAGCACTTTGCATACTACATGTCGTTCACCCATTCACACCCATTCATACAGAGCCGTGTACCTTACTCTAGGACCTAACATTCACACACCGTTGGCCATCGGGAGCAACTCAGGGTTAAGTATCTTGCCCAAGCAAGGATACATCGACATGTTGCCTGCATGGGCTGGGATCGAACCGACAATCTGGTTGAAAGACGACCGCACTCCCTCGCAGCCACAGTCGCCATTGTTGTTGTATTGCTTGATTTTAATTTGACTTTAACTATATTTATTTGTTGTTCTTTTCTTTTCACTATCTCTGTAAAGCGACTTTGAGCACCTGTAAAAGCGCTTACAAAATAAATCTATTAATATTATTACTATTATTATTATAATTATTATTATTATCATTAACTGTCCTTAATTTGGAAATCTGTCCTTCCCAAATGTCTCTTTTCATCCGCCTGTACACACATCAGAACAATTAAAGAATCATTGAGGCTACAAATAAGTATATTCACACAATAAGAATTGAGTTGTATCACTTACATTTTTTTCTAACGTGGCCACAAAGCTCTTCCTGAAGTGTTTCCTCAGATCAAAGGTCTGTACCTCCGTCAGCCGGAGTTGAAAGGATGTCTTGGGCAAACGGCTACCTCCGGAGAAAGTGAAGCAAATGTAGAAGTGGATTGATCTTTCTCTCATGCAAAAAAGAAGTCTGGTTTTATAGAAGTCTATGAAGAAAATGCTTTACTTGATTTGTTAACTCAGGTGTTAAAAGTCTCAACCATTAATGTTGTACTTCTTTAACACAGCATGATGTTTACTTTCATTATGGTCCCATTTAGAGTAAAGAAAGCGCTCAGTTGGTGTTAGCTCCATCCTCTTGTGTCACTTAAAAAAAACAAGATGGCGCTAACAAAAACCAAAATGCCAAAAACAAGAGGCTTCAAAAACCACAAACCAATGGGTGACATCTTGTACCATGAGTTCTCCTCAACATCTGCTTGGTGATAACAGCAGGCAAGATGTACTGTGAGGTTGCGTTAACCGAATATTTTCCGTCTATGACAGATTTTTTTCACAATGACGAAAAATCTGAAAGCAGTAGGCCTACGTCATTTTTGACAGATTAGAACAAACTCGGAACAGAGCCAAAGTTTCCCCGCAGCGAGGCGCCGGTGTTATGCATGCCTGCCAAAAGGGAAATGATACAGTTTTCAACTTTGCCGTACAAATCATTGAAATGTCTGTGAGTTTTGGCTTTACGCTGTGCTCCCGCGAGGTGCAGTGGGCATGCATAACACGGCGCTAACAGTTCACGAGCGTGCACCCCGTCCCCCGTTGACAGTTAACTCCCCCCCCCCCCCCCCCAGAGTGTAAAGGCCGACGGGTAATACTGAATTTTGACGGATATTTTACGATCCTGCAGCGAAAAAGTCTAGCGCAACCTCTGACTGTGACTGTAATTCTTTTTAGGAATTAAAGGAGCAGTAGGTAAGTTTGAGAAACCGGCTTGAGTGCACAAAAATTCCAAAGTACACAACCGAAAAGAATCCGCCCCTTCCTTCAGACTTCCTACAGAGCACCTCCTCCAACACACATGAACGCGCACAAGATCATGATAATGAATGTAAAACAAATGTATAACACAGTACGTCTAGCTGAGAGCAGGCTGCGCCGGTAACGTTACATATCAGCTCGGTGTGCTCCGTAAATAGTCGCCATCGTTGAAAAGAAACTCCGATATTGACTCTGGTTTGACTTCTCCTAGTTTCCACTTTCTTTTTCTTCATAATTTGCTCCATTACAGTTTTTCTTTTGCGTGTGTGTGTGTGTGTGCACGAGATTGAAGGCTGACAGACAGGTCGGCCAACCAGTTATTTTAGCCGGCCCGGCTAAAATAATTGGTCATAGTTTTTACAGTATTACGGCTTCCACAGATGAAATATTTGTATGGATTTTATTTCAAAGCACTTAGAATATGCATTGCTATCAGGATATTAAGAGCATTCCATGGAATATAACAAAAAGTGTATCTCGAGCCGGTTTCTCAAACTTACCTACCCCTCCTTTAAATAAACTGATATAGCTAAAATGATAGAGACTTTGCATCCCTGAAAATGCAGTTTTGTTAAATGTTTTTTAAGAGACCAGTCGAGGATGGATCAACTCAGTCGTCATGAACGTAGTCAGTTATTTAAAGAGCACCATGACAGCATGTTGCGGTTTTCCAGATAGGCTTTTCTGCTTCAAATATCTCCACATCATACTGGTACTTAAACCACTTTGAAATACCTCAAAGACAAAACATGAGGCACAAATAAAGCCACATTAATGCTGCTAGAGGAGGAAGACTTTCATAAGTCCTTCAGCTGGCTTTAAGTACCAGCTTCCTCTCCCCCTTCAGATAAAACCTAATGTGTCTTCAGGGTGATGCAAATGTCAGGTGCCAAAGAAGTAAAAAATCTGTCAGACGGAGACATAAAAAAAAAGGAGAGAACATAATTTCACTACTTGGAAAGCAGGTGGGAGTCAAGGACTGAGAGGGCTTCCAGCGATGAAGCCTGATAGATGCAGTCAGGTAGAAAGAGACACCGTGAAGAAGTGTAATCCTCAGATCTCAGAAAAGACAGCGAGGAGTTCCTTTTTTTGAAATTCAGAAAGTACGAGTTAGACTCATCGCCGGGGTCAAGGAGGTTCGGTAGTGGCGGCTGCAGAGAGAGCATATGAAATTGGATCAAAAGAACGATTTTATTCTGTTCTTGACGGCAAGACGGGTGAAGAGCAGGCTTTTTGACTGGATGTCAATCTGACTGCACATGGACATGAAGAAGGCAGCAGGTCAATGGCAGGGGTCTGAGAGAGGGACAGTGATGTGGCTGTTAATGGAGAATCTGTTTGATTCATATATTTTAAGAATTTGTCAGGGAGGGGAAGAGAGAGTTTTATTCAACCTTCAAGAACAAAACAAGCAATAGGCCTGAGGAGAGAAAGGGAAATACAGTTATTGGGAGTCTTAAAGAAAATGCCGTGAAAGATATTATCCTTTAACTTGATGACATGATACTGCAACCTGATATTCATTAAGGTACAGGGTTCGGTTACACCAGCTATTGTTAAAGAAATGTAACTTTGTGTAGCTGGGTATTTACTAAATCCGGTTGTACCGTTAAACAATATTGTAGATTTGGTTTGCTGTTAAAAGAAAAGATATCCATCGCGACACAAATTCAAACAACACAGACAAGAGATCGAACATAAACAATCAAATAGATAAATACATTGGCGTTATTTCTACGATTCGAGTGATGGAAACAAAGCTGTTTTAATACCACTTTGTTTCTTGAACTATTGCTGAACGTACGTTACACACTGACTAAAGAAAAGCACCGCCCCACTTAAAAAAATATGGCCAAATTCCTAATTCAAAGGCTTTATAGCACATGTGTCAAACTCAAGGCCCGGGGGCCAAATCCGGCCCTTGGTGGATTTAATTTCGGCCCACAGGATCATTTCTAATTCCTATTAGATCTGGCCCGCCGGTATATTGCACGCACACCTTCACTCCATCCTGAGGGTCTCCTCCGCTCAGAGCCGGACCCCAAACATTGATGACCTTGCACCCAAGATGAGATGCCAAGTATCTGCTTGAACTAGCATCACAGAGCAGCACACTGAGTTTACATGGATGTTTCCTTCTGCACTTTCTCTCTCACGACAACAGGGCATGTTTGTTTTTTTCTTTGAGGGAAATAGTTTTGTTGAAGCTGTTGTTGGCCTGTGGAAAAATGTAATCATAAGAAATGACTCTGGAGAAGCTGCAGATAGAGCCATAAGAAATGAATGCAACTGATTATTTAATGTTGTTTTTATAGGAAATCATTGAAGCTGTGTCAGTTCCAGGTTTAATATGTGCAATACGTTCATTTCAATAAGTTCTGCAAGAAACATTGAACCAGTCCGGCCCTCGACTAGTACACATTTTTAAATGTTGGCCCACTGTGTGTTTGAGTTTGACACCCCTGCTCTATATGTACATGACATAACTGCAAATCCCTCATGCTTTAACTCTCTGTGATGAATAACCAACCTTCACTTTGCTATAAAATCACAACCTTGACACTGAGCAGAAGCCATATAGCGCACATGAAGTTTAAAGATGGGGTTTTAAATCCATAAAGCATCTGTCAAACGGTGTCACCACTGCGTGCCAGAACATATCAATCACACATGGGTTGATTGTCACAACAAACACTGAACCATATGCTGAGGATTCAATGAGTTTAGTTCAAAACGGATATATAGACACTGGAGCGAATGAGTGCTATTAAAACAATATTGTGGGTTTTTATCAAATTCATGACTCATGCAAAAACATTTGCTGACAGAATTTGCATGAGACGGCTTAATTGAGGATCTAGGAACCGATTCAACTTTGGATTCAGCAACTATTGTGAGAAAGACATGTTTTTTCTGCATCATATCTGCACTGATATTTACAGTTTACTGAAACGCATGATGAAGGTCATGTGTGATTCTGCCTGATCAGCACTTCAGGCGGCTGTCATGATTAATGCTGTAAGGCATGAAGACACGAGTGTCGACTAGAATTTAAATAAAGGAAAACACTTAATCTCACACCTTTTTGGACAGTAAGTAAAGCACATCTGTCAAATGAAACATGCTGCCGCTCAATGAGGTAAATTAATTATCACAGAAGTGCATTTGGAGCGTTTCGGTGCATGAAATTACGTCTGGGCTGCATAATGAGAGCAGAGACGTACTGTGGGCCCAATTCATAATAGTTCTGTGCAGATATGTTCTGATAACATATTTGATATCGTCATGTTCATTTTAACTTTAAGTTTGCATTTTTGATACCCTTGTCTGATCTAGAAAAATGGTAGACTTGTTCATTTGATTGTAGAGTTTTGTATATTTACAGGGACAGTTGCAAAAGCCAAGCATCAGATTTAAAACAAAAAGAGATACAAAAAAGAAACAACTTAAGTGCATTTTGAGTTGTAACCCTAGGAAACAGGACTTCAAATGGGTATATAAACGTTTAACTATACTTACTTTGAGAAGAACATAATTTAACTTAATCATTTAATCTGCAAAGATCATTCTCCTAAAACACTCTCCTAAAAATGATGTTGACAATATAGAAGGTGCTGAGGACTCCTAAATACTGGCAGCAGTCGATTGGGCCAAACCATTTTCTTACATTTCACGGGGGGGATTTGGGCTTGGTCGGTGTCTTCTTATGGCGCATTTCCACTGCAGGGCCTCGCACGGCTTAGTACGGTATAGTTAGGCCTTGGTAGGCCAGGCTCACTTTATGCTGCGTTCCCATTACAGTTTAGTAGCTGGGGCAGTAACTATAGTAACGCAGAGTAGGCGGAGCCGTGACGTCATCTTCAATGCGAAACACAAAACCAACATCAGCTGTTAGCTGTTAGCCCTCAGAGCTCACAGCTCCTCATATCTGTTCAGAAACTAGACAGAAGTTAAACAAGTACAAACCACAGACTGTCTGTGTCATGGCGAATACAGTCGCTGGTTTATTTATGTCTGTAGGCCGTTGTTGTGAGTGTGGACGGTCGGAGCATATACTGCGTTAGCTTAGCCGATCTCCATTCAGAAAACACGCATTTTAAAAGTTTTTTCGCCTGCCGTCTGTCTGCAGACTTGTCAAAGCATTAATTCATGGTTTTTACTAACCGGTATCAGTATGTTGTTACTTCGGCATCATTTTGAAACGTGTATTACAATTAAATCACGGTAAAATATGTTCATTTTGTTGTAGTTGTAGCCCCCTTGCTAGCGATTCTCTCACTCGTTTAGCATATTCAGCTCGGTTGTTGGCCCGGAAAGAACGTGGATTTTGGAGGGCCAGAAAAACGTTGAAACGGTACCCGTTAGCCGGAACTACGCCTAGTGGAAACGCACCAAAAAACGGGCCGGGTTTGGCACGGCACGCTTAGGCCGCGCTACGCGCTGCAGTGGAAATGCGCCTTTAATTACCCATTGATTGCTATTGGTTTGGCCTATCCACTATATACTGTTCTGTATTTTCCCTTATTGTGGCAGTTGTTCGGGTCGCTTCTAGTTAAATTAAGTTATTTTCTTTTTACCTCCCTTAAAGGAGCAGTAAGTAAGTTTGAGAAACCGCCTCGAGTGCACAAAAATTCCAAAGTACACAACCGAAAATAATCTGCCCCTTCCTTCAGACTTCCTACAGAGCACCTCCTCCAACACACATGAACGCGCACAAGATCATGATAATGAATGTAAAACAAATGTATAACACAGTTATTGTCAGTGCTTATATTTTTGAAGCTAGCATGTTTGTTTTGTGAAAATGTATTACAAATGTTGCGTCTAGCTGACGAGAGCAGGCTGTGGTAACGTTACATATCAGCTCAGTGTGCTCCGTAAATAGTCGCCATAGTTGAAAAGCAACTCCGATATTGACTCTGGTTTGACTTCTCCTAGTTTCCATAATTTGCTCCATTACAGTTTTTCTTTTGCGACCGGTAGACGATGTTGAAGCAAACTCTGCCATGGTGAACGTGTCCTCCTGCAGCGGAGCTGAGCTCAGTGAGCTCAGTGAGCCGACTGTCACTGAGCTCACGGGAAACACGCCCAATAACGGCACGCGCAATGACTGCACGAGTATATGTGTGTGTGCACGAGATTGAAGGCTGACAGACAGGTCGGCCAACCAGTTATTTTAGCCGTATATATAAATAATTGGTCGTAGTTTTTACAGTATTACGGCTTCCACAGATGAATTTTTTTTATGGATTTTTTTTCAAAGCACTTAGAATATGCATTGCTGTCAGGATATTAAGAGCATTCCATGGAATATAACAAAAAGTGTATCTCGAGCCGGTTTCTCAAACTTACCTACCCCTCCTTTAAGTTATAGGCCTAGTAATTAAGATTTATAATTTTGTATTTTTTACTTTTTGACAAATAAAAACCCAGATTCTTCAAACAACTCCTGTACCCTTGTCGCCTGGTCCTTGAAAAATGCAGCAAACTCAATGAATGATACAGTTTAAAAGGGAACTGCAGGCTAAGGTGGTTATACTATAAGGATCTAAATGGACTGATGAATGCTACCTTATTGAGTTTTAAAGTACATTCTATGTGCACATTTAAAACAGATTTGCTGAGCTCTCTGGGAAGTTCAATTGTGGTCCAATCACTGGAGAGAGTACAATGAGGTCCAGAGGTCCAGTCCAATAATGAGGTGATATGAGGTGGCAGAAATCCAACAATGGCTTCATAAAGAAAGAGAGAGAGAGAGAGTGTGTGTGTGTGTGTGTGTGTGTGTGTGTGTGTGTGTGTGTGTGTGTGTGTGTGTGTGTGTGTGTGTGTGTGTGTCACGGCTCCCTGCCAGAGAGGACAACCCAACCTTGTTGCACTGTGGTGTGTATTCCCATTGAAACATGAGGACGGAGTGTGTGAAGAGTCTTTAGGAGTGGGTAGGACTTTCATATAGTGTTTGTTATAAAAGGATCAGATTTTATTTCTTCATTTGGAATTTACTCAGGTTTAATTCAAGTTTGATTATATTTCACATCATCAATCAAAATCTGTAAAGTAACTAAAGGTATTACATGTAGTGGAGTAAAAGTACACACATTTACCTCTGAACTGTAGAGGAGTAGAAGTACAAAGAAGCAAAACATGGAAATGCTAAAAGTACAAGTCCCTCAAAATTGTACTTAAGTACAGTACATGAGTAAATGTACTTAGTTAGAAGTGAATACACTTCAAAATCCTTCTGCTAACTCACAAAGTTCTCAATAACCAGCCCCCCCCCCCCCCTACCTCACCGACCTGATCCACCACTACACCCCTTCCCGCAGCCTTCGTTCATCAGAAGCGAACCTCCTCTCTATCCCCACACGAACCAAGCTCCGAACCTGGCGGGTCAGAGCCTTCTCCATCGCTGCCCCCCCCCCCTCTGGAACTCCCTTCCACAACACATCAGAGACTGCACCGACCCCCCCACTTTCAAAACACGGACCAAAACACATCTCTTCAGACTGGCTTTTAATTTGAGAATTATGTTGTGCTGCTGTTTTAATATTTATTTATTTAATATTTTTTTTTCTTTTCTATTTTATCATGTTTTATCAAACCACTGTAAAGCGTCTTGAGCACCTGAAAAAGCGCTTTGAAATGAAATGTATTATTATTATTATTATTATTATTATTATTAGTTACTTTACACCACTGTGTATATTTATTTATATTTGTGTCGTAATTGTACAAAGCTTTGGCAATAATGTAAAATTGTCCCAACATTATGGTCATGTCAACAAAGCTATTGGCTGCCTCTGAGCTGACAGGATACTTGTTTTAAAGATCTTATATGAGTATCATATATTGTGGATACAAAAAAGTTGACATCAGGAATAGACATATGAAGTAATATTACTACTATACTCTTTTAATTATTGGTCAAATTGTCCCAACATTTTGAGTCAGCCCATCTCTTTTAATACATATACGAGATGTATCCCAAAAAGTTGAAATCACGAGTAATACAAAAGTATATAAATTAAATACATATTTCAGATGAAATTATTCTTAAATACACAATTAGTTCTGATTGCATTGTTAATGTTTTTAATCTATTGTGGTGCCGAGGAATATGGAGTCAGAGGCGGTGCATCAAAGGTGCAAGAGTGAGCTTTATTGAGCAGCTGCAACGAACGTCTCTTCGGGTCGCAGCCCGGGAAGAGAAGAGAGAGAGGAAGGAGGTGCACACAACATATAGCAAACACAACATATATGTCCGTGCGGAAACAATACCTCTACTGTAGTTTCATGTATGAATTATGTACCAGTGTATAAATACGTGGTCACCACACTATATTGTTATAATAATTGGTAAAATTGTTCAAAATGTACTTTTTATGAATATACAATTTCTCCAAGATTAAATGTACAAGAAAAACTAAATCTGTTTCCATTTAATCGCCTTTGAAAGAAAAAACAATCCCGTATCTGACTCAGCTGACTGGACCTCTGCGTGGTTTGCGTGGCCAGTGCGTTGCAGCTTTAGGTCCATGATGCCTTGCGGTGTCCCACTTCAGTTCCGATGCAATGTACAGGCTGTGTGACGGAGCAGCAGCAGCAGCTAACAGATGCTCAGAGCCCCATGTCGGAGGTCCAATAACACCCGGATGGACGCATGTGTTTACCCCAGATTTGTTGTCGAGGCTCGGTTGTGTTTGCACCGTTAAACGAGCACGAAGAACGCACCGGATCTCCCGCATGTGACCCGCATAACATGCATTGGATTTTTCTTTATCCCAGAGAGAAGCAGTGAGGCTGCAGCACAACAGCAGAGTTACCCATGCTCTGACACACACTGGTCTGCAAACAGGTATGTTGTTGTGGTTTTTACGCACAGGGCTGAATGTCAATGCGTCAGGAAAGCTTGCATTTTAAAATCTGCTGACAATAACATCAGAATCCAGTTTAGTGACAGGTTTACACATAGAAACGAATTGGCTTTGGTGTATGGTGCTGCAAACATAAACAACATGAGGAAATAAGTTGTAATAGAAGGTCAACAATATAAACGATTATATATTTATAGACTATAACACTAAGGATAATGAATATATAACATTATATCACACACATAGACATAAGGTTGTAGTTGATTATATAATGTCATATTGAATGAATACCCATATATATGTAGAGCTAACACAGATGTATTCATATTTTTCTTCTTATCCTCCACATTTTACAACTTCAGGAATATATCCTTAAATTAAGTGCTTTTGGTCTTCCACATGTCTGATTCATGAACCTGATTTTATTCCTGCTTTTTTTAGTATGTGCTCATGTGTGTGAAATATGCTGTTATATATCATCTCATAGTGAATACCCATATATCTGGACAGCTAATATACATTTGTCAGCTGTAGTTGCATAACTTTCTCAACAGGGTCATATTTATTCATTTAGTTTGTCCTTATCCTCCACATTTTAGTGTGTGTGTGTGTGTGTGTGTGTGTGTGTGTGTGTGTGTGT
>CALSBZ010045928.1:22087-33542 GCA_943591055.1 Gobionotothen gibberifrons
AGTCACAGAGTCACACAGTCACAGAGTCACACAGTCACAGAGTCACATAGTCACACAGTCACACAGTCGAACATTCACAGTCATACCAGACTTTTAGACAGAGGGCACAGATGGTATGCCCTCTGTATAGATCCTGGAAAAGTGAGGATACAAAATGTTTGTATAACTTATGAGAGCTTTGTCAAGTCTGAGAAAAAAACGAAACAAACAAACATAATCAGGGTAGCGTCATATTTAGACTAGACATTTATGACAGAAATCACATGCTTCAAACTTTGGTTGCGGAGCTTTAAAAAAGTGTAAGTTCACTCAGCATGGAGGAAAGAATGACGCCACTTATGGCACATGTGATCTTAGGACCCCTTAATTGTCCCTGGGAGGAGTTTCGATTTGAACATTTGTCACACATTTCACACCTTCTTTCTGGCAATGGCATTTTTTTTAGGTGTAATATCTTTTACTTTTATGTTGGTTTATTGTTTCTCTACCAGTTATATCTGAAATGCGGCATCTCTGTGTCTTTTAACGTCTGTCCTTCTCATTTTCTTTCTTTCTCTTTTGCTTTCCTTTACTGGGGAGGGTTCAGCTTTCATGAATCCAAAGTTTCATGACCCACCAAATCAATATTCAAAAAGTATTCCAGGCTGTTTTCTGTACCAGACGGAAAACTAACCAGTTTTTTTGGCAAATACCGACGTTAAATTAAATAAAAAAGTTCTAAGTCCTAAATTCTTATGCTGCGTTCACATCGGACGCGATGCGATGTTTGGGGGCGGCGCGATTACATGTAAAGTCAATGCAGAGACGCGGACAGATGCAAATTCGCTCCGACGGCGAGCATGAAGCGGCTGATGCGAATTCCGCTGCGCGATTGAGGCGATTGAAAGGGGCCGACAAACACTCAAGTTCCATTTTTTCAACTCGAGGTCATATTCGCGTGACTCGATCTCGCGGTAGCCAATCAGTGGTGAGAATCTCAGCCTGCCGTCACTGACGTTCAACCAGAAAACATCAGCCGTTAGCTGTTAGCAGTTAGCACTCAGAGCTCACAGCTCCTCATCTGTTCAGAAACTAGACAAAAGTTAAACAAGTTCAAACCACAGACTGTCTGTGTCATGGCGAATACAGTCGCTGGTTTATTTATGTCTGTAGGCCGTTGTTGTGAGTGTGGACGGTCGGAGCAGATACTGCGTTAGCTTAGCCTGATCGATCCGAACTCCATTCAGAAAACACAACAAGTCTGCAGACTTGTCAAAGCATTAATCCATGTTTTTTACTAACCGGTATCAGTATGTTGTTACTTCGGCATCATTTTGAAACATGTATTACAATTAAATCACGGTCAAATATGTTCATCTTGTTGTAGTTGTTGTAGTTGTTGTAGTTGTAGCCCCCAAGCCAGCCCGTCTTGTTTGAATGATGCGAGTAAACACAGCTGACAGCCGAGGTGAAGCTTGAGCGTTTAGAGCGAAGCGAATATTCGCATCGCGTCCGGTGTGAACGCAGCATTAGTGTCCTCTGTAGTACTGTAGTCCCTTGATTGGAGCCTCCTCCTTAGCAACGGTCTACTCTCCTTAGCAACGGCCTGCTCTCTAGAAAGAGCAGACCTCTGAATGTCGAAAAGTGACCAATCAGAATCGAGTATTAATTAAAACCTATGATTCTAACACTGATTCCTCTTCTTATAATATAAATATCGATTCAGTAAGTGCACTTCTAGGATTCTAAAATGATGTTATGTTTTGCAGGTATGAATGTAGTCTTTCCTCGGACCCCTTTCAAGTGAGTGTGGTACTAAAGGACACTAGGACCATTAACCCTTTTAAAGTATACACATATATTTGTGTTCCTAGGTGTGTCAAACCCCTACTTGGTAGAAATATCTACAGAAAGTTTTGTCCATCTATACACCCAGTCATTCAAGTGAGACAAGAAAATGGCATTGCAAGTAGTGACAGTCAGCTCAGGTTTTACAATATATCATTTTATTTTGCGTTCTCAACATCGTCACAGTACTAGTTTTACATCAATAGGGTTTTGTCTACTTAAGAAACAGAATGCATAATAAAATAAGAGCACTCCTTCCTTTTGTTGACTTTAAAAGTGGGCTGTGGGTACGAGAGAACAGGTGCATCTTGGGAAATAAGTCAACTTTACAGTCCATTTCTAGTTCCTATGATAATTCATTTCTGTCAGAGGCAGAGAGAAGCAGTCCATGATTATGTAAATATCAGAGGGGAGCATTGAATGCACCTTCAATGTAACTGCAGACAATGAGCAGTAGTAATAATAATAATAATTAATATTATTTACACACTATTTACATGTTTTTCAAATTCTTTACTACCAAGCCACCCTTAAAATGCTCTCAGAAGCCCCTTCGTAAAGTTACACACCCCTAGATGTATGTTGCTATTTACACTCAGCGATGCACTGCCATGTGTTACTGTACAGCGGGAAGAGAGGTGAAATGCATGCCGGAGTAGAACTTTAAATGAAAATACACACTAAATGTAAACAAGCATCAGTCAGAGAAATCAAAGCTACATTGAAGAGAGGCGAGTCGAGCCCGCTGCTTAACAAAACACTTAAAAAACAGAAAAGAGAACAGAAAAGAAACGGTAGGCATCAGCGGCAACGAAGCACCTCACATGGAGTCCAGACAGGTTTATTATTGATCAGTCGTTAACAATTGTATCTGTTTTATTGTGTTGCTCTGTTGGAGGAGCCTGTGACCTCAGATTTTCATTGACATATCTCCACTGTAGCTACGAACACATGACAATAAAAGCCTTGAATCTTCTGATGCTTGAAAACACTCTGCGCCGCCATTATTCTGGGAACAACTAATATTTCCTTTACACTGGTTTCTTCTTGCACTTTTATTCCACAACAACACGTCTGATTGGTCAACTTGCGGATCGTGCTGGGACAATTGAATTTGGTCTCCTACTAATTTAGCTTTACAATTGTTTAAAATGTAATGACCATGCAATATTGGCACATTTTTTATCTCCATAGAGCCGAAACAGTGATGTTCGAAATGCTGTGTCAGTAAATACATTTTGGATCATAACAAATATTTGAGCTGTGCCACTGACTTATAACCCTTTATAGAGGGTTTGGGCGTCTCTGGTGACTTCATTAATGGTTAATAATGCTTTATACATCAGTCATAAGCTATTAATAAGTACATTTGGGTTTATAGGTTGTGAGACAATCTCCTTATCCTGTCGCTCGTCTCATGATGAACGTTGTATATAGACTTCGGCCTAAATGACGATGAAAATATATGCGGCATTTGCTGTGTTCTGTTCCCACAAAGTACATTCTATGTGGCGTTTGGTAGAGTTTTTTTGATCTCAGGTGACTTTAAATGCACTTTAACACAGGGGTAACTCATCTTGCACTTTATGTAGCTCTTTTATCTCCTCCTGCACTTTATATATCGTAGCTGCCATATTGTACTGCCATGTGGCTTGTATGCTGCTCATGCTCTTTCTGCATATCATGTATTTCTGTTTGCCATGTATATAAATGTTATGTTTATAAATGTTGTATGTGACGGGACTACGGATGGAAATGAGCTCAAAGCCAAAATCCGGCTCATTTACATTTAAAAGCATTATTTTGTTTAAAATGTTCATTAATGTGCACTGTCCCGGTTCAAATAAACGATTCAATGAAAAATCACTGCAGGAAACTCTGAGGAAGACTGGTCTAATAAAGCTGCCCTGTGTGGTTTTCTCGTAAATCAAAGATATATTAACCTTTTTTTTACCGAAATGCATCATGGTTATCCCCCTTTCAATTTACTAGGACTGTATGGACTAGTACAATTGACTAAGTAGCATTTGCTGCAGGATTAAGCAATGTTTCAGAACATGGCGACCCAAAAGTCCTGTTAAGGAATAGCTTATTCATTATGTATAAAGCATTATTCGTTTACCTTGGCCAGAGAGGTAATGTTTTGTCTTGGTTTGTCTGTGTGTCTATCTCCAGGATAACGTGATAGTTAATAGATGTTAGCAACGATGTTGATGAAACTTGGTGGACGGGTGTAGCATTGGCCAATTAAAAGAACCCATTACATTTTGAGGCGAATACAACAAAATACATCTCACTGTCGTTTAAATTGTGATGCCTTTTTGCTTCATTTGTGGAGTGTCAAAATAATTGGAAAACAGATCACAGCGTGTTGTTTAAACGCCCTGAGGGATACAATACAACGGCGGCCATGTTGTTTCTACTTTACGACTTGAAACTGATGTCAGTAGACATTTTTGTAATTCTGGGACCATTAATTAATGTATAAAGGGTTGATAACCTTGAGGAAGAAGGATTAAGATCGTCTGGATGTCACTCGACAACAGTAATGAGTGAGCTACTGACAGAGATAGATGATAAATATGAAGATAAAAGACATTATACTCTGTCGGTCCATTATCTCTGTGATTTCCTGATGACGGATACATCTGTCTTCACACCTGCTCTCCTCTCACAGCGGTGATAACACCCGGCTTTGTTGTACACTAAAGATCCAGTAAATGTGGATTAAGAAACGATACAGATTTGGTTATCCTCCAGAGTGACACCAATACATAGTTGACTTCAGGTTAGCTGTAATTGAAGAAGTCAAAACTATTCTACCATTAGTTTTTAACAACTGTAACATTGATATAGTTTGGGAATACACAATAGTTAGAAAATAGCCTTGAAATACATTTTTACATGCAATTATTTTCTTTGACATTCTTTATATGGAAGGTCCTGTCCCTCCGAATCCATGTGGACACTCGCTGAAACATCGAGGAAGAAATGACAAGAGGATGTCGGGGAAAAGACGATTACAGAAATGGAAAAGGAACACCAGATAGAAATGGCTTTTGGACAAAAAACAAAAGGGAGATACATATTGCACATACAAGTAAAAAAAAAAAAAAAAAAAGTCCATTTCATATTCTTCAAGCAGATACAGACATTGATATCAGCTAAGTGCTGTTTCTACCAACACCTCCGCTCTGCACACACTCCAGATACCGTGCACAGGACCCCTTAATATGTCAGAAAAGATGATTGATATGACACTGCCATTGGTGGCGAAGAGTTTCTGTCACCGTTACAGAATGATAATTATTGTGCTGTGGCTCAGAGGAAAAAAGAAAGTCTGATGGTGGGAGAAAATCACTCGTAGCTCGAGAGATGCACAAACAAACCGAAGAGGAACAGGCCACACTCAGCCAGCTGAGAGCTTCCACATCAGGGGAGAAACTTTGTTGTTTCCCTGCTGCACACACCACTTTCTGATCCTCCTCCTCCTCCTCTAGAATGGACCAACCAGGCTGCACAAATAGAGCGTTCTATACTGTTCATTACACTCTAAAAAAATAGGTAAGAAAATAAAATGATGGCGGACATTCAGATGAATCTGTTTCCGGAGATTGAAAGACGACCCAAAGTCCAGTGCAGAGGGATGAGACTGTTTGTAGGGCGGTGTGCAAAATCTGCACCACCCTCCATCAAGCTGTTGTAACTCAAAGGCAACCAAACACAGTAGTAACTGAATGCCTCAGAACTTAGAAAAGCTTTGATTGAACAGTGAAACTACGCCCTTTATGTGCCTGTATAATACTAAGAGTCGTAAATGATGCATTTGTTCTGTAATAATAGTAATTATTATTATTATAGCAACAGTTAATATTTGTATCTTACAAAATACTATGCACAATTTACAGAAAAGCAATTGTTGCGAATATATGCTTGGATAATTGGCACATTTATAAACTGTTATCAGAGATATCACAGTGTACTGTGAGCTAACGCTACATTAAATACTCACACAGCTACTGTAGGGCTGACTGTCTGTCTGTCTGTCTGTCTGTCTGTCTGTCTGTCTGTATGTCTGTCTGTCTGTCTGACTGTCTGTCTCTCTGTCTGTCTGTCTGTCTGTCTGACTGTCTGTCTGTCTGTCTGTCTGTCTGTCTGTCTGCCTGCCTGCCTGCCTGTCTGCCTGTCTGTCTGTCTGCCTGCCTGTCTGTCTGTCTGTCTGTCTGCCTGTCTGCCTGTCTGCCTGTCTGTCAGACAAGATCAAATCACTCTATAGTCATTAAAGTCAAGATTACTATTCATTTCTTCTGTAAAACACTAGTAAGTAAGTTAGATATTTGATCCTTTAATTGAGGAGAAACAGTAGTTGTGGTCTTTGTGCATGCTCTTGAATTATAACCTGAAGTGAAATGCAAGGAGCAACCAGAAAGGAGATTTGTTTTAAATCGAGTAAACTGTTCTTGTTATGAGCACAACAAAGAACCCAAGAGGAGGCACAGGATCTCGTCCGGCGTCCGCACAGTGCTACCGTTTCGGATTAAAATCAAAGTTCAGTCTCTGTGTCTTCTTTACACTTTTACACCACCGTACTGATGCCACTGTGCTTGGGTTTGGTGCTGCTGGGGGCCTGGGAGGGGGCCGTTTGGGGGCCGTGGTGAAGTGGAGCGTGAGGAGGGTGTGTTTGGTGGTGAGGGTGAGGATGAGGAGGGTGAGGAGGGTATGCTGGCTGCTGCCCGTGACCTGTTGCCGGGTGAAACGGGTGTGGAGGGTGCTGCAGGTGGGCTGGAGGGTGATAGTGATGATGATGGTGGTAAGGCGGAGGATTCTGGTGGCAAAACTGCCCGTGGTGAGGGTGAACGGAGGCTTGGGGGTCCGTTTCTGCCCGGGCTGTGTGGTGCAAGTTGGTAGGGTGGGTGGTGTGTGAGATTAGGGTGGGGTGCAGAGCCTGAGGGGTGGGGCTGGGCGACTTCAAACGTCTGCTGGGGCCAAACAGAGTCCCCAGCAGGGAGGAGGAGCTGGGCAGCGATTGGCCGCTGTGTCGGGACGGGCCGTCTCTCGGGGGTCTGCGTCTCATGTGGGGGCTGCTAATGATGGAGCCCTGCAAGAGAGAGAGGGTTAGAGAGAACCAGACACAACACAAAGAAGCCTACTCTTACTATACTTACTAGATACAAGTGAAGGTATACGTGCTGCAGATTCAAATAGTAGACAACGCAAACACAGCACAAAGCCTACTATAATACGTTTCTTAATAATCTTAATGAGGGTGAGTCGGGGGGAAGAGCTTGGGTTTATAAAGGGGAACCATAGATCACTATAGGATAACATTCACACTGTACATTTTATATTTATATCCAATCTAATATTTAATATTCCATTCCTCACATACTTATGTATACATAATATCCTGCTTCATATTTAGTTACTGTAAATTTGTAATTCAACATGTATATTTTCCACTTTTTTGTATGTGTTTTTGTTTTTTACAGTGTGTATAGCCGTCTGAATTCTTCACATAGCACCAACTGCATGGCTGGGTACAGCTGACTCTGGCCTTGTGGGAAAGCTTTTTCTTTTCTGGTTCACTGCCTCGTTTCGTCTGTCCATGCTTGCTCTTGCTCGGCTCTCTCTAGTGTAAATAGTCTGGAGGCTTTGCTTTCTGAGCTTGTCAGAGCCTGCAGTATCCGTCCTGTGATGAGCCGAGTGAGTTGCTATCACATCTGGTTTCCAAGGTTACAATAACCTTTTTAATTTTCATGTGCCCCCATTTTTGAGAGTCGCTAGAACAGAACATCTGAAACTGCAGCCTGTATACAGAACACATATTTGTATTCAAGTCCAGGTTCAGGAAGAGTTTACCATTGTGTGAATATTTCAAAATGTACACTCAGCAAGACAAACAAAATACATCAGATGTCGTTTATATAATGTCACAGCAACACAGAATAACAAGATCACAAAAAAGTAAAAGAAATGAAGCAACTTTTTTAGAGCCATGCACAACATGCACACTATCGACTACGGTTCATCTAATGTGATTCTACAACACAGGGTAGTAACATGAACAGCAAGGTGGAGTCCCTTTATGATACACTAAGAACAATAAAGATGGATTGTGATTGAAGCTCCAAAGTGTTATTTATTTGGATTCATTATCATACCTTCATTTATTTGACTAATGTGATCAGAGCTGGGCTATCAGTTGTATTCTCTGCCGAGTCTCTTTTCAATGACAAGGTATTCCTGTCTTTAAATAACCACAATGACTGACATAATGACAGCAACTCATAATGTTTATTACATGATCAAAATTCATTTTACTTTTGGTAGTTGTAACCATCAGTGAAAGTAGTAAGCTAATGTTAGGGTTCAAAGACTGAGTGCTTAAAACTCAACTCTGTAGAAAGTGCAGGATCTTCTACTTTGTGGAAGGTATTGACAGAAACAGTGAGTCTCCTTTTATATGTTGAATATTGATAAATAGTCTCAAAAGCTAATATGATAAGCTAACAGCTAACTTAATTAAACTTTGTGCCCCAGACATCAGGAACACATATATTGATAGCTTTCTTCTTAAAGACCTTGTTCTGGCAACAGCTCAAGATTCAAACTTGCAATGAATAACTACAAAATGTTGCTCCCTCTCAAATCATCTTCAATTCAATGAAGCTAGCTACACCTAGCTTGATTGATAGCTACACTATATGCTAATGGCCCTAACGTTTTTTCTGGTTACAAAGAGTTTATATTAACCATTTCACATATTTGCCTTTATGCTAGGTATCTCTCATTGCACCGCACAGCTTGGTAAGTGTGACAGTAATACATGAAAAGGTCAGGGGGTCAATGAAAGGAAGCCCTCCGAGTCGTCACTCCAAACTGTAAGCATGCAGTAGCTGGATCTGACAAAGATTCACATCTAGTAAACAAAAAGGGACACAATTCAGAAAATGGATACAAGGCTAGCCCACTACACAAGAGGAGGACTCAAACAGGCTCTAACATCGACACAGCCCTAATGTGGGTCAGGAGGATTATTAGTCATGCTGTGTACATCGAGTGTTATCAGCCACAGTGGATCAGCCCAAAGCATGCAGTGACCAAGATGCTCACAACAACAAAAAACACCACCAAAACAGTCAAATAAAAACTACAAAGAAACAGAAAACTTGTGTTCAGAGGGAACAACATAAAGTCGAAGGACAGCTCAGCATCGGTTCAATCCTACTTACTTCCATATTGCTGTCTAGTGATCCTGCACTGCTGCGTCTCCCACGCTTGCCTGGCCAGAACATGTAACATGACAGATTAGACACGCCGGGTTAACACCTGCAGGTGCACATATCTCTTCTGTCTAGTGGAGGGGCGCTAGCACCCAAAGGTGACAAAGTGACAGATGCTAGCAGCAGAAAGGGAGAGGGAGTCCGATAAGGAGAGGGAAGAAGCAAAGCACTGCTACAACTCCTAGCCTCTAGGATACGTCAACTTTAATATTTTCTACTCAGCTACTTGAGGCACAGCTGGAAGGAGACCCTCATATTCAGTGAAAACATTGCAATCTGACAGCGCTGAAGGGAAACTCTGGCAATATACAGTAACATTTCACATCCATTAACTTGCAAGACTCTCAAGAGACAAAAAGAGAAGGATGATCCAAATCGAAGCAGAAAAGGCTGCTGGTATGTCCAGATGTTTTATCCCAAGTAGGAAAAACACTGTCCAATGTATGCCATAATTTAACCAAATATGTTATTGACTCTCGCCTTGTGGTAAATGTTAAATGTTTTTCTGATCTATGGAGGTCACATCTAACAACTGTCAAGGGCGTCTTAGGCACTCCAGATACCCAAATGCATTTATGCACAAGCTCAGAAAACGTTTTCCCAACAACGGTCAAGAAAGCTGTCTCTCAAGAGTCACTTTTAAACTAACCAAAATCAAACCTCAAATGTATTTAAACTGAGTGAAGAAGAGGCAAAACTCTCCTAAAGGAAATATCAAGCATCCAGGAAGTGCGTCAGGAATTGAAGGAAATGCCCGACATCATTGGGCCCTTTTTCCCATTGACTTACATTGGGAAGATACGTCTTAATAAAATCAACTTCACAGTCTGAACACATGAATAACCCTCCTAAAATCACTAGGGTCTGAAGATGGTAAAATGCTTCAAAGGCCTCCAAAATCCACTCTTGTTGCTCTCTATAAAAGCTGCTAACTAAAATATGTTTCGTCTCAATTCATCAGCACTGAGAAAGCTGTCCTCTGGTCACTGAATGTGTTTCTATCCTGACTCAACCCCACAACATCAGTTCATATTACGACTTAGACGCTCAAATTGATCACAGTGACCTACATGGCGCTCCACGGCCGGCAACGCAGGATTAATAGGTAAGAGCCTCTAGTGAATTACACCTGAGTCCATTAGCAAACACCCATCTCTATTTCCTGCACTACTCTGTTCACTCTGCATCAGAAGGTCAGTCGCAGTGGCTACCGCCCAACAGGAACCCAGCTTCTTCCTGTGATGGAAACTTCTGAAGCAATGGACTCAGACTCAGCAACTCAGAGAGACACGAGGAGAGCAGGAACTTTGATGGCAAACACTGATGGTGTATTTGGAGCTTCGGCCGGAGAATTCACAAGACATGTGCTGAGCCACGAGGTGACACAGCTGCTGCCAAACCAATTCTGAAGATCTCTACCCCAGACCCATGTATTTAGCTAGTTCTGAGAGAATAATCAGCATTGTGCATAACAAGAAAAAGCACTATAATAACACCTCTATCAGCTGACGCCAACAGGCAGGAACAAGGAGACAAGACACTGAGAGCAGCCCAAGGGTGCAGGCCTGTGCTCAGTATATGTAACTAATGCTGTTGATGTATTGTGATTTTTAAAAGGTGTCTATTACCATCTGGCCGGGAACAACAGCTGGAAAGTTTTTTGTGACAGTTGATCAATGGGGACTGTCCACAACACTATAAACAAATAAACTAAACACTACAAACTGATAAACTGGGTCAAAGTTATGGGCCTAGGAAAATATTTCCACAACACTTCCCAGTTTCCTAATCAAATAACATCAGGAGTGAACGGTATAATGCCGGCTTTGGTTATACTTTTGTCTAGCATTAGGATGAGACATGAGTTAGTATGGCTTCCCCTGATTTTACCTGCGTCTGAGAGGTCTCGTAGGGAGCTGCTGAGTGCGCTCCTCTTCAAACCTTCACCAATGGCGTAGCTGTCGTCGAGGCTCCCGCGACTCAGAGACCCGTTTCCCGTGTCCTTCTTCATGGCTGAAGTCTGGGACATGCTGGGCCTCACAACCCCCTTCTGTTTCTCTAGCTCAGCTGTGAAGAAAGAGACACAATGTTAAAGGTCCCCTATTATACATAAATTTTCATCAATATATTATAGGTCTTAGATATATACAGAACATGTCTCTGAAGTGTTTGGCTCCAAACACCAAACAGATCATTGCAGCATCCCATAATCCCCTCTGTTTCAGCCCTGTTTCCAAAGTGCTGATTCTCTGTCTGTTATTTTAGATGAACAAAACAAAACATGTTGATGTAGAAGACACATGAAGAAGAGGGGACACATGTTGATGTAGAAGAGACATGAAGAA
>CALSBZ010045929.1:19931-31298 GCA_943591055.1 Gobionotothen gibberifrons
AGTCACAGAGTCACACAGTCACAGAGTCACACAGTCACAGAGTCACATAGTCACACAGTCACACAGTCGAACATTCACAGTCATACCAGACTTTTAGACAGAGGGCACAGATGGTATGCCCTCTGTATAGATCCTGGAAAAGTGAGGATACAAAATGTTTGTATAAGCTTTGTCAAGTCTGAGAAAAAAACGAAACAAACAAACATAATCAGGGTAGCGTCATATTTAGACTAGACATTTATGACAGAAATCACATGCTTCAAACTTTGGTTGGGGAGCTTTAAAAAAGTGTAAGTTCACTCAGCATGGAGGAAAGAATGACGCCACTTATGGCACATGGGATCTTAGGACCCCTTAATTGTCCCTGGGAGGAGTTTCGATTTGAACATTTGTCACACATTTCACACCTTCTTTCTGGCAATGGCATTTTTTTTAGGTGTAATATCTTTTACTTTTATGTTGGTTTATTGTTTCTCTACCAGTTTTATCTGAAATGCGGCATCTCTGTGTCTTTTAACGTCTGTCCTTCTCGTTTTCTTTCTTTCTCTTTTGCTTTCCTTTACTGGGGAGGGTTCAGCTTTCATGAATCCAAAGTTTCATGACCCACCAAATCAATATTCAAAAAGTATTCCAGGCTGTTTTCTGTACCAGACGGAAAACTAACCAGTTTTTTTGGCAAATACCGACGTTAAATTAAATTAAAAAGTTCTAAGTCCTAAATTCTTATGCTGCGTTCACATCGGACGCGATGCGATGTTTGGGGGCGGCGCGATTACATGTAAAGTCAATGCAGAGACGCGGACAGATGCAAATTCGCTCCGACGGCGAGCATGAAGCGGCTGATGCGAATTCCGCTGCGCGATTGAGGCGATTGAAAGGGGCCGACAAACACTCAAGTTCCATTTTTTCAACTCGAGGTCATATTCGCGTGACTCGATCTCGCGGTAGCCAATCAGCGGTGAGGATCTCAGCCTGCCGTCACTGACGTTCAACCAGAAAACATCAGCCGTTAGCTGTTAGCAGTTAGCACTCAGAGCTCACAGCTCCTCATCTGTTCAGAAACTAGACAAAAGTTAAACAAGTACAAACCACAGACTGTCTGTGTCATGGCGAATACAGTCGCTGGTTTATTTATGTCTGTAGGCCGTTGTTGTGAGTGTGGACGGTCGGAGCAGATACTGCGTTAGCTTAGCCTGATCGATCCGAACTCCATTCAGAAAACACAACAAGTCTGCAGACTTGTCAAAGCATTAATCCATGTTTTTTACTAACCGGTATCAGTATGTTGTTACTTCGGCATCATTTTGAAACGTGTATTACAATTAAATCACGTTCAAATATGTTCATCTTGTTGTAGTTGTTGTAGTTGTTGTAGTTGTAGCCCCCAAGCCAGCCCGTCTTGTTTGAATGATGCGAGTAAACACAGCTGACAGCCGAGGTGAAGCTTGAGCGTTTAGAGCGAAGCGAATATTCGCATCGCGTCCGGTGTGAACGCAGCATTAGTGTCCTCTGTAGTACTGTAGTCCCTTGATTGGAGCCTCCTCCTTAGCAACGGTCTACTCTCCTTAGCAACGGCCTGCTCTCTAGAAAGAGCAGACCTCTGAATGTCGAAAAGTGACCAATCAGAATCGAGTATTAATTCAAACCTATGATTCTAACACTGATTCCTCTTCTTATAATATAAATATCGATTCAGTAAGTGCACTTCTAGGATTCTAAAATGATGTTATGTTTTGCAGGTATGAATGTAGTCTTTCCTCGGACCCCTTTCAAGTGAGTGTGGTACTAAAGGACACTAGGACCATTAACCCTTTTAAAGTATACACATATATTTGTGTTCCTAGGTGTGTCAAACCCCTACTTGGTAGAAATATCTACAGAAAGTTTTGTCCATCTATACACCCAGTCATTCAAGTGAGACAAGAAAATGGCATTGCAAGTAGTGACAGTCAGCTCAGGTTTTACAATATATCATTTTATTTTGCGTTCTCAACATCGTCACAGTACTAGTTTTACATCAATAGGGTTTTGTCTACTTAAGAAACAGAATGCATAATAAAATAAGAGCACTCCTTCCTTTTGTTGACTTTAAAAGTGGGCTGTGGGTACGAGAGAACAGGTGCATCTTGGGAAATAAGTCAACTTTACAGTCCATTTCTAGTTCCTATGATAATTCATTTCTGTCAGAGGCAGAGAGAAGCAGTCCATGATTATGTAAATATCAGAGGGGAGCATTGAATGCACCTTCAATGTAACTGCAGACAATGAGCAGTAGTAATAATAATAATAATTAATATTATTTACACACTATTTACATGTTTTTCAAATTCTTTACTACCAAGCCACCCTTAAAATGCTCTCAGAAGCCCCTTCGTAAAGTTACACACCCCTAGATGTATGTTGCTATTTACACTCAGCGATGCACTGCCATGTGTTACTGTACAGCGGGAAGAGAGGTGAAATGCATGCCGGAGTAGAACTTTAAATGAAAATACACACTAAATGTAAACAAGCATCAGTCAGAGAAATCAAAGCTACATTGAAGAGAGGCGAGTCGAGCCCGCTGCTTAACAAAACACTTAAAAAACAGAAAAGAGAACAGAAAAGAAACGGTAGGCATCAGCGGCAACGAAGCACCTCACATGGAGTCCAGACAGGTTTATTATTGATCAGTCGTTAACAATTGTATCTGTTTTATTGTGTTGCTCTGTTGGAGGAGCCTGTGACCTCAGATTTTCATTGACATATCTCCACTGTAGCTACGAACACATGACAATAAAAGCCTTGAATCTTCTGATGCTTGAAAACACTCTGCGCCGCCATTATTCTGGGAACAACTAATATTTCCTTTACACTGGTTTCTTCTTGCACTTTTATTCCACAACAACACGTCTGATTGGTCAACTTGCGGATCGTGCTGGGACAATTGAATTTGGTCTCCTACTAATTTAGCTTTACAATTGTTTAAAATGTAATGACCATGCAATATTGGCACATTTTTTATCTCCATAGAGCCGAAACAGTGATGTTCGAAATGCTGTGTCAGTAAATACATTTTGGATCATAACAAATATTTGAGCTGTGCCACTGACTTATAACCCTTTATAGAGGGTTTGGGCGTCTCTGGTGACTTCATTAATGGTTAATAATGCTTTATACATCAGTCATAAGCTATTAATAAGTACATTTGGGTTTATAGGTTGTGAGACAATCTCCTTATCCTGTCGCTCGTCTCATGATGAACGTTGTATATAGACTTCGGCCTAAATGACGATGAAAATATATGCGGCATTTGCTGTGTTCTGTTCCCACAAAGTACATTCTATGTGGCGTTTGGTAGAGTTTTTTTGATCTCAGGTGACTTTAAATGCACTTTAACACAGGGGTAACTCATCTTGCACTTTATGTAGCTCTTTTATCTCCTCCTGCACTTTATATATCGTAGCTGCCATATTGTACTGCCATGTGGCTTGTATGCTGCTCATGCTCTTTCTGCATATCATGTATTTCTGTTTGCCATGTATATAAATGTTATGTTTATAAATGTTGTATGTGACGGGACTACGGATGGAAATTAGCTCAAAGCTCAAATCTGGCTCATTTACATTTAAAAGCATTATTTTGTTTAAAATGTTCATTAATGTGCACTGTCCCGGTTCACTGCAGGAAACTCTGAGGAAGACTGGTCTAATAAAGCTGCCCTGTGTGGTTTTCTCGTAAATCAAAGATATATTAACCTTTTTTTTACCGAAATGCATCATGGTTATCCCCCTTTCAATTTACTAGGACTGTATGGACTAGTACAATTGACTAAGTAGCATTTGCTGCAGGATTAAGCAATGTTTCAGAACATGGCGACCCAAAAGTCCTGTTAAGGAATAGCTTATTCATTATGTATAAAGCATTATTCGTTTACCTTGGCCAGAGAGGTAATGTTTTGTCTTGGTTTGTCTGTGTGTCTATCTCCAGGATAACGTGATAGTTAATAGATGTTAGCAACGATGTTGATGAAACTTGGTGGACGGGTGTATCATTGGCCAATTAAAAGAACCCATTACATTTTGAGGCGAATACAACAAAATACATCTCACTGTCGTTTAAATTGTGATGCCTTTTTGCTTCATTTGTGGAGTGTCAAAATAATTGGAAAACAGATCACAGCGTGTTGTTTAAACGCCCTGAGGGATACAATACACCGGCGGCCATGTTGTTTCTACTTTACGACTTGAAACTGATGTCAGTAGACATTTTTGTAATTCTGGGACCATTAATTAATGTATAAAGGGTTGATAACCTTGAGGAAGAAGGATTAAGATCGTCTGGATGTCACTCGACAACAGTAATGAGTGAGCTACTGACAGAGATAGATGATAAATATGAAGATAAAAGACATTATACTCTGTCGGCCCATTATCTCTGTGATTTCCTGATGACGGATACATCTGTCTTCACACCTGCTCTCCTCTCACAGCGGTGATAACACCCGGCTTTGTTGTACACTAAAGATCCAGTAAATGTGGATTAAGAAACGATACAGATTTGGTTATCCTCCAGAGTGACACCAATACATAGTTGACTTCAGGTTAGCTGTAATTGAAGAAGTCAAAACTATTCTACCATTAGTTTTTAACAACTGTAACATTGATATAGTTTGGGAATACACAATAGTTAGAAAATAGCCTTGAAATACATTTTTACATGCAATTATTTTCTTTGACATTCTTTATATGGAAGGTCCTGTCCCTCCGGATCCATGTGGACACTCGCTGAAACATCGAGGAAGAAATGACAAGAGGATGTCGGGGAAAAGACGATTACAGAAATGGAAAAGGAACACCAGATAGAAATGGCTTTTGGACAAAAAACAAAAGGGAGATACATATTGCACATACAAGTAAAAAAAAAAAAAAAAAAAGTCCATTTCATATTCTTCAAGCAGATACAGACATTGATATCAGCTAAGTGCTGTTTCTACCAACACCTCCGCTCTGCACACATTCCAGATACCGTGCACAGGACCCCTTAATATGTCAGAAAAGATGATTGATATGACACTGCCATTAGTGGCGAAGAGTTTCTGTCACCGTTACAGAATGATAATTATTGTGCTGTGGCTCAGAGGAAAAAAGAAAGTCTGATGGTGGGAGAAAATCACTCGTAGCTCGAGAGATGCACAAACAAACCGAAGAGGAACAGGCCACACTCAGCCAGCTGAGAGCTTCCACATCAGGGGAGAAACTTTGTTGTTTCCCTGCTGCACACACCACTTTCTGATCCTCCTCCTCTAGAATGGACCAACCAGGCTGCACAAATAGAGCGTTCTATACTGTTCATTACACTCTAAAAAAATAGGTAAGAAAATAAAATGATGGCGGACATTCAGATGAATCTGTTTCCGGAGATTGAAAGACGACCCAAAGTCCAGTGCAGAGGGATGAGACTCTTTGTAGGGCGGTGTGCAAAATCTGCACCACCCTCCATCAAGCTGTTGTAACTCAAAGGCAACCAAACACAGTAGTAACTGAATGCCTCAGAACTTATAAAAGCTTTGATTGAACAGTGAAACTACGCCCTTTATGTGCCTGTATAATACTAAGAGTCGTAAATGATGCATTTGTTCTGTAATAATAGTAATTATTATTATTATAGCAACAGTTAATATTTGTATCTTACAAAATACTATGCACAATTTACAGAAAAGCAATTGTTGCGAATATATGCTTGGATAATTGGCACATTTATAAACTGTTATCAGAGATATCACAGTGTACTGTGAGCTAACGCTACATTAAATACTCACACAGCTACTGTAGGGCTGACTGTCTGTCTGTCTGTCTGTCTGTCTGTCTGTCTGTCTGACTGTCTGTATGTCTCTCTGTCTGTCTCTCTGTCTGTCTGTCTGTCTGTCTGTCTGTCTGTCTGCCTGCCTGTCTGTCTGTCTGTCTGCCTGCCTGTCTGTCTGTCTGTCTGTCTGTCTGCCTGTCTGTCTGTCTGCCTGTCTGTCTGTCAGACAAGATCAAATCACTCTATAGTCATTAAAGTCAAGATTACTATTCATTTCTTCTGTAAAACACTAGTAAGTAAGTTAGATATTTGATCCTTTAATTGAGGAGAAACAGTAGTTGTGGTCTTTGTGCATGCTCTTGAATTATAACCTGAAGTGAAATGCAAGGAGCAACCAGAAAGGAGATTTGTTTTAAATCGAGTAAACTGTTCTTGTTATGAGCACAACAAAGAACCCAAGAGGAGGCACAGGATCTCGTCCGGCGTCCGCACAGTGCTACCGTTTCGGATTAAAATCAAAGTTCAGTCTCTGTGTCTTCTTTACACTTTTACACCACCGTACTGATGCCGCTGTGCTTGGGTTTGGTGCTGCTGGGGGCTTGGGAGGGGGCCGTTTGGGGGCCGTGGTGAAGTGGAGCGTGAGGAGGGTGTGTTTGGTGGTGAGGGTGAGGATGAGGAGGGTGAGGAGGGTATGCTGGCTGCTGCCCGTGACCTGTTGCCGGGTGAAACGGGTGTGGAGGGTGCTGCAGGTGGGCTGGAGGGTGATAGTGATGATGATGGTGGTAAGGCGGAGGATTCTGGTGGCAAAACTGCCCGTGGTGAGGGTGAACGGAGGCTTGGGGGTCCGTTTCTGCCCGGGCTGTGTGGTGCAAGTTGGTAGGGTGGGTGGTGTGTGAGATTAGGGTGGGGTGCAGAGCCTGAGGGGTGGGGCTGGGCGACTTCAAACGTCTGCTGGGGCCAAACAGAGTCCCCAGCAGGGAGGAGGAGCTGGGCAGCGATTGGCCGCTGTGTCGGGACGGGCCGTCTCTCGGGGGTCTGCGTCTCATGTGGGGGCTGCTAATGATGGAGCCCTGCAAGAGAGAGAGGGTTAGAGAGAACCAGACACAACACAAAGAAGCCTACTCTTACTATACTTACTAGATACAAGTGAAGGTATACGTGCTGCAGATTCAAATAGTAGACAACGCAAACACAGCACAAAGCCTACTATAATACGTTTCTTAATAATCTTAATGAGGGTGAGTCGGGGGGAAGAGCTTGGGTTTATAAAGGGGAACCATAGATCACTATAGGATAACATTCACACTGTACATTTTATATTTATATCCAATCTAATATTTAATATTCCATTCCTCACATACTTATGTATACATAATATCCTGCTTCATATTTAGTTACTGTAAATTTGTAATTCAACATGTATATTTTCCACTTTTTTGTATGTGTTTTTGTTTTTTACAGTGTGTATAGCCGTCTGAATTCTTCACATAGCACCAACTGCATGGCTGGGTACAGCTGACTCTGGCCTTGTGGGAAAGCTTTTTCTTTTCTGGTTCACTGCCTCGTTTCGTCTGTCCATGCTTGCTCTTGCTCGGCTCTCTCTAGTGTAAATAGTCTGGAGGCTTTGCTTTCTGAGCTTGTCAGAGCCTGCAGTATCCGTCCTGTGATGAGCCGAGTGAGTTGCTATCACATCTGGTTTCCAAGGTTACAATAACCTTTTTAATTTTCATGTGCCCCCATTTTTGAGAGTCGCTAGAACAGAACATCTGAAACTGCAGCCTGTATACAGAACACATATTTGTATTCAAGTCCAGGTTCAGGAAGAGTTTACCATTGTGTGAATATTTCAAAATGTACACTCAGCAAGACAAACAAAATACATCAGATGTCGTTTATATAATGTCACAGCAACACAGAATAACAAGATCACAAAAAAGTAAAAGAAATGAAGCAACTTTTTTAGAGCCATGCACAACATGCACACTATCGACTACGGTTCATCTAATGTGATTCTACAACACAGGGTAGTAACATGAACAGCAAGGTGGAGTCCCTTTATGATACACTAAGAACAATAAAGATGGATTGTGATTGAAGCTCCAAAGTGTTATTTATTTGGATTCATTATCATACCTTCATTTATTTGACTAATGTGATCAGAGCTGGGCTATCAGTTGTATTCTCTGCCGAGTCTCTTTTCAATGACAAGGTATTCCTGTCTTTAAATAACCACAATGACTGACATAATGACAGCAACTCATAATGTTTATTACATGATCAAAATTCATTTTACTTTTGGTAGTTGTAACCATCAGTGAAAGTAGTAAGCTAATGTTAGGGTTCAAAGACTGAGTGCTTAAAACTCAACTCTGTAGAAAGTGCAGGATCTTCTACTTTGTGGAAGGTATTGACAGAAACAGTGAGTCTCCTTTTATATGTTGAATATTGATAAATAGTCTCAAAAGCTAATATGATAAGCTAACAGCTAACTTAATTAAACTTTGTGCCCCAGACATCAGGAACACATATATTGATAGCTTTCTTCTTAAAGACCTTGTTCTGGCAACAGCTCAAGATTCAAACTTGCAATGAATAACTACAAAATGTTGCTCCCTCTCAAATCATCTTCAATTCAATGAAGCTAGCTACACCTAGCTTGATTGATAGCTACACTATATGCTAATGGCCCTAACGTTTTTTCTGGTTACAAAGAGTTTATATTAACCATTTCACATATTTGCCTTTATGCTAGGTATCTCTCATTGCACCGCACAGCTTGGTAAGTGTGACAGTAATACATGAAAAGGTCAGGGGGTCAATGAAAGGAAGCCCTCCGAGTCGTCACTCCAAACTGTAAGCATGCAGTAGCTGGATCTGACAAAGATTCACATCTAGTAAACAAAAAGGGACACAATTCAGAAAATGGATACAAGGCTAGCCCACTACACAAGAGGAGGACTCAAACAGGCTCTAACATCGACACAGCCCTAATGTGGGTCAGGAGGATTATTAGTCATGCTGTGTACATCGAGTGTTATCAGCCACAGTGGATCAGCCCAAAGCATGCAGTGACCAAGATGCTCACAACAACAAAAAACACCACCAAAACAGTCAAATAAAAACTACAAAGAAACAGAAAACTTGTGTTCAGAGGGAACAACATAAAGTCGAAGGACAGCTCAGCATCGGTTCAATCCTACTTACTTCCATATTGCTGTCTAGTGATCCTGCACTGCTGCGTCTCCCACGCTTGCCTGGCCAGAACATGTAACATGACAGATTAGACACGCCGGGTTAACACCTGCAGGTGCACATATCTCTTCTGTCTAGTGGAGGGGCGCTAGCACCCAAAGGTGACAAAGTGACAGATGCTAGCAGCAGAAAGGGAGAGGGAGTCCGATAAGGAGAGGGAAGAAGCAAAGCACTGCTACAACTCCTAGCCTCTAGGATACGTCAACTTTAATATTTTCTACTCAGCTACTTGAGGCACAGCTGGAAGGAGACCCTCATATTCAGTGAAAACATTGCAATCTGACAGCGCTGAAGGGAAACTCTGGCAATATACAGTAACATTTCACATCCATTAACTTGCAAGACTCTCAAGAGACAAAAAGAGAAGGATGATCCAAATCGAGGCAGAAAAGGCTGCTGGTATGTCCAGATGTTTTATCCCAAGTAGGAAAAACACTGTCCAATGTATGCCATAATTTAACCAAATATGTTATTGACTCTCGCCTTGTGGTAAATGTTAAATGTTTTTCTGATCTATGGAGGTCACATCTAACAACTGTCAAGGGCGTCTTAGGCACTCCAGATACCCAAATGCATTTATGCACAAGCTCAGAAAACGTTTTCCCAACAACGGTCAAGAAAGCTGTCTCTCAAGAGTCACTTTTAAACTAACCAAAATCAAACCTCAAATGTATTTAAACTGAGTGAAGAAGAGGCAAAACTCTCCTAAAGGAAATATCAAGCATCCAGGAAGTGCGTCAGGAATTGAAGGAAATGCCCGACATCATTGGGCCCTTTTTCCCATTGAATTGGGAAGATACGTCTTAATAAAATCAACTTCACAGTCTGAACACATGAATAACCCTCCTAAAATCACTAGGGTCTGAAGATGGTAAAATGCTTCAAAGGCCTCCAAAATCCACTCTTGTTGCTCTCTATAAAAGCTGCTAACTAAAATATGTTTCGTCTCAATTCATCAGCACTGAGAAAGCTGTCCTCTGGTCACTGAATGTGTTTCTATCCTGACTCAACCCCACAACATCAGTTCATATTACGACTTAGACGCTCAAATTGATCACAGTGACCTACATGGCGCTCCACGGCCGGCAACGCAGGATTAATAGGTAAGAGCCTCTAGTGAATTACACCTGAGTCCATTAGCAAACACCCATCTCTATTTCCTGCACTACTCTGTTCACTCTGCATCAGAAGGTCAGTCGCAGTGGCTACCGCCCAACAGGAACCCAGCTTCTTCCTGTGATGGAAACTTCTGAAGCAATGGAGACTCAGAGAGACACGAGGAGAGCAGGAACTTTGATGGCAAACACTGATGGTGTATTTGGAGCTTCGGCCGGAGAATTCACAAGACATGTGCTGAGCCACGAGGTGACACAGCTGCTGCCAAACCAATTCTGAAGATCTCTACCCCAGACCCATGTATTTAGCTAGTTCTGAGAGAATAATCAGCATTGTGCATAACAAGAAAAAGCACTATAATAACACCTCTATCAGCTGACGCCAACAGGCAGGAACAAGGAGACAAGACACTGAGAGCAGCCCAAGGGTGCAGGCCTGTGCTCAGTATATGTAACTAATGCTGTTGATGTATTGTGATTTTTAAAAGGTGTCTATTACCATCTGGCCGGGGACAACAGCTGGAAAGTTTTTTGTGACAGTTGATCAATGGGGACTGTCCACAACACTATAAACAAATAAACTAAACACTACAAACTGATAAACTGGGTCAAAGTTATGGGCCTAGGAAAATATTTCCACAACACTTCCCAGTTTCCTAATCAAATAACATCAGGAGCGAACGGTATAATGCCGGCTTTGGGTATACTTTTGTCTAGCATTAGGATGAGACATGAGTTAGTATGGCTTCCCCTGATTTTACCTGCGTCTGAGAGGTCTCGTAGGGAGCTGCTGAGTGCGCTCCTCTTCAAACCTTCACCAATGGCGTAGCTGTCGTCGAGGCTCCCGCGACTCAGAGACCCGTTTCCCGTGTCCTTCTTCATGGCTGAAGTCTGGGACATGCTGGGCCTCACAACCCCCTTCTGTTTCTCTAGCTCAGCTGTGAAGAAAGAGACACAATGTTAAAGGTCCCCTATTATACATCAATTTTCATCAATATATTATAGGTCTCAGATATATACAGAACATGTCTCTGAAGTGTTTGGCTCCAAACACCAAACAGATCATTGCAGCATCCCATAATCCCCTCTGTTTCAGCCCTGTTTCCAAAGTGCTGATTCTCTGTCTGTTATTTTAGATGAACAAAACAAAACATGTTGATGTAGAAGACACATGAAGAAGAGGGGACACATGTTGATGTAGAAGAGACATGAAGAA
>CALSBZ010045933.1:0-12372 GCA_943591055.1 Gobionotothen gibberifrons
GGGACACATGTTGATGTAGAAGAGACATGAAGAAGAGGGGACACATGGTGATGTAGAAGAGACATGAGGAAGAGGATTTTGCATAATAGGGGACATTTAACAGTAAATCCAGACTTTTAAAATAAATATTCAAAAATAAGACGTGCAACTTTTTCTCACATTCTATCCGGTACTTCTCCATCTCTTGGACTTCAGAAATAGATTCTCGCAGATCGTCAGTGAACTTTTTGCGGTCCTGAGGATTTGGTGCGTTGAAGTTGATGAGGACTTTGATGTCTGCTCCGGGAATGGCTGACGTCAGACGCACTCCGTTGGGATAATCTAAAGAGTGACGGTATCAACAATTAGCCAAACAAAATATACCTATCACCAGGAGAGTCTGTAGAAGTTAGAATTGTCTCAGAAACAGACAACACTTCTGCTATCTTTAAGAAGATACAATGACACCATAAACTCGTCAGGAAATTTTTTTCCGAGGTCATACATTTAGAGAGAAATATGTTAATTTTCTCATTGACTTCTATGAAATCAGACTTGTTTTTTTTACCAGTGTCGTTGCCCCCTGTTGGCTATGCAAGGTAACTGCACTGGCTTTACTATTCAGATCCCGAAGTTGCTGATCATCATCTTTAGTAAGGTCACAAGAGTGCATTATGGTCCTTTTTTTTTGTAGACTTCTATACAATCAGACTTCAGTTTGAACCAGTTTAGTTGCCCCCTGCTGGCTATGCAAAGTTAGTGCACATCTGCATTGACATCACTATTCAAACACTGAGGTTGTGATTTGGTTCTTACCCTGCTTTGGGGCAATTCTAATCAGCCTTACAAATGTTTTCCTTTACAAGTGTTTCTCATGCAAACTTGTTCATTTCAAGCATACTGACACCTTTTAAAAGTGCTTAAGCAAAAGTCCAACCCTAACCCTAACCCCATTGCACTTACACTGATTCTCAAAGATTAGCACTTGCATGCCATAAAGTGAGAAGGACTGCCGAAAGCTGTACGTCACAGAGTTCTTCTTCTTTTGGAAAATCTTAGTAACCTATGAAAGAAAACATGGCATATACAGAGGTGAGACTCTTTTCACTCCAAGTGTGTTTTCAGTGTGTTGAATTAACTAGTCTGCCTCACCACTAGCAGGTCATTGAAGAGGAAGATTTCTCGTTGGTGGACACCCAACTTTTGTGGTTTGTTAGGGTCGGGTACTTCAAAAAGTCTGCAGTAACAGACCAGTCTCCGGTGTGGTAAGGATAGCACCTGCACAAACACAGCCTCATTCCTTAGTATAAAAGTTATATACTTAATGCCTTTCAAAATGTTTGTTGTCTGCTCCATCGAGCCTTTGGGGATATATTAGAAATACCTCCACTCAACCCTAAGAAGTAGACGACAGAAAGAGAAATACTTACGCAGCCCAGACCGTGGTGCAACGAGCCAATCTATGGAGGGAGAGTCATTTTACAAGGATCAGTACACACATAATATGGAAACTTTAAAATTCACCATACATCAAAGAAAATACATTCCACATAATGTTCCACAAGAAAAATGGGCCAAATTTAATATCAGGAAAACTAGTTTCATGGATCACGGGACAAACATTTACACATTCCTCACATTCATCTTTTAATACAGTACGTTGTGTTTCCAATGTTCGCAACGCTCTATGATCACAACTGCTTCAAGGTCCCTTGGACTCCTGCCGAAGTGTGTCACCAAACTGGAGTTAGTTTGATAAATAAGGGTATCAATGGACCTGAAACAAAGCGTATGGTTTCAAGTAAACAGCTTCAAGATAATGTGTTTATATCGTTTATTATTACAGAGCTTGTCAGACCGCACTTTTTCTCATCTGGCTCTTAGGGCAAAAGACACATTACAGTCATTCAGCATGAAGGTCTCCGGCCTTGAAGAATTGATGTGTCACACAGCGGAGAAAGAAGTTTCATGTTAAGAATGCTCTTTCATTTATTTTTCGTTTTTATACATTGTTGGCCATGAATAAGCCAGTGCTCTCTGCGACAGCTCACCCCTAGATTCCACCGGGTCCGTCTGCGGCGCGTGACGGCCGCGTCGCCGCGTCCGCAAGGATAGCGGCCACTCTAGTCAATGGGTGCTATTCCACCACACGCGGCGCGTTACAGCTCAGAAGCGTCCCAGACGCGTCCCAGAAGCGGCTCATTTTTTTACCACTAAAATACAGCAACACATCTTTGATTCATGTCGTTTATAACTGGGATATTATAATTATTATTAACTTTGTCTGCACAAAGTAGCCTGTCCAGGAAATATGCCCAAATCAACAAGAACTGCGAGCCGGAATGCAAGATTCTCCGCTTCCGTAATGCTTCTGAAACGCGCCCGGTAGGGTATGACGCCGGAGGAGGCCGGACCAAAACCGCGGCGCAGACGTTACGCGACGCAGACGTTACGCGACGCAGACGTTACGCGACGCAGACGTTACGCGACGCAGACGTTACGCGACGCAGACGGACCCGGTGGAATCGAGGGGTCAGAGGCACGTTGGGTCATTTAGTTCTGCATGCTCCTGAATGGAGGGTGAAATGCTACTATTTTCTAGTATATTTTCAAATATACTAGAAAATCTAGTATATTTTCTAATATCTAGTCAGAATATGTCTTTACACCTGATATAAGACACAATAACTTCAGAAGTAACACTGCAGTGAGATATTGGCTTTTGTTTTTAGACAATGCATCATCTTGTTAAGTCAAAAAATCTTATTTTAAAAAACACATACTTTTTTATTTATTAGAAAATTACCAACTAACATCAGAAAACGGAAAACTTTTGAGCATTTGCGGCTTATATTGTAACACAACATTACTGATTCTGGTCAAATTCATTCTGGCAGACTTACCGGCTTCTTCCCAACAATGAGTTTTTCCACTTTCTGAACCTGGGACATGTGGTCTTCATTAGTTTTGAGCTCTCGCTTGCGAATCCGCTCATATATCCCAACCAGCATCTCTCGGGGGATGTCTTCCCCATCATCCACCCCTGTAAGAAGAGGAGAAAAGAGAGAAAAAACAGACGGATTAATGATTAATTCAGATATTTATGAGGGTTGATGAACCCCTGAGTTGACTTGCTGCAGCGTTGCACACATCTCTGACAGAACAGAAAGAAATGTCCTTCAGAGCTCTCTGAGGACGAGCATCCACTCAATACTGTACTTTAATTACTCACACTCCACCAGGCGGAGAAATTAGTTAGCCATGCCACAAAGCCCCTGCTAATACCCTCGAAATCTGTTCAGGGCAACTCAAAAGTGGTTTTTGCCTCAACAGCAAAGCTTTGTTGGCTTTGAAAATGAAATACCTTATTGACACGGCTATTAATCAAGGCAATATGCATGCACAAAACTCCATTTAGAGTTAATATTTATCCCTGAAGCTGCATATCGGTGTCTAAAGGTAATATTGGCTTTGTGACAGTCAGCTGGATATGGTGCAGGACGAGAGGAAAAAGTACATTACAAAAACTTGAAATCTAGTATATTTTCTAGTATATTTGTCTAATATCAAGTCAGAATATGTCTCTACTCCTGATATAAGACACAATAACTTCAGAAGTAACACTGCAGTGAGATATCGGGTCTTGTTTTTAGACAATGCATCATCTTGTTAAGTCAAAAAATCTTATTTTAAAACACATTTCTTTACATATTTATTAGAAAATCACCAACTAACATCAGATAACAGAACACTTTTGAGCATTTGCGGCTTATATTGTAACACAACATTACTGATTCTGGTCAAATATAGTTCAAAATTTGTTTTCCCAGCTAATTACAAGGTCTGACTTATCTAAATATCCCTTCTCATTTCAAGAAATCTTACCAAGCTAATTTGTACTTGTTCTATTGGCAGATTTTTGTACTTATTTCAAGTGAAAACAACTTGTTTTCATTATTGTTTAACTTGTTTTTGGAGCAGCATTTTCTCCAGTGTACCTCGAAGGTTTTTCACAAAGTCCTCCAGCTTCATCTTCCTCTCAGGCTTCACATTGGGGCTATACATGTCGGTGTTGAGGAGGATGATGGCGAAGGCAAGGATGAAGATGGTGTCGGGGTTCCTGAACTGTCGCACCACTCCAGGGTTACAGATGCAGTAACGTTGGCTGTGAACAGAATATCGGACACAGAAAATATAAAGGGCGAACTCTACTGAAATGGCAAGAAATACTGTATACACTACATTGTGTTGTGTACATGTTAAATGTTTGTTTTTCCATGTATTGTGTCTTGATATTTGTCTATGATGATGTTACACATGGAGCTGCTGTGATGCAAGTCAAATTTCAGACTTGATCTGACCATTAAAGTATTATCGTATTGTATCGTATCGTATCGTACATTACTTTGTGTTTGTCCTGTGGTCAAAATTGTATTTAGCAAACTTTGGAATCTCAAGTATTTTCTGCCGTGATCAACATTGTTTCGTTGTGTTTGATGAGCTTTGGTGGAGAAGTATCTGTGTTTGCAGGCACTAAAATATATTTCATTTTATTACATGTCTGAGTTGAATACTGAATTCTGATTGGTCAATTTGGACATTCCAGGGGTAGCTAATTTTCGCTAATAGACTGTTGCTAATGAGAACAGACTGTTGCTAAGGAGAACAGACTGTTGCTAAGGAAAGGCAAGTCAGTCATATCAATGCGCAGAAAGAGGCCCGTTCAATTCAACGTCTGCTGTGGATTTCTCCAACAATTTAATTTCTGGATAACAAAAAATATATTATCAAGTTTGGCTGACTACTTTACTAGCTTAAATTGGTAATGGTTGAGAGAAAGCTCTAGCCTTGTTCAAAATGGGGAAGGGACACATTTAAAATTGTTCTTCAGTCATCAGTACATCATTGTCATTGACTTGGAATTGTTGTGTGTTTCCAAAAGAAGCAATCAACTAGATGCCGTTTCCACTATCTATCTATCTATCTATCTATCTATCTATCTATCTATCTAACCAACAGGAAGTTCATCTTTAAAGGAAAAAGCATCAGTACAAATCGTTTTATAGATGCAAAATTAATCGGTAACCTTCCCTATTAGTTCCACTCATGGGCAGGAATATCAATATTGATGATCGTCACTCCTTAAGGCCACAGATATTAAAGTAAGGTTTCAAAGCCTCAAGTCAACAGACCAATGATCCAGCACCACATTAGACTGTCGATACAGCCTGCAGCCATCACACAGGATGTTAAATTATGATCATATCTTTACTGCAGGCAAGTACCAGATGATCGGTTATTGTTATCTCCCTGTTACAGTGACTGTTTACTGAGATGAAATGTCCTTGCTCAGCAGATGTTCTGTGGGCATGAGAGCACATTTTCTACCTGAGGTTAGGAGGAAATTAATGAGTTACAAACAACATCCATCAGCAGCCCTGAGGGAGGTTTCCATCAACTTTAAGAACATTTCTCTAAATGATTATTTTGTAATGATCTGGACGAACACAGCCTGGGTTTTAAGGGCTTTACACTGATGTACTGAAACCCAAAGAGTGTTAAGAACGCGGACTTTGTGGTATCGACTCGATATACATGATAGACCTGGTGCAAAGCTATCTTGTACGATCCTCTATTCATACACCCTCGGCCTGTTTGTGTTTTTTATCATGTTCTGTTGCTTTTATCTCTGAGAATAGTTAACACATTAGCCGCGTTCACACCGAGTACTTTTCACCCGTACTTTTCACGTTTAGTTCCGTTAGTACCCCTGATGTTGCGTTCACACCAAAAAAATAACTAAGTGCCGGGAACTTTTCACCCCATTTTTAGCGCCTGCTGAGAGCAGGCACTTTCCTGTGGAAAAAAAGTACCCCAGTTCTGATTGGCTGGGCGATTGCAAACCACGCCCCGTAAAAGTCTGAAATGTTTTGTAGAGCCGCCATTGTATTATCCTCGCAATAGCATTATTAGCATTAGCATTAGCCCCGCGCAGAAACGCAGAGAGACTAACTTATGACAACACAAAATAAAACATGGGAGCGGTGGAGATGAGGAGGTGTCGGCGTTCTGGCCGTTTACTCGGAAGGCTTCAGTAGAAGCTGCTGGGAGTCCCAGCAGATTCTACTGAAGCCAGTCCCCAATTCCGGGGACTTCCGGCCGGGGATTTTCGGCGGCAGTATACGCCGTGAAGTTGTTTGCGGCCTGCCAGTAAACCCAAAGCAGAAGAAGAAGAAGTGACGTCCCCCAGGGACTTATTTCCGGTGTGAACGCCATCTGTATTTAGTGCCCTGGGGTATTAAGTGCCGCGGCACTAAGTGCCGGGAACTAAGTACAGCAAAGTACTCGGTGTGAACGCGGCTATTGTACGGTGTCCTTGGGTGTCATGAAAGGCGCCCTAAATAAAATATATTGTTATTATTATGGTAGATACTTTACATGGCGATGAACCCTCTAATGATCATCCTGTCACATTATCCTGAATTGGTCTAATTCCAGACCTAATGGAGAGGAGCAGGAGTGATTCCAAAAACCCAGAAATAAGTCAGCATTTACACTTCTGGGTCACGTTTCAACGTTTTTATTTTATTTTCGTGTTTGTAGCTAGATGTCTGAAATAAGGTCTGTGGTTCACACAAGCTTTAGAGATTGTCATGTTTTGTTCTACAACGTAGTCAGTAAGTTCCCCACTGGTGAATATCCGTAGATTATTTGTGTTATAAAAACAGCGGTTGCTAACAAGTGAGTATATGTCATGTCAGCAGTCTCTCACCTGTATGCCTCTATGAGCCGCTCCACCTTCTGAGCTTCTCCCTGAACTCTGATGTGCGCCTGAAATTTCCTGAGCGCTTCGTCCAGCTCCATGCTCGAGAAGTCCATTTCATCCACCACACAGCTGGAATGCACATTAATGGCAGTCAGTTTGGATAGGAAAATACACAATCCTTTCAAAAGTGAATAACTGGCTGAAGGTGTGAGAGCATATTTATCTGCTAGAGATAAAGACGGCAATAGTGTCTTACTAATTATTTTGAGAGTCAACTAGCCTAGTTCTTAATACTATTCCTTCCATTTTAACTTTTGATATTTAAGTATATTTTACTGCGTACACATTTACTTGTGCTTCTATTCACATACTGTGATGCTGTTATGGTGATCAAGTTATTAAACAGTTTACTTATTTACCCAACCAGTATACAGAAGGCATACTGGTTAGATTTCTGATTCTGCCAACTGGAGGAAAATAGAACATTTGAAACAAATAATCATGTTATTTAAACTTGTTTACACACAGCGTCTGAGCTGATGCCACCAGGATGAATTTAAGGGCCAATGTTATAACTCTCTTTGAATAGTTAGGGCTAACCCTAACCCTAACTCTAACCCATCAACTCCTGACAACAATATCTGGCTTTATAGTTGACAAATGCTCCATTCACTTCATCAGGTTTCACTTTCTGTGGTTTGGTGTTTGGTGGTGAGATTCTAAGCCAAAAACAGCAGCTTTCTGCTGGAAAGGACTTCCATGACAGCAGTTAGATTGAACTAAAACAGCAAAACAAAGAACAAGGACTTGAATGAAACCAAAAAGCTCCATAGAGATGATGATTACTGGATTGCCAGGGCCCAAGAGTTCAAAACTTTTAATCCCTATCTGATCAGATCAGATTTGGAGAGTTCAAAACCAAAAAACAGGATTAGGATCACTTTGATATCCGATCAGATCAGGAAATCCAATCCAAGGTTTAATCTGGATCAAATCTTCAAAACAGGTAGTTCAAACCGACAACACAGGATTGGGATCAGTTTGATCCCAAAAAACAGGATTATCCTGATCCCACCAGAGGGGTGGATTTCCAGTGGATTACCAGAGCAAAATGTACTGTGCAATTTATTTTAAAATATGTTTCAATATAAATAAAATGGCAAAGTTTGTTAACTGAAATAATACACCATGTTTAGCCTTCATGGCAAATCAATTTTTTTATTTTTCCATTTTTGCTCACGTTTGTGGTGACATAAATGTTTATGCTCATAAAAGTATCACAACAAAGATTGTCAATCACAAATGTAATTTAGATTAAAGAAAAAATATCTTCAACAAAAATTTTTTTCATCACCTTTCAAAAGTAATTGCGAACAATAGAAGTCTCTGCAATGTGGTCTCTTGTCTTCCTTGTAGTATCTTTCATGTCCACTAGATGGCGCTCGGTAGGATTAAAGCACTGATATTCAGGATCTAGTCATCTTGAAAAATCGTAATCTGGATCAGGCTGATCCTATCCTGAATTGCTTTGAACTCCAGGGACAAAATGTGTCCGACTTGTCTGATCCTGGATCACAAAAAATGGGATTTCAAAATCTGATCGGATCTGATGGAGATTAAAAGTTTTGAACTCTTTGGCCCAGGTGATAATGATGTATGGATTTGTCTCCACACAACCCTAACCCTAAGCCTTGTTCATTACCCAAATATTGGACATAAGTTAATGCCTGACTTTTACCTATAATGGAGCATATTTCAACTGTGATACTGACACTTTTACTTAAATAAAGAACTTTTTTCCAACATTGAAGTAAGGATTGTATCTCCAGAGCCCTTATACTGTGGTATCTTGCATGTCAGGATTAATAGAAGTTTTCTCAAGGAGCCCTTTAGATATGCCTGTCAAACTGACAAAGAAGGACCTTTACTGGCCTTATCCTCCACAGAATCTCAATGGGCTCCGATAGTGCTGCTGCGCCTCAAGTGTGTTTCAGATAAATCTGTCCAGTCTAAAGCATAAAGTAAAGGCACTGTTTGATAATCACTGCTGGGAAAAACAAGAACTTTATGACTTCACTCTCGCTTTAAAAGGACTGAGAAATATAAAAGGAGTGTGTATGTTTATTTGAGCATCACAGCAATTTTCTTAGTAGGATCTATTTCTGTAACTTGAGTCATTATGTAGTTCTCAGAAACTTTGAAGACGGTTTCAATGAGTCTAGATTGCAAGCTGGAAACCCTATTTGCAATTAAATGGTGATATTTATGCTCCCAAAAAGGAAGATAACATAAAAGCCAAATCAAAAGACAGTTTAATGTGTCATAGAGTACGTAGAAAACTATTCGGTGCACACTCACTCGAGGACATCTCGGTTGAACTGCTTCTGTCTGTTACCCAGGAACTCGCCGATCATCTGCCTGCTCAAGCCTTTCCTCTGCAGCAGGAAGTGAGCCACACCCACCGGCGTGTCGGGAACAAAGTTTCGATCTATCAGATACTGGATGCCTTTTTCTGGTTTCCTTGAAACATAGGAGAGTATAGAGAGAGAGAGAGAGAGAGAGAGAGGAGTGAGGACACAATCCAAATCTGAGATAATCCAAATGCACCAAATGTGTGTCAATTGAGGGATGGGATTTAGGAAGAGTGGTGGTTGAACTGGATTTAGACTGACCCCTACATTCCACCGGGTCCGTCTGCGGCGCGTTACGGCCGCGACGCGGCGCCCGTAAGGATAGCGGTCACTCTAGTCAATGGGTGCTATTCCACCACACGCGCCGCGTTACGTCCCAGACGCGTCCCAGAAGCGGCTCGGCGCAGGGCTCCTCTAAAATTAGGATGAATCCTATTTTTGTCGCGGCGCAGCCGTAAGGCAGGCAGGAAGTGGAACGTTCAGACCATATATAGCATATACACACACAAACTAATTTTGCAGCCCCTATCCCTCCGTAGTCGTTCAAGTAGGAGGAGAAATGCCAGCGTTCTCCTCCGGTTTACAGGCACTGTGTACATTATATATATAGAATAATTATGATGATGAATGCATTTTACCACTAAAATACAGCAACATATCTTTGATTCATGTCGTTTATAACTGGGATATTACAATTATTATTAACTTTGTCTGTACAAAGTAGCCTGCCCAGGAAATATGCCCAAATCAACAAAAACTGCGAGCAGACAGGCAAGACGCTCCGCTTCCGTAATGCTTCTGAAACGCGCCCGGTAAGGTATGACGCCGGGAGGAGACCGGACCAAAACCGCGGCGCAGCCGTTACGCGACGCAGACGGACCCGGTGGAATTGAGGGGTGAGAGTGGAGAGGAGGGAAGAACTTTTTCTCCAATAGTGTTAATTGCAAATGATTAAAAGGAACTTCATGGCTGGCTCTGAAAGAAACCAAATCCACAATCGTTTATGATTAAATGGTTGAGATGAATCACTCTGCATTCAGTGAAGCAGGATGAGTCACAGGCTGAGTTTGAATGTTAAGTAAAACAGATCGTTAGTCGTGTTTCACTATCACTGCCCATTTATCATGAAGAAGAGCTTTATGTGTCATAAGTAATGGACCGTCATTTACACAACCTCTGTCCCTCATTGGCTTTGGAATGTGTGATGCTGTCATTCTGAAGCTAAAAGTACAAGCAATGTAAGCAATTCTCTTAATTTACATTATTTAATTTCATATTCTGTTCTTTCACATATCCCATATTCTATTGACATGTATATAGACTTTTTGCACTACTTTTTATTTTGTATTTTTGTATTGTATTATATATGTTGCATTGTTGGAGGAGCTCAGGTCAGAAGAATTTCATTGCCATTTCTACACTGTATCTTTTTGCATATGACAATAAAACCTTTGAATTGTAATCAGATTGTGTCTAGAAGAGTCTGTCTCTGTGTTAATGGACCTTGTGTTGTGGAATGTACATACTTGTTGAAGAGGTTCAGGCCTATGCGGTAGTGTCTCTTTCGGATGATGTCGTTACTGAATGCCGGTGAATCCCAGCTGTTGCGAGTCTCTTTGTGGTACGTCTGCTTGCTGAGCGTCTGCTCCCTCAGGCTGTCTCTGGACGAGGACTCGGAGCTGCAGTTGATGGTGTCGTTGGAGTTGGACGTGCTGTTGATGCTGTCGTTGTCACCATCAGAGAAGTCGGATTCAGACTTGCTCTGACGGTTTGCGGTGCCATTGATGGCCAGATGGGCCTCCAGTTGTCGTGGCCGATGTCGAGGGGCTTCTTCTTCCCTTGAAGGCCCTCTTGGTGGCCGAGCGTGGGTGATTTGTTTTGGGCTGCTCTGTTGATTAGTGACGCTTCGCTCGTAGACGTTCTGTCTCTTCAAAGAGCTTCTGTCAGAACGATCGCTGAGTTCCACCGAACTATCGCTTGGAGGCTCGATGGTCAGTAAGGGAAGGTGATCTACCCTCAATCGCTGCTCTTGGCACTCCAGAGACGGTGTACTTCGGCAGCTGGTGTCTGTATCTCCTTTTTCATCCTTATGAGCCAGTGACCAGTAGTCCTGGGAAGAGTTGAGGGAACGCTGGCGCAAGTCCGACTCTGTGCTGGAGGGTCGATCCACCGATTGAGACAAGGGAAGAGGCGGTGTCAGTTCTTCTTCATCGATGTAGAGGGTGACGTCGCTGTAAGACGCCCTCATCTCATCCAGTTTGCGGTGATCTGACGCACCGTGAGAAAGTTTCATCTGGCAACCGACCTCCCTGTCGATATCCGGGAGGCCTCTCACTGGCTCTGACTCGTCACCATGCAGACTGCGACAGTTCAGAGCATCGTCTATGGACTCAGCCAGAGATTTAACCTGCCTGGAGAAGGCATCTTCCAGTTCTGTGATAGCGTCCGTGAAGTCGCTCTGAGTTGTTGGAGTCTTTGCCTGAACACCCATCTCCCCATCGTGCTCTGACTGCACCAACGCACCAAGTTTTGTTCCATCGTCTGTTAGAGAGACCTGCTTTCCTTCGAAATAGGAGCTGTGGACTTTTTCAGGTCCTTCAAAGGAAAACTGCATTCTCATATTTGATAGGACGATCCGTCTGGACATACGGTTCTCAGACATAGAACTTCTAAGACGTTCAAAGTTCTTGTTCATCTGGTACTGGCGGAAAGCCGTCTGGATGGTGCGGGCTGCATGCCGGGTTATGAAACGCCCACCATATTTCCTCTCTAGCATCTCCACCTGCAGGTAGAGAAGAACGGTTGGTGAAATAATGCAACTGCAACTAACTGGAAGCAGTCTGGATAGTCCCTAGCTGCTTCGTTATGGCAAAAATAACCAGAGATGGGAAGTAGTGTACAAATACTTTGTTAATGTACTTAACATTTTTCTGGTATCAGTACTTTACTCCACTACTTTTTTTTCTGACGACTTTTTACTTTTACTTCTTACATTTTTAACACAAATACCTGTACTTTCTACTTCTTACACGTTGAACCCAAATACCTGTACTTTCTAATTCTTACATGTTGAACCCAAATACCTGTACTTTCTACTTCTTACATGTTGAACCCAAATACCTGTACTTTCTACTTCTTACATTTTGAACACAAATACCTGTACTTTCTACTTCTTACATTTTGAACACAAATACCTGTACTTTCTACTTCTTACAT
>CALSBZ010045938.1:0-11353 GCA_943591055.1 Gobionotothen gibberifrons
TAGGGTTAGCATTAAAGATAGGGTTAGCATTAAAGATAGGGTTAGCATTAAAGATAGCGTTAGCATTAAAGATAGCGTTAGCATTAAAGATAGGGTTAGCATTAAAGATAGGGTGAGCATTTCTTTTTCTCGTTTGATTTACTAAGCAGTAGACAGTAGGGCATCTTTTAAAGATATGGATTGTTATAACTTCAGCCGGCCGATCATGTCAAAACTGATCTTTGATTGGATCGTTCATCATCAACGCTGTATCTAAGAGCAATGGACTCAATCCCTTCTCTTTCTATTGCTTTGTATTTCTATCTTCCTTTAGCTCTGACCCAGCATGACCCCAAAGCAATCCTCAAAGGTTGGTTGTCATGTTAGATGGATGGAGCCATCAGCAGACGGCCTGTGGTGGTGAGGGGTGTTAGAAGTGATGGAGGTACATGATGTGAAAGAGACTCAAAAACAACATCGTAGTTAAATATAGAATTTGTATTTTGCTCTTTTCCATGCGGGTAATTCTACCCTTCGTTCTTTTCTGCAGATTGTGTATATGTTCTAGCTCTTTCTCTTGACTGCTGGCCTGCATCTGTGATTCATTGTTTCCTCCCACTTCGGTGTGCACTCACAAGGGTCAGCTGCCATGTTAGACGGATGGAGCCATCAGACAGCCTGATGTGACTCCTCACTGGAGATGAGATGAAGGAGAGGTATTAGGACGTGTCATCGGCTTAATGAAATGTAAACAGAAAATGGACATGGACACGCCTGCTCGTACGGAATTGCACACATTCAGGTTGAGTCCTTGTACAACAGTCTGCAATGGAGCTACATCAGTGGACGTCTGATGTAAAGCCGCTGTGTGTTTCTCTCTCTCTGTCTAATCCACCCTGACCCAAAACCCACTCTCACAGGTCAGCTGCCATTTTAGATGGATGGAGCCATCAGCTGCTTTTACCTTTTAGTCCAAATTACTGACTACTAGCTGCTTCTGCCGGCTCTCAGTCTGTCCCTGTTTCCTCTGTTTGGCATGAAAGCATTGTATCCTCCTACACACCGCTTCTTTTTGCTTTTCAGAGGAATGCTCAGTAATGTACACGTGCATATCTGTCACATAGCAAACAGTGGCTACTAGGGGTGTAACGGTTCAGAGAGTTCACGGTTCGGTACGTACCTCGGTTTGGGGGTCACGACAACAGTCGTGCAAGTTTCAGTTTAAAAATAAGGAACTCTAACATTTTGAATAATTAACTTTATTACACAGTTAAAAACAAACCACAAGCACCACACACACACTCAGATGGCCGTATTATCTATAATGGCTGATGTCAAACAAAAAGGTTCAATAAGCTGTATCTTGGTCTCACGGCTTTCATGTCTATTGGCTTCTTAAAAGCAGCGGGGAGAAGCTGTTGAACTGCTGCTGTCTTTTGCCGGGCTCCGTGATCTGGGTGATGCCTTCTGATATGATGTAGCATGTTTGGCGTGTTACCATTAGCATACCGCACCGCTGTCTAACAACGCCGACACACCGTCCTCGTCCGATCCACCACTCGCACTCCATCGTTATTGTAGTCCACAGGGAACCCCAAATGGCATAGCATGTTTGGCTTGTGTTACCAGGGCCGGCCCTAGACTTTTGGGGGCCCTAAGCGAGCTTTGGCTTGGGGGCCCCCCTCACTCTAGCACGTTCTCACTACACACAAAACGGAACCAACTTTTGTCTTATGATGTTAGCATGAGCACACATATTGTATAAATACCGTGGAAACACCGTGGACCTACCCCCCTCTAGGGGGGTCCTCACCCCCTCTCCTCTAGGGGGGTCCGCGCCTCCTCTAGGGGGGTCCTAACCTCCTCTAGGGGGGTCCGCGCCTCCTCTAGGGGGGTCCTCGCCTCCTCTAGGGGGGTCCTCACCTCCTTCAATCTTTAAATATTGAAGTTAAAAGCATCAATCTGGTGCACTTTGAGAGCAACATGTGTAACTTGCTGTCTGTACGTTAAACTTTGTGATCAACAGGACTCAAAGGAGAATATGTAAAACAAACCAGTCTAAAGTCATAGTACTCCTTGATAGTTCAATTTCAATTTGTATTCATCGTTCTTTTGTCTCCTCCGTCTCTGCTGTCCACAACTGATTTCCTTTCAGACGGCATCTCTTTGAGGTGCCACTCTTCCCGTTAACAAAGGGCGATGGACGGATGCTGCGTTAGCGGTGGGGAAAAGCTTCCTCCATATGAAATCTGACAGCCCGTTGGGAGTATTACTCAAACCTCTGAGGCGTGCACCTTTCAAATGAAAGCAGAGACAGAGTTTAGGAAAGTTAGGAGGGAAAGCAAGAGAGGAGGGGGAGTTTGTGAAGCAAGGAACAGTATCCATTCTTCCTCATGAGGCGACCAAACTCTCCCTTTTGTTTCTGCCCTCCACATGCTATCACCTCAACAATCAGTTTTCTCCTTTCTTTCCCTCATACGGGCAAACATAAAGATGCAAACTTGAATCAAGAACAGACTCCACATGGTTGCACACATACAAACAGGACAGGCCATTTCTTACTATGTAGGCTGGTTGGCTTGATTCAAAGGCTTGCCCTTGGCAGGAGGGTATGTAACAAGTTCATTGTAATCGCTAAATGAACAGGATTGTTGCTGTGTGGGTACATCTTCAATTCATGATGTTTTTGAGCTCCTGCAGTGGGTCTACAGGGCCAGTGTACCCCGTCAGTGCCTCAGTACTGTTAGCTTATTCGTTTTTCTTGCGTCCAGGAGAGAACTGGTTAAAATAATGAGATCAATGAGTCTCGACTAAAAGTTTCAAATGGGTTACTTTAATGTAGTAAAAGGCACGGTAGTGTTACAAACAGGAGTCGTTCGAAGGGAGGAGAAGCTGCAGCCTCGTTCCTCCGTGGATCCGGTCAAGAAGAGAGCCAGAGCACAACACCTCCAGCTCTTATATAATCAGTTCTCGCTCCTCCCCCGCTGCCAGCTGCTATTCACTTCCGCTGTTGTTTCACCAATGTCCGATATCACACTTTACAGAGGATCTTTACATTGTACATTCAACACATGACTAAACACGCCTCTTCTCTACACATTCTCTTGCATCACTTTATTTATCTCATTTTAACGGCTGGTAACGTTTACGTTTGGTCAAACATTGAGGTCAAGTTACTGTCGGTATTTCAGAGATAACTTCCGGCATAGCTTTTCAAAATAAACTTTTATTCCCTGGTTTGTTCAAGCCGGAAGTCTTTTCAAAATAAAAGCTTAACATTAGACCTTGTGCAAAAACTTCTGTTTTCTCAGTAAAAATCAACATTTAAACTGATGGCATGTCTAAACTAAATCATGCCATAAAACATTGATTAAATGACTAACAGTCCCTCCTTACACACATTAAAAGTGTGTACAAAATACTGAAATCAATGAGTTCTTCATCTGAACTTTACATAGTACATAACTCATATAAAAAAACATACAGTCAAAATGGAATGGTTCAATAACCTCAACTTTATAAAAATACAAAAATACTTTGATGGTGCTTAAACATAGAAGTTTTCCCTTGTGCATAACTTCTAGTGTTAACATTCAATATCATTCTTAAAAATAGCAGCATGGCTTGGTATTGGAACATTTCTTTCTCCCTCCATTCACAGTAATTGTTCACATACCACGCTCAGTGTTAAGGCACTTGTTTTTTACAAAGTGTTATAGAAACAGAGTATTTCTGAATAGTGCAAAGTAATAAAAAACACAAAATGTACTATATTAGAATAGTATACAAGAATAAAGAATACAAATTAACTTTCTTGGAATAGTGTAAAGTAATTTGAAATGGATTCACTCCATCTTAGCATTTTGGCTTGTTCGCTTTTCACATGATTTGGACAATCTCATCATCTACATCCATCTCTGTTTCTGGGGGTAGGTTGTCTTATTCTGCTAGCATTTGTAACTGTTACTTCTTGAGAAATGTACCCTCCTTTCTATCATACCTTTTAAGGTATGAAAGTAATATGTTCTCTAGAAGAGGCCGTCGTGATCAATTGGTACGTTAGGACATGGAATGCAACTGCAACATCTAGCCCTCCCCTTAGTGTCCCTATGCTATCCTTGTATTAACTACATAAAAACATCACTGGCTGTGCTAGTGCAGAGGTCCCAGTCCAATCCTGTGACAAGACTAAATACTAGGTTTTGGTTCCTCGATATCACCAAACATCTACTCTGGCATTCCAGACAGTCATTTCTGGGAGAAGATTTTGGTCAGTTACAACAGTTGCAGAATTTCATAATTTGTGGTTCCTACTCCAGTACCTTTGGTGGTCTGTGCTAATGCAGTGATAAAGTCCCTGAAATGGTGTGAAAACCAGTGTAATATCACTAACTCATCATACTAATCACTAACTCATCATACTAATGTATCTTCAGTTCTGATATACTTAAAGAACTATACTAAATCCCTTTAACCCTCTGAGACCCACATAGGACATTGCCGTTTTTGTATATTTTTGTGTTTTGCCTTATAAATTGTGATTTCTTTACAGTAGAATCAAGTTTTACACATCCCAGAAATCAGCACAACCTCAGCTAATGATATATGTCACTCATTAGAGACTTATATACACTATAATAGGTGATATTTGCCCATAAAATTAAAAAAACAAAAAAACGGTGTTTGAATCTTTTACTTATTTTATTAAAAGGAACTGCTGACTATAATATTGAAAGAAACATTTAACACAGAAAATTGCACACATTTGTTGTCATTGTATCAGAACTGATTTGAGGATCCTAACTGATTCCGTTCATTAGTTATGCCCATTCTTGTGGGCAGTGTCCGTGGGCGTTTTTCTTTTTTCCGGAAAAACGACTACACATGATATACATCATGGCAGTTCCTGTCCACAATCACACACAGGGGGACATGGCATGCTTTGCACCAGAATGGGGTATTTTTCCTGCAGACTGCACACTTTCTGCGTCCTGCAGTCCCCTTTTTGGACTGGTCCTCTGTTGGAGAGATGGCAACGGGTGTGTGGTTGTACTGCCTGTCCCCTGGAGAAAAGTCGAGTGGTACTCCCATGAGCTGAGCTGACAGTAGCTCCTGGAAATCCTGGTGCTTCATGGGAGTATCCTGTCTCACTGCACACATGTCCTTGTGGAGAATGTAGCTGTTGGTACTTGCGATGTCCACAAAGTGGTGAAAAAGGGTTTTGTACCACTTCATTGATTTGTGGTGCACCGAGTAATATCCTAACAGCTGGTCGGACATGTCCACACCTCCCATGTACTTATTGTACTCTCCAATAGGGGTAGGTCTTGCAATGCTGCTTCTCTCATATCCACCTTCCTTGGTCCTCCTGCCTCTGATGATGGTTTCCCCAGAGTATGCGGTGTGTAAAGTGGAACACACTGACACCTCCCGTGTGTCCATCCACTTGACAAAAAGAAGTTTTTCTTGTCTTATCCACCTTATTGAGCCCCTGGATGACTTCTTGGTGAGGGCATTTTCTTTTGTTGATGGGGTCCCCAATCTTCCATCACGGTAGGTACCACATGCTCCAAAGCCCAAGCTACTCAGGTGTGTGAAAAGGGCTGGGCTAGTGTAGAAATTGTCACAGTATACATGGTTACCAGAACCCAGGTAATCCTTTTTCACGAGTGACATCACAGCATCAAAAGAGAGTCCTTTTCCACTCACAAACTTTGACTTTCCAGTGTACATTTTAAAGTCAACGGTGTATCCATTTGTATCTGCCAAAACAAACAGCTTTATGCCCCACTTGGATGGCTTGAGTTTTAGGTACTGTTTCAGTCCGATTTTGGCCTTTGTTGCAACCATCCTTTCATCCACCGACACGTTTTGATAGGGTTGTTACACAGATTTACAGGCATTTCGTATTGAATCACACAGAGGATTGACTCTGTGCAGGCAATCATATTCCGCGGTGCCTTTTTTGCGGTCATTCAACACGTCCTCTGCTGGGTCACTCATGTGTAAATTCCATGAAATCGCCATGAATCTGTTCCTCGTCATCACAGTGCGTGGAAATGGAACATGAAAGATACTTTTTACCCTCCACATGTCTCTCAGTTTTGGAAGGTTGAGGATTCCCATGTACACCAGAAGTCCCAGGAATTTGAAGAACTCCACTGGAGTGATGTCCGTCCATTTGAATTTTTTCCCACTGGCAGAGTTTTTTGCAGCATTCTTGTTAGTGTTTTCTGTGATGGTCTTTACAGTCTTGTGATCAAAAAAGTTTTTGAAGATCTCCAGGGGGCTTGGTTTGTTTAGTGGAATTAGTGGTGGCTGCACACCAGGCTTGTGCTTCGGGTTGAACCTTGGGAGATCAGGTGTTATGTCAGCATCTGTCTCTGTCTTCCATGCGGAATCTGAGTGGGTTGGTGGGCTTGGAGTGACATGGCCACGTCCTCGTCTCTTGCGCCCACGGCTACGTCCACCATCTGAGTGTGTGTATGGTTGTCCTCCCCTCCTCTTTGGTCTCTGCTGGGATGTGGAAGGTGGTCCCTGTTCTGGAACTGTAGGGAGAAAGGGTCTTCTCCTAAACCTTCTCCTCTCTCTTGAATTAGTGGGTCCTGGAAGAGACGTCTGTGCTAGAGGGGATGTTTGTGGTTGGTCAGGGGGACACATACTTCCTCTTCCCTTACTGTTTCCACTCTGGTGATGACCCACCTCGTCAGCATCCACACTATAACATATGAAAACAAATAAATAAAACTACTTTTTCACTAGATCATAATAATTACTCAAAGACTTATTCAAAAACCACACACTTCCCCAGTGATCTTATCCACCTCCTCCATAAAAACACACATATTTTACAGCAATAGTCTGGGTTTTCTTACAATAACAATCTATCTGCAATCCAAAATAATAATAATAATAATAATAATAATTCATTACATTTTTATTTAGAGCGCCTTTCAAGGTACTCAAAGCGCTTTACAATGACACATTACACATACTAGACATGTAACAAATTAGAGTGAAGTGTCTTGCCCAAGGACAGAACGGCCTGACGCGGGTTTTGAACTGGTGTTCCCCAAAACGTAATATTTTACTGATCAACGCTCTAAAAGACTACCCCAAACACCGTCCTCAATTACACTGCCCAACTCTGTATACTAAATGTTCCGTCACACTTTGAATAATTTCATCATATAATTACTTACTTGTCCTCCTGAGGATCTATCCCATCGCCAAAATTCCTCTCGTCTTCTGAGTAGCACGACTCAGGCGCAGATTCCTCTGAATTTTCCTCAACATCGTCACCTTCAAAAAACAGCTCCAAAGCCTCAGCTGTGGTAAACTTTCTTTCCATACCTAAAAGCGCTCTAACTAACAATTTAATAAATTATGAAACAGAATACAAATATATATTATACCTCAGTTTAGTTATAAGACCCACAGTATGTATTCTAACTTTTATTTTGTTTTCGCGGGTGGAATTATACCGTATTATATCTCGTTTCTATGGTTTCAGTACACAAAACATTGTAAACAGCGGAGCTGAGTCAGCTGACAGGCAACCCTCTGAAATCAGACTCCGATTGGCTGTGACTGCATCCACTCAGAGTGTCCTATTCAGAAACGTGTCTCTTACACTGTTGACGTCACAAACAAAGATGGTGGATGAGAATAGATCTATAAATGGATAAGCAATGCGCCAGAATCAAGGTGAGCCCATCCACGTCTTTTACAACTTTACGCATTTGTTTCCCCGAATTAAATAAACGGCTCTCAATGAAAAACTCAATGGAGTTGTTTAGTGCCGCTTCTGTAGTATAAGAGGAAAAGCACGGCATGTCTCTGGCTCAAACAGCTGAGAAGTTATGACGCTTTGAACACAACGTGCTCACTTTCTAACCTTTAACCTGAAGAACAAAAGGATGGGATATATCCCACGTGTCTCTCTGGTTAAGGAGTTTAAATTATGGCTGTGTGATGTTAATGTAACAAAGGGAAACTCTAGTTTTAGTAAATACAAGACAAAATAACACCACTGTACTTCACAACTAAAAAATGGGCTTTATCCTGAAGATATCCTCTCTTAAAATTAGGAACCCCTACGATGTTAAGTCATAAACTTATCCTTATCGTAATATTTGACTTTAAAAGCCTCTATGTTTTATCTGTTTCTATTAAAACACTATTGTGTGACCAAGCAAGACGCTAAACAAACACCATCAGGAGAATATCGTCTACCTCACGCAAGAATGTTGCATTTCCCCTCGTAACACACATGCTATGTTTGGTTATAAATAAAACAGAATAAACACTGATCTAGCCTTACACTTACACTAATCAGACCTCTTCTCAAAAGGATTTTTACTTCATATCACCAGTCGTTAATAGCGAGCGGAATAGGACAGACAGTGCCCCGAGTAGAGGGCTCCGCCTGTGTTAATATAACAAGGGTTACAATACGTAACCCGGCGTTATATCTCTCACAGGCTACGATAAATGTACGCACTGTCGTCCAAAACCAACATTCCACCCTACTGTCCCTGACCGGCCTTTCTGATCAGCAGCTGCTGCCCCACATTCTCCTTTAACCCGGTCGTGACCGTGGAGAAGTCTGGGCTGCGGCTGACAGAGCACACCCTGCCGCGCTTGCCTCGCAGAAGGTGTGCCCAAAAAACAGTGATGGGGGCCCCACCCCCCCCCGCCCTTAGGCGGACGGGGAGAACCCCCAGCCCTGTATGGGCTCACTGTGCACCCATCCTCCCGAGTCCCCAAGGATCGTAGGGAGAGTGCCAGTGCCCCTGCCCCACACTCAGACACTGACCCCGTGCAGAGTGTGTGTGGACCAAAGTGTGGAGGGCTACCCCCCTCCTGCCTCCCGGCAGGAGGAGAGCAGCCCTCCAGCCCTGTAAGGGCCCAGCGCGCCCCTCGCCCATCCCGGGACCCCCAGAGGGCCCGAGAACAGCGAAGGCGCATTACGTCCGGGGAAGGGGTCAGATGCCAACTGACCCACAGCCCCCCCCCCCTACCAGTCCTGTGTTGCCCCCGCAAGCACAGACGAGGAGAAAGAGCCCGACATGTCCAAGAGATAAAACCTTATGAAGGGGCCTGGCGTCGACCAAGACGCCGCTGTGCATATATCCTCCACACTCACACCGCTGAATAAGGCTGTCGACGCAGCCACAGCCCGTGTGGAGTGCGCACGAACCCCTGTGGGGCAGGCTCTCCCTGCCTGCCCATAGGCATGTGCAATGCACTCGCAGAGCCAGCCTGGCAGGCGTTTCTTGGACAAAGCTTTCCCGATCACCCCGCCCCCGAAACACACGAACAGCTGTTCGGTGCGTCTAAGGGCAGCCGTGCGCTCCACATAACAAGCTAGCGCACGCACCGGGCAAAGGAGGTGCAATTTAGCTTCCCTGTCCCCCCCATGGGGAGGGAGGCTAAAACCCCCTAGCTGAATAGCCCTTGACCTGAACGCACTCCTTAGGCTCTTGGGCACAAAGGAGGGGTTCGGTCTGAGTGTCGCGCCGCTCCGGTCACCCCGAATCAGTAAACAGCTCGGTTGCACCGACAGAGCAGTTAACTCGGACACCCTTTTGGCTGACGTTAAGGCAAGAAGCAAAGCTGTTTTCCACGACAATGCTTTCAGAGAGGAGAGCTCCAGAGGCTCAAACGGCCCCGAGGCCAGAGCCTCGAGCACTAGGGGCAGGTACCACTGCGGGGCGGAGGCGTGCACTACTGGGCGCAGCCTCCTGACCCCCTGCAAAAACCGCGACATCAGTGGTTGACTAAAGGCTGACCTGCCGCCAAATCCCTCATGACAGGACGAGATGGCTGCCGCATACACCTTCACTGTTGAATGCGCAAGCCCTCTGTCCACCAGTAACTGTAAGAAGGACAAAATAGAGCCTAACTCACATGACAGGGGCTCTATTCTCTGCTCCTCACACCATCGCTGGAATCCCTGCCACTTTGGCCTGTAACAGGCTGTGGTGGATCCAGCTCTAGCTGCCTGGATAGACTGAATAACACTGTCAGACAATCCACCCCGTCTCAGCCTGTCCCTCTCAGGAGCCAAACCTGGAGAGGCTGGCCGAGTGAGGGTAACGCCCCGATTGCACCTGCCTCTTGGGACATCGCCCCCCAGAACTGGGGGACCGCCCAGGGCTGGCCCACCTTCATCTGTGTCATCTCTGAGTACCACGTCGCCCCGACGCGGTCCGGAGCCACTAGAACGACTGACAGACGTTCTCGCCTCACTCTCCCCAGGAGAGGGAGAATGAGACGCAGCGGTGGAAAGGCGTAGAGCAGCTTTCTTGGCCATGGCTCGTGTGCAAACGCGTCCACCCCCAAGGGCGGGTCGTCGCTCAGGGCCATGGAGAACCACAGGGCACAGTGATTGTTGCGCCGGCTGGCGAACAGATCCACTTCCGCTCTCCCGAACTGGGCCCAGATCTGCTTCACCACCTCCGGGTGAAGCATCCATTCGCCTGGCAGGGGGCCGCCCCTCGAATGAGGTCGGCCCCCCTGTTCTCCAGTCCCGGGATATGGAGGGCTCTCGGAGATAAAACCACCTCTGAAGCCCATAACCACAGCCTCTCCGCTGTGGCCAACAAGGCGGCGGAGCAGACTCCGCCCTGCCTGTTGATATAAGCCACTGTGGTGCTGTTGTCGCTCCTAACCATTACATGTCTCCCTTGAATTAGGGACATGAAAGACTGGAGGACTAACACTACCGCCCGTAGCTCTAGGAGGTTGCTGTGTCGAGACTCTGTTAGAGCCCAGCGCCCACCTATAGCCCTCTTCAGGCAGGTCCCTCCCCATCCTGTTCTGGATGCGTCCATGAACATTGTGATGTAGGAGGTCATCCGTCCCAGTGGAGACCCCCTCCGGAGGTGATCCGGGGACCCCCAAAACCGGAGGTTGCCCTCCACTGAGGGGGGGATGGTCACCAGCCGCTGTTTGTGCTCTTGGGATCCAAACGCCGGCTGGAGAACCACCTCTGCAGGCGACGCATATGCAGCAACCAAAATGTGGCCACATTGTGAGCAGCCGCCATGAGACTCAAAGTCTGCCTGATAGTTAAAGCTGTCACTGACGCCCCCTGTCGCAGCCTGTGGACCGCCCGGAGAAGGGACGCACTTCTGCTCTCTGACAGGGTGGCACGTAGCGCGCCTTTTTTCAATTGAACGCAAAGCCTAATTTGGTTAGGTGTGTGATCAATTGTGCTGTGCAAAACATTGCCTTTTCCCGAGACCCAGCCATGACTATGAGGTCGTCTAGTAAAAGAAAACTCTCATGCCATGGGCGCGCAGCGGTTGAAGCGCTGTGGCCACACATTTGCTGAATGTGCGTGGGGATAGGGAAATAGCCGAACGGC
>CALSBZ010045940.1:15587-33492 GCA_943591055.1 Gobionotothen gibberifrons
CCAATGGTTGAACAGCATTTCCGAGCACATGACTTGTGTTTAAAGTTTATAGTTCGTTTGAGTTTTGCCCGTGTGAACGCAAACCGAACCTTCTGAAAAATGAAACAATGTAACAAACTGTGGTCTGGTGCGCACCAGAGAAGCGACTATTAGGTGTGAATGCACCCTAAAAGAAATGAATGAATCATTGTTTTTGTTTTTTTGTAATGCAACCGATCAAAAAGATGAACTGTCAAGTCTTGCTCCGTAGCATAAAGTGAAAAGCAGCATAGACAGTTGTCGGCTGTGTAACTAATATCCCTGATGGATGAAGTGGTTTAATATCTTGTATTGTACATTCAAACCGCTATTCCCTCTAGTCAGGCTTTATTTCCATGCATCTTGCGTTCACTCTCTAGGGGGCAATGGTACACCTTACACACCTGAACAAAGGTCTGTCTGCGCTCCCTGTGATTACTCTACCCCTCCTTTTCTCTCTCTGAGAAGACTTGTGGCGACAGTGTAATGGACAAAACCTCTGCTGTGTCTCCTTGCTGTTACTGGCTTCCCTCGCATCACTGCCCAACAGCTAGGGGTTAGAAACACACACTCACACACTCACACACAGATAAGTGCAGCAGCTCAGAGAGAGATGAGAGAGGGTCCAGCTGGTGTTGGTACATGGAACTGGTCAGAGGTTAATGGATGGAAAGCAAAGGAGAGGAAGATGAAAGGTTTGGGTGATGGTGATTATACAACATAAAATATCTCCCCACTTGTAAATGTCTGAAATGTCTGTGTCTTAAAAATGGCGGATGCTAACAAGTGACTAAATGAGACAAACATCATACTTTAGCGTTGGCCGCCTTTAGCGTAGCCGTGTTGATGCGCAGCCATGCAATCGTGATGTTGGTAGTTTAACCCCTAACGTTATGTAAAGTGGTGTTAATACATGGACATTATCCTGATGAACAAAACGTGTCAGTATCATAAACTTGTGGTTACCAAATATCTTTAATATTCCAAATATATGTTCTGCAAGGCAGCTATGCTAATTGCTAACTTCTGGGTTGGCCTACACTAATCTGACACTATAGGCAGTGTACCAACAGAATAGGTGTGTGCTATACCTAGCTAGCATTTGACACGTTCCACTCTAGCTAGCAGTAGGTTTTCTTTGCTCCTCTAGCGTGCCTCTGTTTGAGACTCATTCTGATAGATTCAGACCCTGCTTTGAGGTCTAGTTTACTCTAAATTAGTAATGTACCAAATGAACTTCATGCTGTGTTGAATAAGACCAAACCCATCAATTGGGCCATAGTCTCATCGGTGAAAACGTGATTTAGCCTTGGGGCTTTGGCGCCCTACTGTATGACGATAAGCATGCGGCTGCTTTCCCAGGCTCTATTCATCAGCTGTGTTCTGAACATGAATACATCAAGGTTGTAAACATTCTGCTAAGAGTCCGAAAGTAAACCTTATCTGACCGAGGCCTCGGTTTGGGAGACAGATATTCAGAGTTGATTTGGGCAGAGGAGGGATCACTGTGGGGTCTCCGAAAGTTCTCTGCCCGTAACTTCCAAAAAGTCTTCATTGTAAGACATCAGGTCGAAGCTCTCCAGTGTACTACTTGTGTTCCGGTTCTTTGCTTCAAGACTTTCATCACTCTCTTTGGGAACATGTTGTAATTAATCAAGTGAGGTGGTAGGGTCATTTACAATCAGTTTGCTTTTTCAAACTTTCACACGTGTGTCTGTTCGCAAACAGTTGTTCTCTTTTTAGAGAAAGGAAATGTTGTATTACAGATTTGATCAACTTGTCAATTAGGTCCAATGGGACATGGGCAAATAATACGATTTTCAAACAACATTATCAGAGAAGAAGAAGAGTGGTGGTGGCGTGCAATAACAAAAGCAAGTAAAGGTCAAAAGTCTGAAATGGTAAATCTAGATAACCAGTAGTGTTACTGAATGGAATGATTGGTTCCTTTATGACCGGGATCACCAACTAGGGCCAACATCTATCCAATACACACTTTCACGGGCCAGCGACTTTTATATAGCCCAGACTTTTGAAGTTGTTGACCGGGGGGGGGGCTAGTGGAGCACGCTCAGGTACTGCGGAGCGCATAAAGCTTAGCAGACGCTTCACGCTCACGAAGGATCACTTCTAGGCGACTGTCCCGCAGCTCCTGCCTCTCAGTTGGACTCTGTCGCAGCGGGGCTACTGCTGTGGTGCGAGCGCATTAAGCAGACTCTTCACAAAGAAGGGTCACTTCTTCTTCTTCAAGGCAGGGAAGGTTCCGCAGTACGCAGTCTACTGACCCGCAGCTGCTGCTTCTCTGTTGGACTCCGGTACTGCATCTTACTCACGAGACGTTGTATACAAAATAATGAGTGGGGGGCGAACGCAGTAACCACTCCGCCAACGCCACAGTCACCCCCGTCCTGCGGGCCAGATGTGGCCCGCGGGCCGCCAGTTGGTGGTCACTGCTTTATGATATACGCATGTATGTTAAAGTTTCTGTATTTATGTTGAAAGCATAGGCGGAGTTTGACATTTGCGCTTGGGGGGGCAAACCTTTTTTACTGACGTCAGTACACAGTCCCAACTATTGCGTGGGGTGCTACGGATACAGTAGCAATAAAGCCAGCGTTCACCGCACTGAGTATGACTTTTCCACATACGAACACAACTCGTCCCGTCATGCACGCCTCATGCCCGCCGTACACACACACACTCATATGGAAGGGGCGGTCGCTCCCCCCAACAACAGTGCATTAAATAACTGTAAAACGTATCATAACTGTGCACATCTTATACTTATTTGATAACCACTATATCCCTTGGTTACTTGAACACGCTACAATATTATTAACCAGTGACCTACCTTAGTGCAGAAGTAGACGCCTTTTTTTCCGCATATATATCCACTATCCCCTCAGGTGACAGCTGTGCGGTTATGTCGTCCTCAATGTGAAGAACAGCAAGTGAGGAAAATCTTGTTCCTCCCATCGTTGACCACAGCCAGTTCCGAATTCTCCTCATTGCAGAAACACTTCTCTCTGAGGTGGCAGATCCGATAGGCAGAGTCAGTGCCAACTGGAGCATCTTGTATACATTTGGATAGCTCTCCTTTTTAACAGTCTTTCGAAGATGCTCAAGTGCAACAGGTGCGACAGCAGAGGCTTTAACAAGGTCCATCTCTGCTCCAAGAAGGAGAGGGTGAATTTTGAGCGGCTGTCCGTATTTTTGTACGAGAGGTTCAATTCCATTGTTGTCACATTTAAACAGTGCTGCACATGCTCGTGCCAGGTCTATGGACTCTCCCGTGAATCGTCTGTCTAGTTCGTTGATGAGGGTGTCCAGCACAGGGAGATATAGGTGCTGCTGAAATCCAGCTGTATCACTATGTGACCTTTGTGCGCCACTTTCGTCAGTTTCTCTTTGGCCCAAAGTAGTTGTAACCAGGAAACTGTCGAGGGAGGTCGGGGGTTTTATTTTTGGGTGCAAGGGGACCCGGAGTCTGACACTCAACATCTGCATCCACAGGTACTGCCACGTTGTTGTCCCGGCAGAACTGTTTCACTGATCCCCATATATTGCTCCACGTATCTGCTTGTCTCTGAGATTTGACGTGCACCTTCAGGTTGTCGGTAAGCGCCGCAGCTTCGGAGAGTGTGCAGCTGGAGGACTGGAGGGCCTTGTGCGTAACATGAATCACACGCAGTATGTCTTCAAATACAATAACACATGTAATGAAAGACATTCTGGTCATGTGGGCATAAAGGCCACTGGCCTCCACAGACCACTTGTCTCCCTCGTCACTCATTTCTCTCAGGCGCCCTGTAATTGCAGAGTAGTGAGTTTTAACGGAATTCACAGGTCGCCACTTGTACGCCCATCTTGTCTCACTTGGCTGTATTATTTCAGTTTGTTTCAGATTCAGTGATTTCTGCATTTCAATGAATCGATGATGGTTTGACGGCTCTGCAAATACAGAGGACAGTTTGTCAATGACGTTCAGGAATGTTTTCACGCTGCGGTTGACAGTCCACAAGCACCAGATTTAGTTTGTGTGCCAAGCAGTGCACGTACACTGCGTATGGGTGGGTCTCTTTGATGCGCTGCTGCACACCAGAAACGTGACCAGACATGACGGAGGCACCATCGTAACTCTGGGCAACAATTGGGATATGTTTCATTCCACACATCTCAAGTCCTTTGTTTATTGCTTCCACAATCCCAGCCGCGTTGCGAGATGCTGAGCAATCAATAAAACACAAAAAACGTTCCTTGATTTCAAGCTGCTCTGCACACTGATAATTGTTCCGTTTTGCAAGACCTGGCCTCATCTGCAATTATAGAAAAGAATCCAGTATCCTGCACTTTCTCTACAATTTCTGCACGAACTAAGTCAGCGCATATTAACTAGCAACGCCGTGCTGTCATATAGCAACTGCTAAGCTACTGCAGCAACAAAATCCTGGCGCCGCACATGTTTGTATTGGAACAGTTTTAGACTTAGTAATGCAGTAACATATTTCAGCCACCAGGGGGGGCAATGCCCCCCCTGCCCCCCCGCAGAATCCGCCTATGGTTGAAAGCCCTCCTTAAAGTGACAGGGCTGGAATAGAGCAAATAGAGCGAAATGAGGCATGGCTAAAATGCAGGATCTGTTTGGTATTTTGAAAAAGAAACTTCACAGACATGTTTTATATAGGTATGGCCCTACAATATATGTTTCAAATATAGCATGATAGGTCCACTTTAATTTAAATTACGCCATATAAACATTGATTTTATTTCTCACAGGTCCCATGTCTGTTAACACTTTTCTCTAAGGGCATATGTTCTCTATGTAATCAATATGTAGATGTACATAACTATAATCATTAATTATTTTGTTCTCATATATGTATGAGTTTGGTTGGGCCAAGAGATAATGCACTTCCTTATCGCTCTGCTTCTACCTTTTTTGCTCCGTTATGTTGTTGCATGTAGCATGATACATTAGGCTACAACTGCATTTTGGTTTTGCAGAATAACAAGAAACGATCATTGAATCCTTGAATACTTTTTGGAGAATATACCTTACATGTTCTTTTGAATGTGCAAATGTCCAGCAGACTCATCTGGAGTTCCATTATCCCTGTGTGGCTACATGAGCTATAATGGTGGTCGCAGTCAACCCTATCAATGCATCTTTGATGTTTTGTTAAAGTAGTTTTGTTTCCTATTTTCCCCAAAGCTTTACTGGTCACATTGTGGCACAGTGTGTTATCTGGTAATTGTGAGAGAAGTGTTTATTGGCATTTGGATAAATAACCCGTCTTTCTATCTTCTTCAATGTACCTTTATATATTCTTCTTTATTTTAACAGATAGTGTGGTGCAGTGATGACGCATTTTCTACCTATGGGATTTTCCCATTGGATTACCTGGTTTTTAACACAGACCTTATTCCAGGCTTCTAACCACAAACATATTCAGAACAACGTTGACTTCGAGATGAGGGAACCGGAAATGATCAAAAGTATTTTATTGGTTTTAGCACTCATCTCTGTACCACACTATTTTGTGTCCTTTCAATCCAACATCGTACTTCAGGACTGTGTCTATAGATAAAGAGGGGCTGTTTTTTATGAAGCTCTTCTGAGGGCTTGAAGGCCAAACTTAAACTGTCCCTCAAATTGGATTACTTAACCTCACAGAGATCGAAACTAATGGTGCTTCAAGGCACTGTCAGCCCTTTCAGCTTGTAAAAAGTTTTGTTTCAGAGACATTGTTATTCTTAAATTCAACATGTTTCCTTTTGGTTCAGGCTAATGCCTGGTGAGTATGATGTGGTTGTAATATTTTACAGGTTGACTAGGACTCCTTACATTTCCTGGACATTTCAGATGTTTTCCTGAATCTCTGCAAAAGACGTTAAAAGTCCAGATTGGAGCACGACCCATCAAATGGTAAATTTTTGCTTAGGAAGGATCCTACCTGAGGAACATTTCCCAGAAGTACCTCCGGGTGGAAGCGATTATAAGAGCTGTTTGAATTCTCTAAATGATAGGAAAAGACCTTTAATGTTTCCTTTATTATCTCCTTTAGATTAAGTTACACCAGTGGCTCCAGATATTCTACAAAATAATATTTAAAAACATTAAAAAATATGTTTTTAGTTATATTTTTCATTAGTTTTACCAACATAATTTGATTGAATTGTATTTAAAATAACATTTCCAAAGAAATAGATCCTTAGAATCTGCCTATTCAGTTTCTGTTGGAATGTGAAGGGTTAAATGAAAGAAGCTCCTTTAGCCGTCTCTGTGAGGTGAAGACAGGAGCTGATTGGTGATCCTGCTGTGCATTCACAGAGGGAGTAATATATATAGTATAGTAACTGGACGAGAGAGTAATGTCAGATGACAGTACAATTGACCAATCAGATCTTCCCTCTAAATGGGTGGGCTTTATTATCGCGGACCTTATGACAAGTTCCGCCCGCTGTGAAGCTTTTCTTGTTTCCATAGCAACAACAACTTCCTGTCTACAGCGTAAACTCGCCTTCAAAATAAAAGCATGCCAAATTACACTTAAGACATACAACTGCAATGAAAGTAAAACACAATGCAATATCCTTTTCAACTTCAAAGAACACAAACAGGGTTATGTCATGTCTAAGAAACTTATAGTGAAAGTTTATTCTTTATGTTAGTTTTGCCATATCCCCTTGTCCTGTGCTTTACGTTTATTCCCTTAAATAATTCTCCCTCTCATTTCAGGCCTCCACGCTCCCCGCCCCCTTCTGTCTCCTGCGTCTTTGATTGTTTTCCCTGCCCTGATTGTTTCCACCTGTGTCCCCTTTACCTGTGTATATATTGTGTTAGCTCCCTCCTGTTCATTGTCAGTTTGTTGTCTCTCTATGACCTACGTACCTGCTTACCTCACGGACTTCCCACGGATCTATACTATTGTTTATTGTTCTCGTTTTCCTCGAAAGAGTGTTTTTGTTTTCCTTGTTTTCATTACTGTGCAAATACCAGTAAAGTCTTTATTTTTGAAACACTATCCGAGTCTGAGTTTGAGTCGTGCAATTGAGTTCATGCCTCAGAGTTCTCTCCTTGACAGGTTATTTACAGGTGTTGTTTTGTGTGGTAGAGGGTCGCTGCCATTGATGCGTGTTGCACCCCGGGCCGTTGTTTTGATATTCCGCTGAAGTATACGCTGTGACGTAATAACTCTTTTTTATTTTTTTCCAGGGAAGGGGCGGGGGTCAGAGGGCCTAGGTATACAAGTCACGGCTCGCCACTGAGTTACACTGTATCATCTTTACGAAAGGAGAGAAGATAACGCTGCCCCATAATACCTTGGGGCCGTGACAGAAACAACCAATTATGACAGAGAACCGCAGATCATGTAAGTACGGTGCTAACTATGCCGTAACTTGCCAAAGTGCTTACATTCTTTTAACATTCACAACAACATTAAACCAAAAGTCAACATCTGAACAAAGCGCTAACTTCTGTACAATTATTACATTTAAACATTCCATGTTTGCTGAGTTGTGTGGGGTTTCTTTAACCTGTTAAACATTTAACAACCTATGAATGTGTCATACCCACTTAACGGGGAGAAACCCAGCTAACTGAAGATAAGAAGTAGTTTTACCTAAACAAAACACAAGTCTAACGCCGAGCCTCTGAACTAGCACTAAGCGAAAGAGTGCTAACGCACTTAGCACATAACTCACGGTAGAAATATTGTATACTTCATCGGATCTGCACAAACTAGATATCATATGAAAGCTGAGATTCCCCGGATTCCAATGGTATACGTATCATCACTGTGTGACCAAAACACGCGGCAACCAAAGCCAGCAAAGACAACACACAACTTCACTTTACGTGGCCAAAACGGCAAATACGTCTTACCTTTGCTGTTTCTGATCAAAAGTTGTGTTCAATGGCATTAAAACGCAGATAAACGCTGCTGAAGGTTAATCCAATGTCTCTGTGTCCCTTTGAAATGATTTCTGATAATCCATCATCATATTTATGGCAATAAACTGAGTTTTCATATAGAGTGTATGAGAGCTGTAACCCAGCTTCAGGTTTTGGTCCTGCTGGCTGCGCATCACTCTCATTCACCAATGGGTAATGTTTAGATGGATTTAGGAACCTCCCCTCGATTCGATTGGCTCTAACGGTTCAGAAGAGATGTCAATCATCAAAATCGATCGATGGGTTCCAGAGAAATGGAAAATCCACCAAATGACCCCAGAGGTGGTTTTCTTTTCTAAACCTCATATATATATATATATTATTTGTGCACCCTTGAATTATGAGATATATATATATATATATATATATATATATATAATATATATCCCATAATTCAAGGGTGGTTTTCACTATAAGTAATGTGTTGGACGGACACTATAATTTACAGTTTTTTACCATGTTCAATCTGAATTTTATTTAAAATAAAAACATCTATATTGATTCTGACTTTTCTACATCCAACTCACAGGTTTATCATTACTTTGAGAAAAAAGATTATTAATTTAACCCTTTTAGAAGATATGGTCATTTGTTCTGGGAATGTCCTTTTCGAGCCTGAGACCTGGAAAACAGGCGGTGATATTCACAGTGATAGATAGGAAGGCCTAACAAGTTATGCATTGCATATACATTTAGTATATTAAAAAGGTTTTCATACAATCTTACTAGTTGGTATTCATGCATTCATTAATACACGTGTTTTCCATGGCTGACACACATCGATAACACCAGCTGGCAGTCTCTTTTCCTTAGTCCTGATGAATTCTCCTTCACACCTTTCCTTAACCACTTATTATCACTTAATGTTGAGTCTCTTGTCCTATATTGTGCAGTCACAGATGGATCCTATTATGCAAGTATGTACTTTACCTGTTATATTAATCATCATTTCTGCTGGCTTGATTATACTAACGATGGCTTCTAGATGAAATATGTACGTTACAGCCATCAGTGAGGGCTGGTGTACTGCTTCTTTGATCCAGGCCACGGCCGTGGTCACTACTCAAGATCTGGAGCTAAGTAGAGCTCACAAATCAAAGGAGTCTAGCTCTCACTGTGCCTAGTCTCACATAAATACCTCCAGCAGAGCTTCTGCAGGCCTGAACTCTGAAACAGTCTCCCTCAGAAACTCAATTCAGCTCTCAGATAAAGCTATTAAGCCCATTTTCATTACCCACGTTTCTTTATTGCCCCTGTACTGCATGTGCTGCCATAGCTGAAAAAGGAGGCTTTAAAAGGCTCAGCCTAGTTGAACATAAATATTGTTCCTACAGATGTAGCACCTCATTTCAGACGCCTACCCGTGTGGGTCCGTGATCTGCACGGGTCGGGCCCTGGCTGAAAGGAAAACCCCCGCATGATTCCATACGCCCCCTTGATATATACATGTAATGATAATGAAACCAGCTGCAATGGATCATGGATCCACCAGGGGGAGCCGTGATTAAAAAGCTGCCACACTGAACAGCTGATCTACAGGTATCTGATATAGCGGATAGGATCATATTCTGTGCTAAATAAGAGACATGTAACCATTTACAAAACATCACCATGTTTTTATTTAACTAAATAATGTTCTTTAATCCACGTTGGTGTACCACAACTACAAAAACCATCGGTTTGTTTGCAATGTTCAGAAGTGACGACTAGATTGTGTCTTCGAATCGACATAATTGGTTTTAAGTGTCCTTATATTAAAGGGGACCTTCTTCATGTCTCTTCTACATCAACATGTGTCCCCTCTTCTTCATGTCTCTTCTACATCAACATGTGTCCCCTCTTCTTCATGTCTCTTCTACATCAACATGTGTCCCCTCTTCTCCATGTCTCTTCTACATCAACACGTGTCCCCTCTTCTTCATGTCTCTTCTACATCACCATGTGTCCCCTCTTCTTCATGTCTCTTCTACATCAACATGCGGCTTGTAAAAAGATGCTGACATGGTGTCTCTGTCTGATTGAGATGAGAGGGCATGAGTGTTCAACATACACTGCTCAAAGCATGTGGTCAAGTGGCTATAAACCAGCAGACATTATTCAATGTGAACATTCATCCGCACGTACTCTCTTTAATACATGTTGTGTTTTTTAAAAGTGTTCACTGATTTGTAATTGTTTTATTGGAGATTCACACGTTTCTATGACACCAATAGATGTGCAAGGCAATGCTACATGCTTAGCCTTAGCTTGGTCATTGGTAGTGACAGGTCCTTCCTCTAAGAATGAGGAAGTCAATAGAGTGGTGCAGTTTCTGTAGTTAGCATCGCTAAGGGTCCCTGGACCAAAAGCAATGGTATTTCCTCCATGGATTTGGGTATATTGCAGAAAACAGGCTCAATGGCCAACACGTTTATGATACTTACATGCGTATTAACACCACTGTGATTTGTGTAGGCATCAACGTATAAAAGTAAAAGGAACCTACGTTATAAACAAACACCATTGTCACATGGCAGCGGATCAACACTGCTGAGCTGAGACGGACTCCGACATGATCACGTATGTTACCTGTTAGCAACAGCTGTTTTTATTACACGTAGAGGATTCGGACATTCCTGAGTGTGTTATTAACTGACGTATTTTATGTTGCAGAACAAAACGTGAAAATATCATAAGCATTAGGTAACCACAAACACGTCCACACCAGAAAAACTGTGACTTTAAGATGAGGGAAACAAACCCGGTTACTGAGTAACTGAGATACTGACATGTATGTTTAGTTGAATTGAATGCACCGTCATCTGAGAACATGGCATTATGATTATGGATGGATGGAAACATCTGAATCGGAATTATCACAGTTAGCAGATATTCGCTGCACACGATTACTTAAAAGTAAACAACAGAGAACAACGTTCTCTTTCAATATTCTTGTAATTTAGAAAGGATGGCAGTGGTGGGTTGAATCCAGCGCTGTGACGTAGAGGATCACATGAGTGACTGACTCCGCCACTGACAGCCGACACACACGCACACACACACACACGCACACACCAACCTGTTTATGTTTGGGTCGGATTTGTATGTTGACAATGTGGTTTTGAGCTGATTGTGTCACCTGTTGACGGTGGGCCTGTGGGAGAGGCTAGGGTTTTGGCCCTGGAGGATGGCACTCTGAAGAATGTAGCAGAGAAGGCAACAGCAGAACATGTTTACTCTGAATGAGTGATGGACGGCCTGTTTTGGTCTTTTATTTTGTTTGTTTAAGGTGTGCTGTTCCGTTATTTTTTTGTTGCCGTTATAAATAAAGTTTTTTTTAGCTTAAAACAACCGACTAAGCCATGTTTTGAGCGGACAATTAGAACCCTGTCACAAGCGCATTAGACCACTCGGCCACAGTACTGTACCTCAACATTCATTAGGTAGATCATCCGTACAGAAGTTGATTGGAGGCTTCCAGCCCCACCCGTTAACGTCCATCATACAGAGATTCAACCCTGGCTTCTTTGGTCCATTCAAATACTTCACAGTTGTTTTCTGCTATTCAACTTTTTGTCTCTGTGTGGGCTCAAAAAGCCAAACATTTCAAATGGCAATCTATAAAGGAAAAGCACAGAATAATGAGCAGAGACGTAAAGCGGACCTGCAACCTGGAGCTATGGATGAAACCGACACATTGCTTAATAGCTGACGGTTTGAATGCAGGCTTTAAACAGGGCGGCTCAGCAGGTTCAGCTGCAGGGTACTGACTCCATTATCGTGATGTATCTCAAAGGATCTTTCGGTCAAACAGCGGTTCATCCAATTACCCAGCGCGCTGACTGTTTCAGAAGTGAACAGGTCAACAACACGTGCATGATTCCTCCATTTATCATTAGATGGAATGTTTAAAATGTGCCCTAAAGTGGGTTTAAAAACATCAATGGGAACCATGTTACCGCTGGGCATTAGTCAGTTTAGGTGTGCTTCCAATAGAAGACTGTATGTTCACATGTAAATCAATAGCACTAGATGTTTCATCAGGAGACTGCTGTTGTTTGGCAGCAGACCTGCAGAGCAATCAGCGTCCATTGGTCCATTCTCTGATCCTCATTGGCTGCACTTGGTTGTGACAACACAAACAGCTTTGTATGTCCTCCAATTTATCCTGAATTATTTTAGTTCTTGGATTTCGGATCTTGGTTATGGTATTCTCTGCTTGTTGTTTTTTAAGTCTATAAGCTAAACGTTTGGCTGATGTACCCCCTACTTCATAATATTTTAGTTTGAGGAATAACACTTGGATTTCGTCTATTTTATTCTTTGTTGTCATAAGTTCACGTTTTATGGTAGGGTCACCTGATTCCTTATGGCTTGCTTCTAACTGTTTCTATTCACTTTCCAAACTCCTCAGCCTCTCCTGCTTTGCCTTCTTGGCAAAGGCTGATTCGGCTATCATGTTCCCTCTCATCACTGCCTTGCATGCGTCCCATAGCACAGCATCCACCCCACGCATGACTCATTGTCATTTTCCATCAACAACAGTTCGATTTCTTTTTTAAAGTCTCCCTTCACTTGTTCAGTCAGGATACCTGAGTTTAGTCTCCATAGGGTGTTTCTAATGTTCAGATTCAAAGTCATATACGCAGGGCTATGGTCTGAGAGGTCCATGATACCAATGCCACAGTTTCTAATTCTATGTCTGTCTTTGTTATACATCAGCAAGTACTCAATCCTTGAATATACTAAATGTGGGGATGAGTAATGTGTGTACTCTCTAGCTTTTGGGTTCAACTCCCGCCATAAATCTATCAGTCCCATTTCCGTCATTAGGCCCTTTAATTTCCGAATTAGAGATTTATTGCGAATAAAATTTGATCCTGTTGCGACAATTTTGGGTCCAGTCTCACGTTTAAATCCCCCCCCCCTATCAGAATGCCCTGTGTTTCTGTAGCCATCAGATCAAACAATTGTTTATAGAATTGCTACTGTGGGCCTGGAGGGGCATACATATTCAATATCGTGATAAGCATCCCATCTAGTTTTCCTCGAGTCAGGCTCTACCTTCCCTCTTTATCCTTTATTTCTAATATGTGTTCGTAATTCATCCTACCTGAGATCAGTGTCACTACCCCCCTCCTGTGCCCTGACCTATATGAAGATGAAAATACACACTTTTGTTATTCAGACCGTCTAGCTTAAAGGAGCAGTAGGTAAGTTTGAGAAACCGGCTCGAGATACACTTTGATTTATATTCCATGGAATGCTCTTAACATCCCGATAGCAATGAATATCTTAAGTGCTTTGACAACAAATCCATAAAGAAATGTCATCTGTTGAAGCCGTGGTTCTGTAAAAAGCACGACCAATCATCTGAGCCGGCCCGGCTAAAGTAACTGGATGGCCTACCTGCCCGTCAGCCTTCCATCTGTGCACAAACTTATCTCAAAACCGGAAGCTGCATACATTTTTTCGCTTAGTGCTAATTCAGAGGCTTGGTATTACCCTTATGTTTTGTTTTGGTAAGAATGGTTCATATCTTCAGTTAGCTGAGATTCTTCCCGTTAATCTGGTGCGACACATTAATAGTTTCATAAATGTTAAGAAGCCCTGAGACACAGTCTCGAACGAAAAACGGTGGGGGGGTCCACTGGGGGGACCGCCGTGCTTAAGAGGTTAAACTGACGCCGTTTTGCATTTCTATAGGTTGTAGATACGATCACGTTTAATCATGTTTTATGCCGTTCGCCGTTCGCCGCCTACTTGATAAGTCGCTCGTAAAACACAGGAGGCATGGAAACTAAGAACACCATATGTGGTAAATTGTACAGCTAATATAACACAACACATTAGTTGTATTTCCTTTAACTGGTGGATTATGGATATATAGTTGCTGATCGACAGCTGGGACACAAACCACCAAATACAAAAACATAATTCAGATCCAGTCGTCATGACTCCACTCCGGAGGGATTCCCCGATCATTTCGTACAGTTTCTCATCAAGGGGGGGTCTCCCCGGTACAAACACACTGCCTGAGGAAGGCTATGTGTATTCTTTTTGTCATTAACCTTTTTCGGACCACTTATTTATTTATTTTGGTGACGATCCGACCTCCATGCTGCTACTCTGGTTCAAACTGCATCCACCAAACAATATGATTTATCTCCACCTCCCCAAAATAACCTAAATCTGACACGGTGTGAGATGTTTTTTTTAGCTGTTCTGTCGTTATTTCCTGCGATCTTCTTCATGCAGTCAGTCAGAATGAATGGGCGTTTCTTTGACTATTTATAGGCAAATATGGGCGTTACGTGAAGCCCGCAAAAGCTGCCCCGCATTTCGAGTCGGTTGTGATTTATAAAGGGAAACCGGCGTAAGAAGTGCCCTACTTACTTTCCTCGCCGGTACGCAATGTTCGGTGAATCGGAAAGTGTCGGTGCGTATTTATTTGCTTTGTCCTACGTAAGCAACCTTCCCACGCCAATCCTACGCAAGGCTTTGTAAATGAGGCCCCTGAACATATTGCCTACCAACACACAGCAAAAGAGCAGAAGGTGAAAACTTCCAAAAGGGGGTGCTATGGTGCCACCCCAGATCCCTGTTGGTGGGTGGAGGGGGGTTCCTCAATAGGCGTAAGGGCCCCTCAGCAGTGGTGAAAGTCGGTTGGACCCACGGAGAATCCCCATTTCCTCATGTCACATGCTGCTTCTTGTGCGGATCCATAGAGCTTCGGTCCGTCGTCCCAGTGGATTCTCATTTTAGTGAGAGGAGTTTGAAAGCGGGTCCCTCTCTCCTTCAGAAGCTTCTTAATTCCGTTGTAAGCTTTGCGTTTCGGAACCACTTCTGTTCGAATATCAGCGGCCGCCCCTACACAACGATTTTCTTTTGCCAAGCTTTCTTTAACCGTGAATTCCAAAAAATGTACGATCATAGAACGCGGTGGCGAGTTGCAGTTCGGTTTTTGGGCCAGCGCCCTGTGTGCCCGTTGGATTTGCAGACATTTGGCGGCAGTGAGAGCTCCGTTGTGAGCAGTTGGTGTACATATTTGGGAGCAGAATCTCCTTCTTTATCCTCGGGTATTCCAAAGATCCGAATGTTATTTCTCCTACTCCTCCCTTCAACTTATCCTGCAGAATCTGCTGTTGTTTTAGGGACTTACAGAGTGCATCCTTCACCTCCATATTCCACGTCTCTGTTTCCGCGATCCGTCCCTCTGCCTCGGCGATTCGAGATCCTTGTAAAGTTTTAGTGTTGGCAGAGAGTTGTTGGTTCATTTCTCGCTTAAGCTCGTTTTTTCTGATTTAATGTTCTCCGTGACTTGCTCCTTGAGCGTGGTTAAGTTCTTTTTCATTTCGGTTTTGAGGTAGCGTATTTCTTTGCTAATTGCCTCGAGCCCTGACCGCATTGTCAAGGTTAACGAGTTAGCTTGGGCAAGTTGCACCTGTTCTTCGTCGTGGTTCTGCTCCATTGTTTTAGAATTGTGTCCGTTCTGTTTGTCTCGTCTTTCCCTACCTCTAGTTACAACTCCCCCACTCATCTAACTTTACTGTAACGTGTGTTTTTATGAATTATGGGGAGTTGTTTTAAGCTAGCTATCGGAGTTTTACGCCGCCATCACCTTCGCCGACCGGAAGTTCTCGTTATTATCCCATTTTAACCTGTTGAACCCCATCCCCCCGCTCCCGGGCGGGAAAATGCTTCATCTGCAGGAAACAGCGTCTGAGGGCTTCTTAATATTTAATAAACTATGAATGTTTTATATCCATGTTTTTTTTCAAAAAAAACACAAAGCTAGCGCTGAGCCTCTAAATGAGCCACCAGCGGAAACGCATTACTGCACAGAAATTCACTCATAACACCCTTATTGCTTATCGTAGCTGCACGTCCAACCCATCGATTAGCATCGTGAGCAGACACAGAATCGATCGGTACATACATCATCACTCCATGATAAGAACTCGCGAAGATATTAACAAGAACAGACATCAAAACATGTGGCGCTAGGTAGCTAAAAACGGCAACATGGCTCACCTTGGTCGTAGTCTGGTCAAAAGTGGTCTTCAATGGCATTAAAACGATAAAAACGCTGCTGAAGTTAATCCATAGGTTAATCCAATGTGTCTGTGTCCCTTTGAAATGTTCTGATCATCCAAAAACAATAAACCTGCTTTTCCGTTTTCAGATTTCAGAGCGAGACATACAGTAGGTTCCCTCTGGTGCAAAACTGCGTGCGCATAGCTCTCATTTCTCAATGGTGTATGTGGAAATTCCCCTACAATTCTATTGGCTCTAACGGTCAGAAAGAGATGTCAATCACCAAAATCGACCAATGGGTTCCAGAGAAACGGTAAAACCCCCATTTCCACCCAAATCACCTCAGAGGTGGAGTTTTTTTTGCTAAACCTCTAAAAAGGTCAAATGTCACTTGTTCTGCATCAATCTTGATACAGGGTACTTATTAGGGCCCGAGCACGGATGTGCTAGGACCCAACGGCGTCCTAGCACGAAGTGCGAGGAAACCTATTGTTATTGGAGGAATTCTTCTTATTATGGTGCTGGCGTTTCCTGTTTTTGAGGTCTTTAGTATGCTTCAAAAGTTGTAAAATGTTGCACGGATTCCAGAATCGGTGAAAAATATAATATTCTGGACTCAATGTGTTCAAATTGTCCAACATGCTCTCTAGCGCCACCTATGGCCATTTCCATTTTTGGAAAGATGTACAAAGTTGCACCGTATCTCCGAATGACCTGAATTTTTGCACACTTATTCGGGTGGACCTGCTCTACATATAATCTCCTTGAACCCCTAAGCTCCGCCTACTTTATTTTTGTTTTAATTAGCATTATTTTTATTTAATTTTTTTAATATTCACTTAAATTTCAAATTTTTGTTTTTCAACACCAAACTTGGTATACAGCATCGCTGGACGGTCAGACACATTATCGTAGGAAATGAGCATGTTCAGTCGATAAATGTGGCCGTCATTACTCTAAACGTGTTTGCAAAAAGGCGGGGCTTAGATAGAAATGCTCATAACTCATCAACAATGTACCAAAAAAACACACATTTTGGTGGTAAGGTTCAGTCTGTATTGGGGAATAGGCACACAAATTAATTTTCATTTTGGAATATAGGGGGCGCCAAAAACAAGGACGAAATTATTATTTATTTTTTTAGACATACTCTGGGGATGACTATGAACTTATATTTAAAGTGTCGCAGCGAATGACAAATGTGGGCGTGGCCTGTACTTATTTTTTTATGACGATGAGCTAAAATGTGCTTCGGAACGCAAAACTTGGGACACACGTCACAGCCCACGACCTTTTCGAGAATGTAAAAAAAAAACGTAATTATTCAAAAAAGCTGCTCACTAGCGCCCCCTATTGTGTGGTAGTCATATATAGTTTCTCAGAAGTTCACGAATTTTGGCACAGATATTCCTCATGGAATTGTGGACATATTTCTAATTTGCTTCCATTAGCCCCGCCCTCCAGGAAGTCGGCCATTTTGAAAAATGTGCGTTTTCCAGCCATTTTAAGCACATTCTTGCGAACCCCTCCTAGGGGAATGATCGGAAAAAGTCCAATCCAGGACAAGTTCAGCCCATATCCAATGTGATACTAAATTGCGAAGGAATAGTCGATCGCTCAAACGATGAGCTCGTAAGCGAACGGAGAATTTTCCATTTTTTACGATTTACATGTCACAAATTACTCCAAATTACTCCAAACTACTCGCATATAGTTTTTCCGATATTCACGAAACGCTGTATACACATTGCTATTATGATTGCACACATATTTGAAATTGCAACGGACTGAAAACTTTGCAACGGACTGAAAACTTTGCAAAGTCCGTTACAACGGTACCATTTTTCACCATTTGCCCGGCACATCAACACACACACACACACACACACACACACACACACACACACACACACA
>CALSBZ010045941.1:0-11182 GCA_943591055.1 Gobionotothen gibberifrons
TGGACTCCATGATGGAGGAGGTGAGGATGGACTCCATGATGGAGGTGTAGAAGTTCACCATCATCGTCTTTGGCAGGTTGAGTTTCTTCAGCTGCCTCAGGAAGAACATCCTCTGCTTCTTTGGTGAGGGAGCCGATGTTCTGCTCCCATTTGAGGTCCTGGGCGATGATGGTGCCCAGGAAGCGGAAAGACTCCACAGCAGTGACTGGGGAGTGACTTACGGCCCCTACACACGGCGGCGTGCGTTGCCGCTTCAACGCTTCTGCCCATTCACTTTGAATGGGGTGACGTCACGATTCGCCGAACTGCATTGTGGGAGCAAAGCGTAGCTTCTCTCGCGTTGCCCGCTGCAAAAGTTGAGCAATGTTCTACTTTTGACGCCTCGACGGAGGCGTCAGCCAATCGAATCATATGCCAGTACAAGCTCTAGCCAATCAAACCGCTGCTTGTGTGTCAGGGGCGGGAGATTCATGTGATTGGTTATTGGTCGAGTTTCAGCCCCCCCCCGCCGGCAAGCGTTAACGCCCGCGGCCGTGTGTAGGGGCCGTTATGCGCTCAGGAAGGCCATCAGTGGTCGAGAGCAGGATCTTGGCTTCACTCTAACACCAAGGAGGTCCAGACTCCTGACAGACCTGGACTATGCGGACGACATCAGCCTGCTCTCCGACAGCGTGGAGCAAGCACAGGAACTCCTGAACAGAGTGGAGTCAGAGTGTGCCAAGGTTGGCCTGAGGCTAAACAGCAAGAACACTGAGGTTATCACCTATAACATCTTACCGGAACATCCACCTCTGACAACAACAGAAGGCACTGTGCTTAACCTCAGGCTCGAAAATGACATTCCCAGAACAAATGACCATATCTTCCCTTCTAAAAGGGTTAAATTAATAATCTTTGTTCTCAAAGTAATGATAAACCTGTGAGCTGGATGTAGAAAAGTCAGAATCAATATAGATTTTTTTTATTTTAAAGAGAATTCAGATTGAACATGGTAAAAAACTGTAAATTATAGTGTCCGACTAGTTAACCTGTTAAGCCCTAAGGTCCCCGTCGGCGGGTACTTTACTTTTTTTTACTTTACTGTGTCTCAGGGGATCTTAATATTTAAGAACCTATTAATGTGTTATACCAGATTAACGGAAATAATCTCAGCTAATTGACGATACAAACAATTTTTACCAAAACAAAACACAAGTCTCATAAGAAGCATCTAAATGAACGCTGGTTCACTTCTTACCGGGGTAGATCTCCATGGTAACTTATGCTGAACACCTAACTTGCTCCGGAGATAAGAGATCAACTCAGTGAAAGCACTGCCTGCTGACCAATCAGAGCTCAGTGTGGGGAGTTTAAAGCTATCAAGTCACATTACAGGAGAAAGGAAATACAGAAAAACTGCCGTATGCCGGGAAGACGGCCGGCAAAAATTGTGAACGTGAAAATGTATAGAATATCCTACACAGTCTCACAGCATTTCAGAACGATTTTAAAAGTAAATAATAACAAATTAGAAGGTAAAAATGAAGTAAAAAAATACAGATTTCAGTATTCTGACACAGAAAGATTTTAGAAGCAATGTATTTATATTGGTAGTATGTTTCGTGCCTGCACCAAATAATAACAAATTAGAAGAAAGAAAAAAATATAGATTTCAGTATTCTGAGGCTCTGAGCCATTTATTTTCCTGGCGGACGGCAAATAACTCTGACATTATACAATTTAAAATAAAAGGGATAGGGTTCGGGTAAAATATTGAGTGAGAAAATGTTTTTATGAACCCCACAGCTTCCGGTCTTCCAAGACCCGAACGGACAAAAAGACATGGTGCAGGCACAAAACATACTACCAATAGAAATGCATTGCTTTTAAAATCGTTCCGTGTTGGTGAACACGAATCAATAGATGAAATTCATTTCGTGACTATAACACGAAATGCCGTGAGACTGGGTTGGAATATCACCTCCTATCTTCAGAGCAATCTGACTATTATAACATTAGCGTTAAGAAAGCTTACTTAAATATCTGCCACAACATAAGTAACCGGATCAAAGTAACATTACGTACAGTCCGTGACACGGTGAGTGCAGACGTCGATGTGTCCCATTATCCTTCATATCACATAATATCACATCATAATATCATATATTTCCTTTTCTGAGTCAGCTTCTCGAGCCTTATCTGGACGTGTATGGGCTTAGATATTTCTCATAATTATTTGTGTGAACAGAAAAATAATGTGTGTGTAAGTATGTGATTTGTAAATGTAAAACACCATCCACAAATGCATTTAAAAGATTTTCAAACTCACAAAAAATGTAAAACGGATTAATATCATCGCCGTTAAAGCTTCTCGCGTTCTTTGGCAACGAGCAAAGAGAGGCTTTACCGCGCTTCCAGGGACCATCAGCTTGGGAGCCTAGGGACACACAGTTTCAAGAGGGGCTTCTTGAACTCTTTCAGGTAGACCAGGATTCTACCAGTAAACTCCAACCATCCATAGCTCCCACCAATATGTCTGTGGAAGCTATTCAGTATTTTTCACATTTATTTAATGTATTTATTTGTTATTTTTTGTTTTGTAGAATTAATTAATTTACAGCCATATTATTTAAGTTAAGTTGTGTTCCAGCTGAAATGCTTTTATTTTGAAGGTGATGGGTCAATTTGAGAACACAGCTGGGTTTATTTAAGTCAATCAGGGCACACAGCTGGGTTTACTTAAGTCAATCAGGGCACAGCAGCAGTCTGTGGGCACCGGGAAGGTCTATGGTTTTTTACCAGTATCAGGGCTGAGTTCAGCAAACATTTCAACACCTTTTGCTGTATTGTTCTTACCAAGGTGAAGCTAATAAATACTTTTATTGTTGTTGACAAATAGCCACTACAATGTCCTTGGGAGAACACCGGGCCCTGGAGGAACTGCTGGTAACAAGGAAATAATCCTCAAACCAGCTGACAAGGGGGTCGTGGTTATTATGGATAGGGGCCAGTATATCCGGGAGGCAATGAGACAGCTTGAGGATCCTAGCTACTACTTGCCTCTTGACTCCCCTATTTATGAGGAAACAGCAGGGTTGATTGGGGAGATCTTGGAGGGAATGGCCAAGGGGCACTGGCTTTCTAAAAAACAGGTTTCTTATCTTTCGGGTCCAGTGGTGCCTAAACCTCGGCAATTTTGTTTGCTGCCCAAAATTCACAAAACTCCTGAGGCATGGTCAGTTCCCCATCGGATGCCTCCAGGTAGGCCGATAGTGTCCGACTGCGACAGCGAAAGCTACCGCGTGGCAGAGTGGTTGGACTTCCATCTCAACCCCCTTTCCACCCGACATGAGAGCTATTTGAAGGACACGTACGAATTATGGCCCGTCCACACAGCAGCGTTAAAAAAATCTTCCAAAGCTTCTGAAAAAAAATTCCCCATTGACTTTGAATGGGGTGACGTCACTTTGCCTCGCTTCTCGCCGAACTGCATTCTGGGGAAGCAAAGCGAAGATTTCCAGGATTTTCAGGATTTTCAGGATTCAAAAGTTGAGCAATGTTGAACTTTTGAAGCTGAGGTGGAAGCGTCAGCCAATCAAATCCCGTTTAAGCAAATCTGACAGTTCAAGCGCTAGCCAATCAAACCGCGTGCAAGCTGGGAGTGACATACCGCAGTTCATTTTCTATATTCCTAAACACGGAGGAGACATTTTTTATTGTGGTAGCAAATCACCCGGTTCTTTATGACCAGTCCCTTACCGGATACAAACCGGAGGAGCCAGGCATGGAGGGAGGTGGCAGAGACAGTGGGTGAAACTGGTAGGCTTTCACCTGTTTGGGGATTTTATATCCAGTTTACTTCATTTTAACATCGCTATTGCTTTGTATGTCGGGGGCGGGAGATTCATGTGATTGGTTGTTGGTCGGGGGCGTTACACACCAAAGCGGCTATACAGGCGGACTGTAGGGGCAAACACCTGCAAAAAGTCGCGGTACTGGCTGTGTTTGTCATCTGCTGGTGGACTACCGGAGAGAATTACAGCGAGGGAGGGGTTGCATTGAATAACAGCAGCAGGAGCTGCCTCGGGGAGGGAGAAAAAGAGCCAGAGCGGAGAATAAACAGAAGGGTAACCATGGTAACTATGGGTGGGAAGTCTTCTTCGCTGCTTTTGTGGCAGACTACAGCGCCACTTACAGGCCTGGCATATGTACTACAGCGTCTCCAGCGCTGTCGAGCGGCAATGGCCGGCGGTGGCCCAACCTCTCATTCCCCTAATAGGTGGAGAGTTGACCATATAGGCGGAGCTCCCCTTTTGTGACGTAGAAAATAATTCAAATCAGTATCAGTCTGTATCAAATCCGTTGCAGCCCCGTTTTTAGAGATTTGGGTATGGAGGAAAAGAGAGAGGGTTGTGTTTTCTGACACTTGGTGAGTTCCCTGACACACCGGGGACACATTCATGTATAAAAGACGTACAAGAGTGCATTTTGCATGATAGGTCCCCTTTAACCTGTTTTTCACGACACTGTGTCTCAAGGAACCTTAATATTTAATAAACTATGAATATTTTATATCCATATAACGGGGGAAACATATTTTTCATTTTTTTTTTCCAAAAAAAACCCACAATGCTAACACTGACCCTCTGAATTAGCCCCGAGCGAAACATCCTAACCTATTACCACACCGAAAATCACTCCAAGCTCCCTTATTACTTATCCTAGCTCTGCACATCCATAACATCGTTTATGATCGTAAAGACACAGAATCTAACGGTGCCAGCCTCAACACTGAAAGATACAAACTCACAACAGGGGAAACAAACACAGACATCACAACACGTACCTTCACGGAGATTTTTACCGGAGATCGTCTCACCGTAGCTGTCAATCTGATCATTAGAGTGTTCAATGTGTTAGTAATTAAATCAATGTTGTAATGGCATAATTTAGCTTAAATGTTGATTTTATTGAAAAAACAGAAGTATTCACGCAAAATGTATGTTAAGCTTTTATTTTGAAAAGACTTCCGCCAGAATCAGGAATACAAGTTTATTTTGAAAATCTATTCCGGAAGTTATCTCTGAAATACTGACGGAAGCTTGAACTCAATGTTAAACCGAACGTAAATATCATCAGCTGTTGTAATAAGAAAAAAGTGATGCAGGCGAGTGTGTAGAACCAAGGCGTGTTTAGTCATGTGTTAAATGTACGATGTAAATATCCTTTGAAAAAGTGTGTGCGGAAATAGGGGGACTAGCGGAAGTCATCAACAACAAAGATAGCAGATGGGAGGAGCCAAGTCTACTGTATTTAAGGAACGAAATGTGTTTTGTTCGGCCCTTCTTTCATCCCACCCCCGGAGGAGACAGCTGCAGTTGTATTCCTCCTCTTTCAACTCCCGCCTGCTTGTGACATCACCGCGCCTGATTTTTAATTAAAGTACCCACCTTTTGAAACTTTAGTCGAGACTCACTGATCTCCTTATTTTAAAACTTTCTCTTCTGGACTCAAGAATAACGGACATATCAATAAATGGCATTCAAACGAGAAAAAACGCTGCTGCATCGGTTAATCCATAGGTTTTCATTTATAGTAGTGTTACTTTCGTTGACTAAAACTATGACGAAATATGTTCGTCAACGACCTTTTTTTCCATGACGAAAACGAGACGATGACGAGACCGCACCGACGGCAGTAAACAATAACTGTAACGAAATCATCATGCAATATCGTTGACGAAAAATGAGGAGACGAAATATTATGAAAGATAACGTTACATCTCTGATAGTCAGTTTTTCTCCCAGCAGTTCCATTTCCGGTGCTGCGGCTGGGCAGCAGCTGTGTGTCCGTGCTGCGCGCGGCGGTACATTTGAATTACACCGGGCAGCGGCACAATATCAACTGTCAGGAATACTCGGGTCTAACTCATGGTCTAACTAACCTTATTTAACGGGAAATAAAATGGCAACAACAGGGCTTGGGAGCAGTGGTCAGGTTAACCGAATACCCCCCCGTCAGCGCGAGTGAGTGATCAATTGTGCACTCAACGGGTAATAATGGATTATGACGGAAATGTTACGATCCTGTCCATCAAAATGACTGACAACGAAAAAGTCTAAAGCCACCACTGCTTGGGAGAAAGAAACAATGTGATATTTGGGCCCATTTTCACTACAATGAGGCGGAGAAAAAAAGTGAATGCATTGTTATATCAGAAGGGAAGCAATGTGGCATAACACAGCTGGTAAAAACACCACACACCAGATACTCTCTGCAAAGCTTCTTAATCATTCAACCTGTTTTTCATCAAATAAGGACAAGATATAATCTTATTGTGAAATAAGTTTGACTAAAATGACAAATTATTGGTTTTGGCTAGACTAGTTGGACTGAAATGTTCTATATAATCTGATGACTAAAAAAGATTCAACAGTTTTCATTGACAAAAAGTAGACTAAAATAATTAGTTTTCTTCGACTAAAATAAGACTAAAATGCTCAGACTTTTAGTCGACTAAAACTTGACTAAAATATTTACTGTTTTAGTCGACTAAAATAAGACTAAAATGCTCAGACTTTTAGTCGACTAAAACTTGACTAAAATATTTACTGTTTTAGTCGACTAAAATAAGACTAAAATGCTCAGACTTTTAGTCGACTAAAACTTGACTAAATAAAAACAGGATGAAGGTGACTAAATATGACTAAAACTAAAAAGGAAATTTAACACAGGACTAAGACTAAAACTAAATAAAAAAATAGCTGATGAAATTAACACTAATTTATAGTCCATAATTCCATATTTATGTAAAAATCGGAGACCAAAAGTTAGCTGCTAATGGTAGCCACCTGCTGCTGCTATTCCCAGACGCGGCAGTCTAACACACACACATGACCAAATAAGGACTATGTGGGAGTTCTCCTCGATTCCATTGGCTCTGACGGTCAGAAAGAGATGTCACATGTCAAAATCGAGCAAGGGGGGCCAGAGATAGGTCAAATCCACCCAAATGACCCCAAAAGAGGGTTTTTTTCTAAATGTCTCTAAAAAGGTCAAATATCACTTGTTTTGCATCGATCTTGATACAGGGTACTTATTATATGTTGTACTTTGGATTCCTAAAGCTTTTAGTCTACTAACCCATCATCCAAGGTTAGTTTTCACTATAAGTACAACATGTTTTTTGGACGGACACTATAATTTACAGTTTTTTACCATGTTCAATCTGAATTTTCTTTAAAATAAAAAAACTTCTATATTGATTCTGACTTTTCTACATCCAACTCACAGGTTTATCATTACTTTGAGAAAAAAGATTATTAATTTAACCCTTTTAGAAGATATGGTCATTTGTTCTGGGAATGTCCTTTTCAAGCCTGAGACCTGAAAAACAGGCTTGGGGTCTAACAGGTTAAGTAAACGTGTCATAATAATATACAATTTTTTATATATATATATATATATATATAGTGGCCACAGTCAGGCAGTTCATGGGAATTAGCTGTCAGCATCTCTAAGACACTTCCAATGGTGTTGAAGGAGGTATGTTTTTATATTCCCTCTCAGTCTCATCCGCCATTAATCTTTATTTCTCTTTGGTGCACTCAATGATCCAAATGAGCAACAGTCTAAGATCCACAAATAAATATGTAAAGACCCACAGTCTTACACGTGTTATCCTTGCGTATAAATAAAGAGCAATATTTTGTGTTGTATTTTATTTACCTGATGGTGTACGTGTGGGGACTGGAGCGCATAACTCTCTCATAAATATACAAGTTGGCAGATAAATAGAAGCAGACAGATAAGACATTCATCTCACTTTCTGAGTGTGCCTGTTTGCTACAAATTGAAAAGTTTGGCAGACTTCGCCGCATAGAATATGACTGGGTTTTGATGCGCCGGTGTCTGTGCATTTTGAAACGAGATTGATTTGTGGTGGTGGAGCTGTTTACTTGCTGAATAATATGTCAAAGTGGAAGACCAATGTGAGCCTGTATTGTGATCTATTATTTAGCCAGTGGAGGCTGACTCAGCTCCTTATTGTGAAAACTTGAAAATAGGAACTCCAAAATTCACATTTTTTTCTCCTGTACATGCAACTTCAAGATTATTTTTTTAAACGTAGATTTCAAAGAAAAATGATTTCAGTGAACCAAAAAGGATAAGTGTAACTTTCTAATGTGAATTTATGAAGTTGACCCAACACCAAAGTGTCAAAATGTTAGCACAGCGGCGGCATTTAGTGTAGGATGTGATGGAAACTTCTAGAGCAATGGAGTCGAAACACAGTTTGACATTGAGAGCTGGAACTTGATGGCAAACACTGATGGTTTATTATGAAGTTACGGCCGGAGAACTGACAAGACATGTGCTGCCGCCACGAGGTGACACAGCAGTTGCCAAACCAATTCTGAAAATCTCTTCAGTAGTCGAAGGTTTTAACTAGTTACATTACATCACATGTCACTTGTTAGACGCTTTTATCCAAAGCGACTTCCATACTCAATACTGTGGACAATCCCCACAGGAGCACTTTGGGGTGAAGAGTCTCAGGGACACAACGACATGCTGACTGCAGTGGGGTTTGAACCTGAGACCCCCTGGTCCCCACACCAAGGCTCTACCCACTGCGCCACACGCCTCCTAGTTCCTAGCTCAGAGTGTAGACTAAACAAACAGGGCACTAAATGGACGTCGTCCATGGTCAAAGGATGTACGCCAGTGGGACCTACACACCCGAGAAGAAGGACTCACAGATATCCAACAATGAACTATCTCAGGCCAGCTTTGCTCTGTCGATGCCCAAGCATAGGACACATGTTTCAGTTTAGGGGTGGCTTGCATTTTAGAAGTGGCCTCAAAGTAAAAGTATAAAGAGTGGTGCAGTAATGCGTCAACATTTGACCTCTTCTGGTTCCCTCATCTCGAAGAGTGATGTGTTCAGGGTCACGCACCTTAAGGACTGTGTTCGACACAAGTTCACAAGACTTTACCGATGTGTTCTTCGACATACATCATTACATTCCCCACTGGTGAAGCTTCTATGTGTCTCAACGAAATGAGACTAGTAAACTTCATCACGCCAACACAAGCCTGCCTTTAGCTTAGTGGTGGTGATGTGTTTATAGCATTATGCTAGCTTTCTTCCCCTGTCAGTCGCACATGATAATATGTGGAGATTCTGCTGCTGAACAAAACGTGTTAAGTATCACACACGTGTGTTGGCACCAAAGCTTATTTTCTGCAATATTCCAAAACTCCCATCAGATAATCCCATTGAGACGCTGGCTTCCGGGTCTGCCTACAACAAACCGTCATCACTGCAGCTCTGTAGATGTGATGTCGACTAAAGCTGGAGTACTGATGAAGAGCTTCACTTCTTAATGCTGGGTGTTTAAAGATATGATGAAAATGTTGTTTGACTGGAGAGTCCAGGTATTTTTGATAACAATCATACCTGGCTTTTTTTACTTTTGACCTTCACTGTTGAATGCCAGCATGTTCCCATAGCAACTAAGTAACACTGTTTGGTTCCTTTTTACCTGGAGGCTTTCTGCATTGGGTCTGTAGCCTTCTGAATGTCATGTATATAATGCAAACCCCACTGGCAGTCGCTGTCAAATACATTCCTTTAGAAACTTGATGGAGTTTTTAACAGTCGATGAAGGTTAGATGCTTTGCAAAGCACATAATGTGTACCTGCTAACAGGTTAATCAGATGGTCCCCAACACTGTGTGAGTTTATGGTAAAGGAACAGAGTTTCCAACCCACACGACAAACCGCTCAACCAACAGCTTGTGCTGTAAGAAATCTCCATATTAATAAACACCAACAGCACGGTAAACAACAGGGACTGGTAAACACACATCTTTCACATTGCTTGTCATGCCTGAATACAATAGATATTGTACCGTCCCTGCCAACACTTGCAAGCTGTCAAGCTAAATAAGAGACGTTGGTGAATTCATATCGTTTTCTGAAGTTACTGAGATCAATGCTTCATAAAGTTGGTTTGCAAAGGGTTTCTCTTACTTTAACCAGCACAAAACGAAACCATTGTGGACTGATCAAATAACATGTAGACTTCTTTCTTTTGGCGTTCCTTAAATCTGTCTTTAAAATATTTAAACATAATGATTGTGTAAATGACCCTTCGTTGTTACCCTCATGCAGTGGCGTTTCTACATGTACAAAAGTGGTGGGGCACAAAAAACGTAGATGTTTATATATAAACTTCTGCAGTGACATGCAGTGAGGTTCATGGATGGTGAGGCACTGGCACTGACTCTTCAGGTTTACAAATATTATATTTTGACCTAAATCTAAATATTCTATTATTTTAGTCTGATGCTTCGATTAATTTTAAACATACAGTTCAAAAATGTCATTTTATCATTTAAATATTGGATTGTTCTCTCTTAGTAAGATCCCATTTCCAATAACATGGTGGTCTTACCTTGACTTGAAGATGAAGTCCATGCTATCCCTCTGGACAAACATCTCTATTACTTTTTTCTAAAAGTCCTCCTTATCTTCTTGTAGTTTCAAAAGTCAAATCTTAAATCTAATCGATAGATTTATGATCGATAGATTTATGATTCGAAAATCATAAAAGTAGGGTAGACATGTGGATATTATCCGGCTGAACAAAACGTGCATTTATCTAACCGTTTCCCACAGTTCTTATTTCGAGCTATTTTCTAAAATCCTATGGAGAAATATCATTGTTTTTGTCGAGGGAACCCGTGCGCAGCTTACTTCCGGGTTTCCGCTGCTCTCTCTCGTCTCCTCTTACACACTACACATTTCGCGGCACACGTGCTTACAGCCAATCAGCTCTGAATGATGTGAGATGACGTATGGTGGGGATGGCAGCTCTATGCCCCATGGTCATTATTTCTTTGCCACAAACACTAAATAGGAAAATACTCTGAGCATGCGCAGTGTAGTTTTTACAGTCACCGTTCACTTTGACAGTGAGAGGGAGGGCAAGATCAGGTTTTGTCCCACATTGTTCATAACGGCTCAATAGGCACACTGTAGACACGAATTAGAAGAAAACAGACTAAAACATCAATGCACAGACGAATCAGATGATTAAATATGATCTTAAAATATATTTTATATGTTCTTTTATTTATTTATTTTAAATTTTTTGTAATGATTATTTGTAATACTTTCTGCTGACACTAGGTG
>CALSBZ010045950.1:11991-32797 GCA_943591055.1 Gobionotothen gibberifrons
ACACACACACACACACACACACACACACACACACACACACACACACAGTGAGTGCTGGTGAGCTGGCAGCCAGAGTACACAGTGAAGTGGTTTAAGGAGAGCCTCATGTTTCTCCTACAGTGCTGGACAGACAATCGATATCTGTAGCGCAGATCTGCGACAACTGCTGATTGTCCTGCTGGTCTCTCACAGCTAAATGAGATTTACTTAATTATACTGCTTTATCTAATTGTAGCAGCGCCAGTACGGAACCACAAAATAGCCTCTGGAGAAATCAGACTGGCCACTGGACCTGCGCTCGCAAAGTATGTTTCCAATTCATTTTTAATAGAGCAATTCCACAAACTGTCCATGTATAACAGCACAGCAGAGATGGGCATATACTCTGATGGTCGATAATACCTGTGAAATACTGTCTGGTATGATGTTTTTTATTTGTATCAACTAGGTGTTAGACATAAGATGTTTTGAGGGACCGCAGTTATTTAGTTAAAGGCCCCGAGTCCCTAAACAATATTCTTCTTAGTGGATGTGACACAGCCTTCCACTGTATGCACTCCTAAGACCTATATCCATTTATTATCTATTAGACAAACAGCCAAAATGACTCCTCACTAAAGCCTGTGTCACACTGTCCCGAAATTGACACCAGATGGACACACGAATATGGAATTGTGAATTTCGCACGAAGATGGCCCCGAACTTGGTCAACAGCCAAGCAACAACCGAAGCAAGTACGATGCCTACAGAATGCCACACGATGGCACCAAAAACCACACACGAAAATATGGTCGACTTTACTGATGATTGAGAATGTATCCAGACTCAACGTAAGAGCTTAAACATACACTTTATTCTTTACTTTCTCCGTCTTCATATGTAGATTAGAAGATATGACTTATCTCCGTCATGTTGTTTCCATAGCAACAACAACTTCCTGTCAACAGCGTAAACTCGCCTTCAAAATAAAAGCATATACATAAAACAGGAAGTTAACCTAAATTACATTTAAGACATACAACTGCAACGAAAGTAACAAAAACAATGTAATATCCTTTTCAGTTACACAGAACACAAATTGGGTTATTTACATAATATGTTTACATGATTTTGTTGTGCAATAATTGCAATCTCGATGTCATCGTACTATAATACGATGGCTACACGACGGCATTGCGAGGGCTTCACATACGTAGTCGTGTTGCCTTCCTAAGACAATCGGGCAGCTTCTTGTTTCCTTCGTATTGTCTTCTTGAGGCGAAAATGCCCGATGGCACCGATGATCAGACGAAGATGACACGATTTGACAAGATGCCCTCACGAGTGCCTTACGAAGGGCAAAATGGACACACGAATTCAACACGAAAATGAACCTTCGCAAGGCCCTTCGGCAATTTTTTGGCATGCCAAAGATTTTGCCACCGCTCACGAAGTTGCTGCCGGAGCCTGAGAAATTCCACCGGCGGTCATACGATGGCTTAAGATGCCCTCACGAATGGCCCGATGTTGTTATGATCAGAGCCGAATTTGAACATTTCCTTTATCGTGTGTGGTGTCAATTTCAGGACAGTGTGACAGGGGCTTAATAAACTACAGAACAAAAACACAAGTATATACTCTATACTTGGGGCGACAGTAGGGAGTACAGTGTTTCCCCTAGGTTTACTGTCTTGGCAGGGTGCAAGGGGGAGGTGCCCGTACATTTTCTTTTGAATTTGTTTTATCCTCTGGAGCAGAGAGAGGAGCTGTGGATTATTGTTATTGTTATCGTACAGTAAGAAAGTATTTGTACATTAAAAAGTAATACAGGACAGTGTTACACTGTCCTGTATTACTTTTATTCAAACTGTATTCCCTTCTTATCATGTAGCCTACACTTCTTCCTTTCATTGATACATTTAAATGACCTGACTACAGCATATAACATACCTGCTGCAACCCTGTGCTGCTGCTGCTTCTCTCTGCCTCATCCTCTATTGCTGGAGGCAGCTCCACCTCATCTGATCTCTGATATGAAAGCAATCGTATTATGATCATATTGAGCTATTGGAATCTAACATTACACAAGCAGTCTGCTTGTCATACATTGCTGACGATACTATAATCAAATCAAATCAAGTTTTATTTATATAGCACATTTATAAACGATTTTTGATCGAGCCAAAGTGCTGTAATAATATGATAATATGCGGTATAAGTGGTAATTGTTGAATATTACTAAATGTTTTCTGACTAAGTGATATTTAAAGAGGCTTCATTGTTAAAGGGGCCCTATTTTGCTTTTTTGAGGTTTTCCATTTCCTGTAGTGGGTGATATAGGTTTTTGGGCATGTAAATAGTCTGCAAAGGCTAAAGCCCAAAGTTCCTTCCAGAGGGAGTTTCTCGCGCTCCAACACATTGTACTATCCATCTATCGATTAAGGGGTGGGACATCTCTAAGCAGTTGAACAATCACAACAGAGCCGGCCAGCTAACCAATCAGAGCAGTCTGGGCTCTGGTTTCAGACAGAGGGTGAAAAGAGGTGCTGCAGCACAGGCAGTATGAGAAAAACAAAGAGCATTTTGAACATTATAGAGACAAAGAGTATTACACCGGAGAGCAAAAGAAAGGAGAGCAATAAGGCAAAACTAAATGAAAGAGAAGAGACACACAGACAGCTGTGGGTGCGGCATGTTTCCAGCCATATAGCATACAGTTGGATTATGTTTGTATTGAATGCTGGCTTTGAGATTGCTTCATCTTAACATCAACAACGACCCCAACCAGTACCATAATCCTCCTTGAGCTAGGCCCCCCCATGGGAGCCCACCTCTCCGCATTGGACACTGGGACAAAATATGTGGGTATTTGAAACTTGCAGCACTTTAACCTCCACTAGCATGTATTGCGTCACATCAAATCAAAGCACTGAAGCAAGTGTGTGTATACGTGTGTATGTGGTTGTGTAATTTTGCGTTTGTGCGTATTGTGTTTGTTTCCCGGGGAAAACACTCACGAGAAACACCGGCTGTTGTTATGCCTGCTGTGACGTCAAGTTACTCCGTTCTCCGCTTGTAATTATGCCGTTACAAGCTTCAAAGTTGTATTTATCATCTGAATTTGCCGAAACAAGTTTAATATCCTGAAAGCCAAGACTTTGTTTATTTGAAATTAGATGAAAACAAACTGTAACGGACCCTGCCGTGTTATCTATGATTACTATACGCTTGCATTCATAATTTCAGCCGGAGGGAGGGGAAGCGGCGCTGCAGAACAGCAGAGTGGTGAGTGAGAGCTGTCATCTTCCCTTCCAGCTTCAAAACATGTATTTATCGTGTGATTTTGGAAATAAAAGTTTCATATTCTGAAAGCCAAGACTTTGTTTATTTAAAATCAAACAAAACACCCGAACCCCAAATCCACGTTTATTTTAAAATGAGCCGTTGCGACTTCCGAATGATTTCAATAGAGCGGGTCACATATTGATTTTACAAAATGCAGCACAGATGCCATGTCTACCAAAATGATTGAGGAGTGTGTGTTTGTGAGGCAGGACAGTGACTGGAATGGTGGCAGGAGAGCCATAATAGACCGTGACAGGTCCCACTGATTACATTACCCCACTATTAAACAGAAACACACTCACTTACACATAGGAGCGCACACACACACAGTTTTATCGGGTTTACAAGGGAGCAAAGAATGCATACATACACATCATGGGTAAAACAGAGCAAAGAGCAGTCTCAATAAAAGTCTAATCAATTATTCCTCTCTTTCTAACACCATCCACCATATAAAGTCATACCGCTAAATTATCAGTACATTCAGGTGAGTCCATTACAGCAGCCAATACCTTTAGTGCAGCTATTAGTTATTTGAAGCATAACCACAAAAAATAAATACCTGCACTTTTAGCCTTCATCTAGGATTGCTTTCGAAAGCTGTATTATGTAGGACAAAACATATGAAAGAAATATTTGTAAAACTTAAAATAAAACACTGGCTATCTGCAGACGAACTGGTAATACTGATGCTGCATTCTGTGTCAGACTGGCAGTTGTCTGACTATGACTAAGGGCAGGTGATATGATTTTATTTGTATATAATAGTTTACTTTTTTTTTTTACTGTATTGACGGTATAATGTTTAAAGATTGAATCCTAAAACCTGCAAATGAGTCAGCATTTTAGTGCTTACTGTTCCCTCGTCTTGTAAGATATAGAATACATCAGTAAATACCCCACTGGTGAATGTCTGAAGCTTCTATGTGTCATAAAAACGGTGATTGCTAACATATGACTAAACGAGGCTGCTAAACAGCACGATGAACATTAGCCACCCTAACACCACTTGTGAGACTAAACATGGATAGCATGTAGCCTTAGTGGCAGTGTTACATAGTGTTAACTGATACTGCAGTATACTGTACTGCTGCATGCTATTTGAATTCAGAACACACACGAGTCGGTCATCAGTCAATGCTCGGAAGTTCTACTAAATCCTGTTATTCCACTAAAATGTTCAAGCGGTGGGAGACTCAACCCTTTCTGCAAACAGCTCCACAACTCATACGTGCACAGTCACACACCCATACACATACACTCACTCAAACACACACACATTCATTAGTCAGATGTGTGGTCAGGCATGCAGCCATCATTCATTTACCAGAAAATGGCTGAGAGACAGAGATGGAGAGGGAGATGGGAGGGAGGCAGAGAGAGACGAATGGGAGGACAGGATTTAGTGGAACATGAAGAACCACAACTGGAAGAGCACCCGTGGGAGTACACACACAAACACACACAGTGCGCACATTCCAGCCATATCTGTGAGGCTGAGAGTGGCACTGCCTGGGTTTTGTCAGTTTATCATAAGGACGTTATAATGAGAAGCAGAGCCGAAATCTCCTCCTCCACACACACAAACACAAGCAGGGCGAGCTTTTAGAGAAAGTAGGCCTCCCTCTGTCTACACAGCGTGGTTAGTCTGTGGTCCGGAGCTGTCTCTAAGTGGCTTTTCAGACTTCTTATGCGAGTTATGATGAATAGAATTTGAAAAAGCAGCGAGAATGATCTGATCCGCAACATCAGCAAAAAATGCGTTTATCATTGAGGAAATCTGCCAAAGCATGGCAGTGGCAAGCAGATAATGCCAGAGATGTAGTTTAGTCTCAAGGAGGAAAAGCATAGTAAGTGGGTTGCCTGACATGTCTGTGAACAATTGAAATGCAGAAATACCACAACTTTTCTCACGTCTCCACTACGATACAGGCATTTATTACAATGTTATAAATGAAGCAGCATTCTTTTTCTATATATTTTTTTCTCCAGCATTTATCCATTCAGCAGAAAAAGAGCAACATTCGTCATGTTTGTGCCCTCCTGATGGATTTAGGGCCAATATTATGTCTGCTTTTACCTCCGCTTTGGTCTCCACTAACTCTCGAAGAACAAACCTGGCCCCTAAGCTGTTTAATGTTCCACTTTTTTTTCACCAGCTAATGATGTCTGAGCTGCAAAAGGCTAAGGAGCTCTGTGGGTGTCCCCTTTCACACCACTCAATATTGCTCATGTAAAATTATGAGAAGCCCATTTCAAATGTTTTGTTGCAACATCGAATCAGATCCACGGTTATTAAGACTTTTACAAATTTCATATGTATATAGAGTATATGTTAATAAAATGTAAAGATGATGTATTATGAAGCTAACCAATTTTAACCAAAAAAATCTCTGCATTTCAACAATCTTTAATGTATCTCAGTACACACAAAAGGAATGAAATGATCCAGCGTCCTCCAACCACCAGGAGGACACACACTTGAAAAGGCGGTGAAACTAAAGGTGTGTTGGACTGAGTGTGAGGCAAAAAGCCTTCATAGAGTTTTGTAGCAGCAGATGGTTGGACTACAAAAGACAGATGGCAACTTCCAACAGGTTTATCCTCTTCCAGTGGGCGGGAAGAAAAACGTGCTTCAAGAGAAACCTGCACTTTGGTCTCATTTGCTGTTGGTTAGTTCACCAAATTCCATCTGACAGAGGTGTACTGATGTTAGCGGGAGGCGTGTGGCGCAGTGGATTATTGCGTTGGTGTTTGGATCAGGGGAACAGGTTCAAACCCCTCTGCAGTCAGCATGTCGTTGTGTCCCTGAGACACTTCACACCAAATTGCTCCTGTGGGGATTGCTCACAGTATTGAGTATGTAAGTCGCTTTGGATAAAAGCGTCTAACAAGTAACATGTCATGTTACAATTATACACAGAACTTCAAAAATGTGCGTAACGGTACACACACACACAGACACATGCAGACACTCCTCCAGGTCCACCCCGCACACTCCTCAGGCTCCACCACACACACATATTCTGCTCCACCGACCTCGCCTGACCTCTGACTCACTCCTCACACTGCGGTTTTGAACAGCCAGTGAAATCAGAAGGCCATTTAACTCATTTAGACCCGCTCTCAGTAATTTCATCATGCTTTGGCAGAAGCGATTTATTGTGGCCCCATCTACACATTTTGGCTGAGAAACACACAAATGAATGACGAACAGTGGTGGCGAGCATGAAACAAGATGTCAGATTGTATTTTCAATGGCCAGGGAACAAATAGAAGAAGAATAATCCTCCTCATTTTTACTTTTACATTTCTTATTCCTATGAAATCTTTCAATTTCAGTTGGCTTATTACATGTGCAAGATATCAAATATATATGTTCTGGTCGATCCAGGTCTTAATTTATATACAACAAATCTGCATTAGTCTTGTTTGGAAAACGCCAATTCTGATGGATTTTAGTGGTAAGCTAACATTTTAAAGTGTCCAGTTTTTAACAACCATTATTCCACTTACATATAAACACCGTTCTGGTTCCCATGACCAATTGTAATTGATGATGATGATGGGAGATGACAGATTGCTTTTAGCCAGTAATGGCATGAATGAACCCTGATTGGCTGTGACAGGAGGCGCCCTCCTCCCTCTTCCTTTCTTACTGACCACTGGTAGTGAAATAAAAGGCTCCTGATTGGTGCTGACAGCAGCCTCCCACCTCCCTGTCAGCGGCCCGCTCGACTACATTTAGCAATCTCAACGACTCTTTGATCCAGAGGAATTTTCCAGTAAGTGCACCAGTAGAAGAAGCTTTCTTCCTGGATCACCTGATGCGCCAAATTTGATGGAAGGTTAGTTAGAATTCAAACACATGATTGAATAAGGATTACATAAGCTAGCAAAACTGTTTACTGAATGCACCATAATGTAACAATGCTACTACTAGGATGTTCAATATATAAAATGTAGTGTACTGATCACTTTGCAATGTACTGAATGTCCAAAAGCTCTTATTTGAACTCAAAGGAAAAAGATAATCTACAGATGGCTTGGTTGAAAAAGGTTGAAGTTGACTAATTTCACTAGTATTGTAAATGGCAAAAAGAATGTTGGTATTGTGACATCCCTATAATCAAACAATATAATTACTCCAACAAAAATAAGATTGATTCGAGAACATCCGTACAGTTCCCATGTATTCCAAACCTTGACTTGATGAGGGTCATTGTAATCAGTGACTACATCACACTGGGCGTGTAGTCCTCAGATATTTGTATAACCTTTGCACAAAGTTGAAACATTTACCTCCAAGTAGTGCTTGAACTTCATCTTGGAAGGCAGTAAGGTACGGAAACACCACAGTATATAACAGTAATCTGTCAAAGGGTGAAGATGTATTCTCTTTCTACTGAACTTGCTACCCGTGTAATAGATTTAAGGACGTTGCAGGCAATGTCAGAAACCAATGAGATGGACTATTTTATGACACTGGATTTACAGCATCAGTTTGATTAAGTACCTATCGATCGGATATAATGTCCATCTGGTTATTTTATCTATAAATCAACAGAATATCCATAATATTTATGATGGCTTTCAGTCATGCTGCCCACCACCTATGTGTTAAGATATTGTAATGTGAAGTGCTGCTGGTGAAAGTCAAGCTATATTTAACATAAAATGAATAATTTATATCTTGGAGTGGTACAAATTGAGTACTTTCTATAACAAACTGTAAGTAAAAAACACTACATTAGATTGTATGCATAAGGAAAGCAATACACATCCCATTGCTTTGACTCCAATATGCCTATTCAAGAAACAACTATGCAAGAGCAGTAGTCAAAATCAGAGGGGAAAAGACGCGTGGGACTGATTCAGATACAGAGAGCGATCTCATTCTCTATCTCCAAGCCCTTCCTGAATCCGGCTGCGAGGGGAGACAGTGATATATGAGGCTGGAGTAAAGTAGGGCAATCCCCTGCATGGAAAGAGAAGAGAAAGAATCGGGAAAAGAAAAGGGAGGAAAAACAAGAAAAGAGAGTGGGATTTAGAGGGAGGATGTGGAGGAGATAAATGTGCCGAGTGTGTGCTGGGGGGGGTTTCCACGGCTGGCCAGCAGAGCTATCGCTGACTAACACTCGCTGCCTTAATAGGGAGGATGGGTGGGAAAATGCGAAGGTCAGAGCAGTGAGCCCGGCTGTGCTCCACAGGACAGGACACACACATGCACATACTGTACACACACATACTGTACACACATGCAGACACAGCAGAACCACTGGAGCGCCATTGTACACAGTATAATAATAATAATAATAATAATAATAATAATACATTTATTTTGGGGGGCGCCTTTCATAACACCCAAGGACACCTTACAGGGCATAGGGGCAATATAGGGAACAATTAAAACAGTGGATTTCGTGAAGTAGTAGACAAGACAAACAACAGGAAATGGACCATAGAAGGACACAAAAGGACACAGGATACAGATTACAAAGAAAATGCCAGTTTGAACAGGTGGGTTTTGAGTTGGGCCTTGAATGTTGTTATGGAATCAGACTGTCGGATGTGTAGTGGCAGGGAGTTCCAGAGTCTGGGAGCCGAGCAGCTGAAAGCTCGAGCACCCATGGTTTTGAGGCAGGGGGTAGGGACGGTGAGAAGTCCTACGGATGAAGAGCGGAGGGTGCGGGAGGGGGTGTACTCCTGAAGGAGGTCGGTGATGTAGATGGGGGCAAGGTTATGGAGAGCTTTATATGTGAGTAGGAGGTTTTTGTAGTCAATACGGTAGCGTACAGGAAGCCAGTGTAGCTTAGTGAGAATGGGGGTGATGTGGTCGGATGAGTTGGTGCGGGTGATGATCCGGGCAGCAGAGTTCTGGATTATTTGCAGTCTATTGAGGAGTTTGATGGGAAGGCCAGTCAGAAGTGCATTGCAGTAATCAATCCGGGATGTGACGAATGAGTGGACCAGGATTTCGGTGCTGGGTTGGGACAGAGATGAGCGGAGTCTGGAGATGTTCCGAAGATGAAAGAAGGCGGTGCGGGTGATGTTTTTTATGTGTGGTGCGAATGAGAGGGAGCCGTCCAGAATGACACTGAGGCTTTTCACTTGGGCAGCGAATGGTATGGGGAAGCCGTCGATGATGATGTTTGGTGCTGGGGTGTTATGTGAATTGGTGAGGGTGGATTTGGAGCCGATGAGCAGGGCCTCAGTTTTGCTACTGTTAAGCTTCAGGAGGTTCCTGCTCATCCAGCTCCTGATGTCCTCAAGGCAGGTGGTGAGGGAGGTTGGGGGCAGGGCAGTGGTGGGTTTGGAGGAAATGTAGACCTGTGTGTCGTCGGCGTAGCAGTGAAAATTAACCTCATGGTGACGGAGGATTTTGCCCAGGGGGAGGAGATATACGATGAATAGGAGTGGACCCAGTACTGACCCCTGGGGGACACCCAGTGAAATAGCACTTTCTTGTGACTTGTGATTACCGAGCTGTACAAACTGTTGTCTGTCAGTGAGGTATGATGAGAACCAAGAGAGTGCAACACCAGTGATCCCAATGCCAGCCAGGCGGTCCAGGAGTAGTGGGTGAGAGATTGTATCGAATGCAGCGCTGAGGTCAAGGAGGATGAGGATGGTGAGAAATCCGGAGTCAGCTGCACGGAGGAGGTCGTTGGTGATTTTAACCAGGGCTGTTTCAGTACTGTGTTTTTGGCGGAAACCAGATTGGAAGGGTTCATGGAGGTTGTTAGTGTCAAGATGGGACTGAAGCTGTGCGGCAACCACCCTCTCAAGGGTCTTGGAAATGAAGGGTAGGTTGGAGATGGGCCTGTAGTGGTTTAGATCGGCTGGATCAGTCCCGGGTTTTTTGAGGATGGGAGTGATTGCAGCCAGTTTGAGGGAGGTGGGTACAATTCCAGAGGTGAGGGAGGAGTTAATTATGTCAGTGATCATGGGTGATATGGCTGGAAGGCAAGCCTTGACCAGGGTGGTGGGAAGAGGATCGAGCTGACAGGTGGTGGTTTTAGCTTTACGGATGAGCTCTGAGATGGTGTATTCCGATGCTGGGGTGGAGATGATGAGTGATGGACCAGTGGTAGCCATCCAGGGTGGATCACTTGAGGAGGTGCATGCTGAGGCCAGCTCTAGGTGAATGGTGTTAATTTTGGAGTGAAAAAATTGCAGAAAGTCAGTACATTGGTCAATGGAGATATCTGGAGGGAGGGTTTGAGGAGGCTGAAGTAGGTGACTGACTGTGGAGAAAAGAACTCTGTTGTTACCAGTGCTGATGAGGTTGGAGTAATAAGAGGATTTGGCATTGGAAAGCGCGTTCTTGTAGAGGTGAAGGTGATCCGAGTACATTTGCGTGTGAACTGAGAGTCCGGTGCTTTTGCACAGCCGCTCCAGTCGGCGGCCAGTTGTTTTGAGCTGACGTAGCTCGGAGGTGAACCAGGGGGCGGAGTGGGTGAATGAAACTTTGCGAGTTTTCAGGGGAGCCAGGGCAGTGAGGGAAGAGGAGAGACAGTTATTGTAGTGATTCACCAGGTCAGCAGGGTGGGTGGATGTTGGAGGATTGGGGTAGGAATTAATCAGAGTGGTGAGATCTGTGGGGTTAACGTGTTTGATGTTTCTGAAGGTGATGGACCGTTGTTCTTTGGTTTTGGAAAGGGGGGCATGGATATCAAAAAGTACAGCTTTATGGTCAGAAATAGGGAATTCAATGACAGCAAGGTTCATAGGAGTGATGCCAGTGCAGCAGAGTAAGTCCAGTATGTGACCTTTGTTATGTGTTGGGAGGTTGACATGTTGTGTGATATCGAGGCAGTCCAGGAGTGAGATGAAATCATTTGCAAAAACATTGGATGGGTCATCAATGTGGATGTTAAAGTCGCCTAAGAGGATAACAGTAGGGGACATTGCACATACAGATGTTAGTAGTGATGAAAATTCAGTGAGAAAAACAGCAGAGGGCTTCGGCGGTCTGTAGATGGAAATAATGATGATGGGTTTGGGGCCAGTGAGTTTTACAACTAAGCATTCAAAAGAGGAGTGATGGGGGACAGTGACAGCAATGACTTTAATGTTTTCACGGTGCAACACAGCAAGCCCCCCCCCTCCCAGTGGCACGGGGTTTACTAATAAAAGCATAACCCGGAGGGACAGCTGCATTAAGCTGGGAGAAGTCATCTGACTGTTGCCAGGTCTCAGTGAGGCATACAAAAATCAAGCTTTTTGTCCATAATGAAGTCAGAAACCAGCTGGGCCTTATTGGTGAGGGATCTTATGTTAAACAGACATAGTTTCAGACAGGTAGGTTGAGCGTATGTGGATGCTTTAGACAGGGGGGATAACACACTGTGATTGACAGCACGGGCAGTGCGAGGTGGGCTCGGCTAGTATGCACAAAATCCAGCGACAAACATGGACACACATGCAAACACACACATATTAAAGATAACATGAATAATTTTATTGTTTGAACTCAAGTAATATTGCCACGAAGGAACCTGAGATTCAGTACTAAAGAATTTTCAATGCCTTGTCATAGAAATATAATGCAAATTCATATATTTGCCCATTTGCATATTTAAACATTATATTTCATAGAACTTGTAATACAAAAAAACAATTGTCTTAATGTAAGTAATTAACTGGAGAAATGTCTAGCTGATATCTTTAAGTTAAAAAAGTACCCTATTCACCTCTAGTGTCTCGCCTTAACTAATAATAAGAACTAATTTGCGTAAAGCTAAATAAATAGCTAATAATCGCTAGCTAGCTTGTAAAATGAGTAGCAAATATAAGCTAGCTAACTAAATAGATAGCGACCGTTGGCTAGCTACATGGATGAATGGATGGATGGAAGAAAGTAACTTTTAAGATTCAGACACTCAAAAAGTAATGAGGTTCCATGTTCGGCAAATTACTTTGAGCCAGATCCAGAGAACCGACAGACCTTTTTGGAGTTGTGTTCAAAGCAAGAGATGGATAGAGAAATACACTTTTTAAAGTACTGAAAACAACGGTCTTTGTAATATATAATCAATCAAAGCTACTCTCTTTTTTTCTGTCTCCCCCTCTAACCTCCTTTCCTCCACGACCCATCCCCCAGACACTCTGTCTATCTGTCTCTCTGTAATGATCTATCTCCCCCTCCATCCTCTCATTAATAATTCAGCCTTCCTCTGCTCCAATTAAATAATTAACAGCGCCCAGAGCCATCAGATTGTACCCCAGCAAAGACCCCCTGAACGGGTCCTCCAATGATCTTCCAACGAGCCACAGCTACAGAGAGAGCAACATTATCAAAACACAGGCTGAAAAAAAAGAAACCTTTTTCATTTGAAAACATGTATTAGAAAAAAAGCTAGTTTTCTGAACTGTCTAATAATTGATTATTATGCTCTAAGAACTGCAGACACTCATTCCTTATAGGCCTGTGAAACTTTGAAAAAATAATTAAGTGTGATTATTTTTGACTGATATTGCAATGGCGATGTGATTACGATATAAGAGGGAATGATAATTAAAAAACATTATTCACATTATAATTGGCAAATATGAATGAGGATCTTTTTTATATACAAGGTTACTGTACTCCCAATAAGTTACATTAAAGAAGACCTAATCAAATGATTGGAACATTTCAAAAAAATGTAGGATTACTAGCACAATTACAATCATCAGCTTTTATTTGAAGAGACTCTCTTGGTCCATTATTAAAAGACATACAACACTCAAATATAAATTAAAAAAGGCAGTTATACCAATGTTTCCACAGAGGTGACTGGTATCGTACAGCACTGAGACACGGATTTCAAAGCAGCATAATGACAGAGTTATGAGAAACATTCAATCGACAGATGAATTTGTACATCAGATTTCTCAAGAGAGCATGGAACGTGTTGACTCGTGCATTACAGAACATTTCACTTGCACTGCATCACCTTGGTTTTCTAAGCAGTATACGCAAACAGTCATTATATGCAACCTGGAGCTTCCGGAGGCTCGCCTTCTTATACTTGACCCCCAAGGGGGCAGTATAGAGAGGAGTACAATACGCTCTAAAGAGGTTCACCTTAACCTTATCTGAACACCAAGAGAATTTTCTAGCCAACATGTTGACTTGTGTATATAAGACACGCCGCTGTCTATACATGTCATCATCATCAGCCATTTCATCTGTGATGATGTGTCCCAGATACTTAGTGTTACAGCAAACAGACAGCACCTGTCCTGACAGATAGAATGTTGGAAAACCAAGGTTCTTATCCCCTTTTGCTCTGCAGATCATTACAGCGCTCTTCTTAGCATTGTATTCAACGTCAAATTTTACACCATAATCAGAACAAATATTTATCGACTGTTGAAAACCAGCACTGCTAGGAGAAACAATAGCCAGATCATCGGCATACATAAGATGGTTTACAATCACATTACCAATCACACACCCTGTTTTACAGACACGTAAATCATCTGATAGATCCCTCATATAGATATTAAAAAGGCATGGTGAGAGGAGCCCCCCCTGTCGTACTCCATTACCAACACCAAATGGCGCAGAGACTGCATTCCCCCATTTGATCCGCATGCTCTGGTTGGCATACCAATAAGCCAGGATCCTAATTAGACCCTTAGAGGCATCAATAAAACCAATCAGAACAGTGGAATTATGTCTTCTATATGTTTCTACCATTTCCTTCAAAGCATAGCTCAGTACCATGCTTGGCCTTGAAGCCAAACTGATTATCTGAGGTACATAAATAAGAACATAGTCTATCCAACACAATTATTTCTAGGACTTTGGATAACAGACTGGATAGAGCAATTGGTCTATAATTATCCAAGCTCCCTACCTTACCCGCTTTGTCCTTAATGACAGGCACCAAGGTAACAGTCAACATGGAGTCCGGCAACACACCATGAGTCATGAGGCCGATAAAACAAATGGCAAGAATAACAATGTTACTATAAAACCAAAAAGAGCACATATTTAAATTCTTCTTTCTTCTCATTTGTTCCTTTCTTTTTTGCATTTTATCTTGGGGAAATCCAAAAGTAACGGAAAGTAATGAAGTTACATTACTTCCATATTTTGAAACTCAGATCAGGTTACAGATTACATTTTTTTACAGTTACCTCGTACATTTTAAAGAAACCCTCCCAACCCTGCACACACACACCGATTTGAGGCTCTCTCTTGTTTCCCTAGCCGTTCTGTCAGCTTCAGTCACTGTTGCCTTGTTACACTTCTCATACAAGTCCAATGAAGCACACAGACATGTGATCACACACACTCACACACACTTCCTCAGCGCTGCTATACTAGGGATTTTGTCTGGTACTTTGATGTGGTAAGAAAAAGCCTGTTCGGCTGGTCAGCTCTGTTTCACACATTCCTTCAGAATAAATAAAAAAAATCATAAAAAAGTGATTTATTTCCAGCAGAGGAGTCACTTCACTCTTCCGACACCAAAACCTGTTTCATATTCATGGCGTTTCACATGTTCACAGTGGGATCTGCCCTGTACAACCACATGCTTCTTCTGTTCTTCCAAACAGCAGAACGCCACTACATGTACACATCTCTACGGTCCATGAGACCGGTAGCCGTGGAAACGACGCTCGGCAGAACCAAAGTAAACTATCTGTGAACTAACTGTTCCTGGTGCGGAAGAGAGTCTGTAACACTGTGTCGTTCAAACACAATGCCTCCAATTCCCCTTTAAAAGCAGTGTGCTCTGTGCAGTGACGTGCTCTTTTACAGACATCAATAACAAACATACTTCCTGTATGGAGAGAATAAGCAGACAGCTGTGTGGACATATTGACTCAACACACATCTCAAGTAGACACAAGGCTGGAAAACATGAGAGTAGGGAACATGTTTTAGTCGGATTATTCATTGCCATATGTAGAACATGTTTTAAACTATATTATCCGAGATTACTTTATCAAGTTTTTCTCAAACTTGCAAATTCTTATAAATATTTTGAACAGTTCTGTTCCAAATAGTTCACTAAATCTATTAAAACAGCACAGCATTTCCATTTTAAATTCTGATATATTGCACATATTTTCTTTTTCATTGTAATTTGTTATGTTTATTGTACTCACTACTCAAAAATATATATATATTTTAATAATGTTATTATAAAATCATACAGATTTAGCAAGAAATGGAAATGTACAAAAAATATTAAATAAAAAAACAATTCATTTTTTTATAACTTACAAACATAATTAATTAATAATAATTAATTAATTTCTTATTGTATTTCTTTGTTTTACATATTCCTAAATTCCCTCCTTTTGTAAACCTTTCTTTCTTCAATTATGTTTATGTATGCACCAATATACACTATATCAAGTTGTGATTCTTAAAAACAAAAGTAATTAATGAAATGCCACAGGGTAAATAAAATCCAGAGTTTTGTTTAAAACAAATAAATCCAAAGCAGCAACCGGCGTGTGTGGACCCTCAGCAGAGCTCACACACTCCCCTCTCGCCCCCCCTCTACCAATACACACTGTGCATTGATCAGCGTGCTGCTGAGGCCTGGTCAATGATACTGATCACTGCAGCCTCTGACTCACAGCACAGAGACATATTATGCTGATTGGTCGGGTTTGGTCGGGTAAACCACAGGCAGAGGAGAGTTTGACCCAGATGTGTTTCTAAACGCCCGCAAGCATGCTTTCAAACTGAATATGAAAGTATTTAAATATACTCTGCAGGCTTGGAATTTCGTCATTTTAGGGGCAAGGCCATTTGGCCTTTGGTGTCACACATTTTTGTAGGACACAAAGGCCATTGAGAGAAACATTTGGATTTGGAGTTTACAGATAAATAACTTCACTTCATGATAAGAAAAACACACGAATGACATGGAAAACAAATCACTTAATATCAATAATGTCAAACATTATAATCATATAGGCCTATGCCTCCTTAGTATTACCGTATATAAAATGAAATACTCTACTTTGAATAATTAGTGTTTGGTATGTTTTCTATAGAGATGTCCCGATCCGATCACGTGATCGGGGATCGGAGCCGATCACGTGATTTTCAAAAGATCGTAATCGGGAGAAAAAAATGGGGGATCGGACTTTTTTTATTTAATGTTACAAAACAAAAATGACCATGTTCACGTCTTAAAGTCATCCTGAGGCCTTAGTTTTGGTTTAAAATTACACAACATCATGTATGTGTTGCTTCTTTTGGGCTTGTTTTCATAGACCTGGTTGCTTATTTCTCTCAAATCAAAGAGTGGGCAGGGCGCAGTGTCTAATTGTAGCAGTAAGCTAACGAGTACTGATAAGCTTTATTTTGTTTTGATCCAATGCTGCACAACTGAACTGATCCAATGCTGCTGTGAAAAAAAGAAGCTATATCCATGTTGGATAGAATGGGTAGTTGGGTACTGTCATTTAAATAAAATAATAACCTTAAGGGACAACTTGAATGCTTTTTTCCTTTTTTTTCCTCTTAATGCATTGCATAAAGATCGGATCGGGAAAAATCGGTATCGGCAGATTGTCAAAATCAAATGATCGGAATCGGATCGGGAGCAAAAAAAGGTGATCGGGACATCCCTAGTTTTCTATCTACAAAAAATCAAAAATTCTATTAATATGTAACAAATATATTCAATTTCAGGGCAGAGGAAACAGCCTTCAAGGGTCAAACTCTGCACATACATCATTCAGCAGTGAAGCTCCAACATTCAACTGTATGAACAAGCAATACTTTGAAATGCAAAAGTCTGTGTGCGTGCGTGTGTGCGTGTGCGTGTGTGTGTGTGTGTGTGTGTGTGTGTACGAGAGTCTCTTTAATCAATTTTCTCAACTTGAGCGTCACATTCTCGCGGTAGCCAATCAGCAGTGAGGATCTCAGCCACTGACGTTGAATCAGAAAACCAAAACATTAGCGGTTAGCTGTTAGCACACAGAGCTCACAGCTCCTCATATCTGTTCAGAAACTGGACAAAAGTTAAACATGTACAAACCACACACTGTCTGTGTCATGGCAAATACAGTAGCTGCTTTATTTATGTCTTTAGGACGTTGTTCCGACATTCAGAAAACACACATTTTAAAAGGTTGTTCGCCTGCCGTCTTGTCTGCACACTTGTCAAAGCATTAAAGCATGTTTTTTACTAACCGTTATCAGTATGTTGTTACTTCTGCATCATTTTTAAACGTGTATTACAATTAAATCACGGTCAAATATGTTAATTTTGTTGTAGTTGGTTTCCACCACAGTATTGACATGGATATAAGCCCCGCCCCCTCTCCAGCACATCCTGTTTGAATGACAAGAGTATACACAGCTGACTGCCGCGGTGAAACTCCAGCGATTAGAGCAATGCGAATATTCGCATCGTGTCCGTTGTGAACGCAGCATAATGCAGTTCAGAAACCACTGTTCTGACGCTTTTAAAGCAACTTCGAGATGTTAACAGTGTGAGGGGCACACAGGCCATGGTGGCAGTAGGACGTACAATTATTTGTGGGGCATAACGGCCAGACCGAGGAGCAACGACGGCCATGGCCGCCATGAAATTCCTACCCTGATACTCTGGTGGTTTGTTTACAAATCTGTCTCACCACTCCTATTTGTTGCCCCGATCTTTTTCCTGGCAGCACTGTTGCATTTCTCATGAATTAAATGTGATTACAATGCTTCTTTCACAGATATGACAGTTGAAACTCAGGAAATACATTAAGGAACATTACTCACAACTTGTAAGTAAGGTGGCTGTAAATAGACATATTTCAAGCTTACCACAAGCTGAAGAGTTTGATATTAAAAATATATTTGAGCGGATCATTTCTTTAATATTCTTGGGTTTCAATTTCAAACATATGGACCAGACGTAACAATCCACCAGGGACTGGCACTTTGAAGCTCCTTATTATTGTATAATTGGCAATCATAAGCTAACATGTGACTTGTTGTGGTAACATTAGAGTTGGACAGGTGCTTTTTAAGCAACCTTTGTGAAGATTGTTCTTTTTATCAAATATAAAAATGCTTTTACACAATGCCACTGAAATGAAATGTGTGCAAAAAGCCAGTTTCCGCTGTTCTGCATTTACAAAGAGAACAGCATTGCTTCATTTATTGAAGCGGAGTAATGCATCTGACCCCAATACTCAACTATTTCCCACGCTGGAATCAAGGAGTCCAACATGTCTATGCTTGTAGGGGGGGGGGACATGGATCAGGAGGTCAGGTTGTTTCCACAAATAGGAAGGTTCATGACTCTGCAGTCATTTACCATTTACCAGTTAGGGTAAACATTTAACTTATCAAACTAAAGGCTAAGTCCTTCGTTATAATGATGCAAGCTAACACTTTCTTATGCTTTCACTCAGTTCTGGTCCCACTCTCAGCTCTAGTTCCAGTTTCAGGTCTGGTTCCAGTTTCAGGTCTGGTTCCATTCTCAGGTACATCCAGATTAGTTTTTTGACGTATATTACCTATGTCAATAGGTTTCTGTTTTTGTCTTTTGTAGAGATTTTTCATTTATTCTTTACATATAAAATCTTGCCTAGGGCAGCACATTGGCTAGAACCGGTCCTGGTTCTAGGCCTCAAGAGCCTTTCTTGTGCTGGCAGACACATAGAAACAAATTGGCGGGGCGCACTTCGCACACACAAAAAAATTCCACGCGCTCCGCGCTCACATTATGCTGAGCCCACGTGCCTTAGCACCGCTGCTATGTCCCCATCCTAGGGGAAACACTGTATTTACTATAATTATATTATGTATCATTACTTTCTAACCCTTCTAAGAAAAGTAGACTCATACATGAATCAATGAAATAGAAGACTAGGCCCGATATGTGTATCACCATCATCATAAAATGTTACGTGCAGTTATCAGGCTAGACAGCATTTATCCTGACAGAAGGACAGTATGGGCTGAGTCTTAACAAAGGTCCTCCATTATGGTTCAAATATCAGCAGGACTCTGAAACAACCCCCACCCAACGGCTGGGGATTATTACTGGAGCCGTGTGTGCGTGTGTGTGTGTGTGTGTGTGTGTGTGTGTGTGTGTGTGTGTGTGTGTGTCAGATCAATCAGGACAGGGTGACAGCTGTCCTCTGAGGATTAGGCTGTGTGTGTCCTGACTTTAGTCCGCTCTACATATACACACTCCATAGTGTGTGTGTGTGTGTGCTGACCGTTGAAGACAGCTTGTCCCTTTGCCAGCTCTTGGTCCGTTTGGATGATGTATTCCTCCTTTGTAAAACCCCTCCTGCATGGCAACGACCCCGGCTTGCTTGACAACAGCCGCTCGGCCTCCCCACCCAGAACCACAACCTGGAGAAGAAAAAGAAGAGATATTTTAAAACATTTGAAATAAAAATAAATCTTATATTTGTATGAATTGTAGATGTTTATACACTTAGGCATTTGGTGACTTTTAAATGATTTTTCTCCTGTATGCCACAAAAGTATTCCATCAGCATTCATGAACTTATAATTAAAATCACAACATGGACTAGTGCAATATTCAAATCATATAAGGCCTTATATTTGTATAGGGATACTTTATGTTGATATCAGGGTTTTGTCTAAACCGGGTAACAGTGGAGCTGCTCCCTCTTACTTTCTGCATGCGCCCTCATAACGAAATGCAGATTTTCCTCGTAAAAATGTTAAAGTGATGCCAGAAAACAATATTTTCGTCAAGTTCATGAAGAAGGAGCAGAATGTTGTGCGTCAAAGGGAAATAAATGGAGTTCAGCACCCGTCCAAACCAAGAGAGCATTATTAATGACCAGCAGACAACTGGGTCAATTTATTTTGATGATAATTAGCATCTAGACTTCTGTCTCTCCTGTTGTTTGAGCCCAGGCCAAACACCCCCCCCCCCCACACACATACGCCCACTGTCCTTTGCACACCAAACACAATTCCCACTATACCGCTTTGTAGAGCAACATAGTTTCCGTTTCTCCCTTTCTATAACCCTGAACATTTTGCACCTATTTTACATATTGTCCTTACAATACCTCATTACATTTACTTTAAACAAATGCAGCTACTTTGCACATGTAATGTTTAAGGTATGCTATGTCCATATTTATCAGATTTTTGTAATAGATTGTTCTATTGTAAAGTAATTTATTATGTGTTTTTTGTATTGGGTATAAAATGTTGGATATATAAATATATATGTTCTACTGTTGATATGCATTACTGTTTATGCATTATCTTATTATACTGTTTATGCACTTGTATTTTATCATGATTTAGTATACAAGTATTTGTCAAAACAATTTCCTTATTTGGGATGAAAAAAGTCTGTCTAATCTTATCTGATCTCATATAATAAGGGGTATATAAATAGACGTGTGTGTGTGTGTGTGTGTGTGTGTGTGTGTGTGTGTGTGTGTGTGTGTGTGTGTGTGTGTGTGTGTGTGTGTGTGTGTGTGTGTGTGTGTGTGTGTGTGTGTGTGTGTGTGTGTG